>CM053791.1:219698997-220298997 GCA_028749045.1 Cupressus sempervirens
TTTACAGTCCACAAGTACAACATTGAAAGTATCTCTTGGTCAAACCCAAACTCATTTTTAGAGACTACTCTCTACTCAAGGTAAGGTAACCACATTACATTCACAAGATGCAAATATAAGGGCTACCTTGATTATGGAAGTATTGCGTCAGGAACTAGCCTTCGTTGAAACATTGATGAAGAAAGATAATCAGCTTTCAACACATGATGGCTTAGTTGACCTTGTTCCCCAGCTAGATGTTCAATACCACTCTCAAGAGGTAACATGCAATAACTGGGATGTAGCATTGTAAATAATTATGGAGGTCCACAAAACATTTTTGGAAACAAACTATAAGTATACCACCCATGACATCATTGTAAAAAAGGGGGATAGTGAATAAAAGTGGGATTATAGGACTTTTGTAGATTGACAAATGCATAGTACAATTTTGAGTTAGTGGGAATACTCATGTAGAAACATGGGACAACAAAAGATCACACACTTACTCGACATGAGTACAAAATTCAATTAAAGAAAGGAAATATCAACTTAGGGGGAGTTATAAAATTTTGGTGAGATAAGGTATGATAGTTATGTCATCAGTTTTGCAAATTTTGTAATTTTGTATGAGAGCCAAGTAATGTATACAGATTATTTGAGTTATGCACATAAGTTAGGTTGTATATTCATAAAAAAGTGTTTTTTTCCACTCATGTCAAAGTGGGAGATTGTTGATCTTATTTTGGTTTTGACAAGGTAATGACAAAAAACTTAAGTCATTACTTAATAGAACTCAGTATGTGTTGAGTAAGTAGTGTATGTTGAGCAATATATGCAATTACTGTCGAACACCAGTATGTGTCAAGTAGATGGTATGTGTTGAGTTACTCAAGTTTTGAGCAAGTCATACATGTCAAGTCATTCATGAGCTGAGTTACAGCATTAAGGATATAGTGAGTGTTGAGCATCAAAGCTTTTAAGTGCCTGGTAATCAATTTTTGGCATAGTTGTTTGTAATGGCACAGACTCCTAAGCAAACCATTTTTGAGCCAACTTAAGGATTGTTTTACGATTCTGCAAGGTATATACAAAGGTATATTTAGAATCCCTATGTATTACATGGAACCAATTAGAAAAAAGAGATGTATTAAGCAAAAAAATGGATGAAACATAATCGTTGATTCCTACCTAATCCTAGCTCACCTAAGTCTTCTTAAGGAGGAAAAAAATTAAAGATTTTGTATGTACAGATGAGAAGAGAAGGTCCATTCATGGTGACTATGGATTTTATGAAAGAGATATGAATTGCAAAATTAGTTAGAGAGAATAGAGTAGAGCAGTCAAAGGATAGAAGAGATACATCTAATCAGGGAGATCAAGTACACATCAAGGAAGAGGAGATCTGATATCTAGCAAAGTGGTGCTAACCGAAGGATCAAGGCTGAAACATTCTAACAGGTGAATCAGTGAAAATATCTTAACCTAGTAGTCTTAATAGACTTTTGTAAAGTTTTATTGCAACTTTAAGTCCTCTAAAAAGGCACAATTTTAGCAAGGTGTTGAAATCCTTTAACAGGGTAAGATTTAATAGTCTTTGTAAGTCTTTAACAAGGCAGACCTTTCACAGGGTAGAGCATAGTTTATGATCAAATAATTATGACCTTAATTGGATACACTTTAAAATTATGGTAGTGAAAATTTGTGGGTGTCATCCCCACTCCATTTTTACCTTCTCATTGGAGGGTTTCTAGGTAACAAACTTATTGTGTTATGTGTTATTTGTTTCATGCTATGGATGATCATGTGTAGCTAGCTATTTTAATTTACAAGTTAAATTGTGAGATGAATGTGTGGTGAATGTTTTATGGTTAAAGTTTTGAAGTACTAATTCACATCCCCCCCCCCCCCCCCCCCCCACCCTCTCAAAGTTTACTTTCCCATTGTTAATTCCAACAAAGGGATGAATTGTGAACCATTGATTATAATCTAGAACTTTTAAATATTATCTATTTAACGAGGGCTCTAACCCTAGGATCAAAAGAAGGGAGTGAATGATTGTATGATGAGAGAATGAATGGGTGAATACACAAGTGAAGGAGAAAACAATAACTAAATAGAGAAAGGAAGACTATGTCTAAAAGGAGATCAGACAGAGAAATCTAAGATGGGAAGGATAGAAAAAAGATATCAAATTAAGAGATTGGATTGAGACATTGAAGAGAGGAGATCCAAAATCATATTTTAGATAAAATCAAGGGTTAGATATTGAATCAATTTTAATAGATTGATTCAAGGAAAATATCTTAATAAAGTGATCCTAACAGATCTATTTAGAATCTCCTAACATAATCCATACTTGATTGTAAGTGTAAAATACTTTAACAGGGTAAGACCTAAAAATCATAAAGCTTTTAATAGGGAAAGCCCTCATACGGTAGATCATCTATTATGATCAACATTGTAACCCTAACAGGTTAATTATATTGTTGCAATAGTGAAGATTTGTGGATTTCATCCCCACCCCAGTTTTACCTTCACATCAAAGTGTTTCTAGGTAACCAAATCATTTGTGTTATGCGTTGAAACTTTTGATGGATGTTTTAAATTTCATTACAAAATTATAGTTTCGGTGTTAGATCTAAGATATGAAATGAATTAGGTTTGAAATCTATAAAAAAAAATTGCATGTAAAAGTTTAAGATACTGATTCACCCCCCCCCCCGGATCAGATCTTGGAGATAGAAGAGTGCTTGATGGGATAAGTCATTGAGAACCAAATGATTGAAATCCAAATTATATTACAACAACTTGAAGGAGTGAGAGAAGAGTTAATAAAATCCTTGAGAAAAAGGAAAGAGAAGGAAATTCGGCAAAATGACACACTATACAAGGAAGTTGATACAGAAGGACTATTTGATAGTGAAAAAACTAGTAACAGTGATGCAATGATAGAAAAACTACTGGAGAAGAACAACATTCTGAGAAAAGATGTAAAAGGATTCAAGAGAGAACAAGAAACTCAATTAGTAAGACTATGTGAAGTGATAGAGAAAAATAATAAAATAAAAGAAGACAAAATCATGGCTAAAGAAGATAAAAGATAATTGGTAACTAGACTTGAAGAAATATTTTTTGAATTATAGAAGCTCACAAACAATTAGTTGGATATGGTGAATCAGTTGATAATTGCAACTCAACAAACAAACAGGAAGGACATTAAGATCACAAGTTTAAAGTCGCAGAATGAGCAATTAAGAAATGAGTTGAGGACTAAAAAGGAACTTCTAAAAAGAATGAACAAACCAAGTGAAGCTATCAAATACTTTGAAGAATTGATGAGATTGCCAAGATCAACAAGAGATACTTCTAGACTAGGATACAACAAGCATTTTTCATCTACTAAAGAAGGAGAATCATCAAAGAGTGGAGAAAAAAGAAATGCAAAATCTAAAGGAAAGACTACATCTCATTATTATGGTAAACTTGGACACACAACCAAAATCTATAGAAGTATGGTATGCAAACTTCTAAGCCTAAGCTCATTGGTAATTGCTTTAATTGTAAGAAGGGAGGACACCGTGCACATGAATTCAACTCAAAGAAAAGTGATTCACCTGCTACATCTAGATTTGAAGGACATTTCTATAATTTATAGAAATATGGACATAGAGCTCATGAGTGCAGATCCAAGACAAAATCTAACTAGACATCTAAAAAATAAGCACATGCACCAAGAAAAGGTAATTCTCACAATTAGGATTATAATACATGGAGCAATTGTCATTATTGTGAAGAATATGGATACATTCTAGAGAATTGCATTGAGACACATTTCAAAGGAAAATAGAAAAAATGGTTGAATTTGTAACTAGTTTTTTTTAGTTGTCTTAAAGTTGGACATATTCATAGAAACTACAAAACCAGAGCACCAACACCAAACAATGGAAATGACAAAGGTATAGAAAAGGTAGAGGTAAAGAAACAATGGAAAGAAATAGTGGAAGCTAGAAGGAGTGGATCAAGCAAAGTTGAGATTGCCCAATCCATGGATCGAGTGATCACACCACAACTAACTAAGTGGAGAAGGTATGTAGGAACTGTAAGTTCAATGATATATCTTACATCATTTCCTAACCTAAATGTGCTAAAAGTTCATATATGCATAAGAAAATATGCATATAGAAAAGATCTATAGAGAGAAAAGAGAAATAATTATTCACTACATGAAGTACTGAGCATTATAATATAGACCGAGTAATTGATCAAGGTGATGTGTTGACCAAATGAATTGATATTGACTGAGTAAGGTATCGATAACCGAGTGTTTTTAGTTAAGCATGGAGATCGAGATAGCTATCATACACCTACCAAGTATGAATATGTTTATTGCAAACCTAATTGGAAAATAGAAGGCATTTATCGAATTTGAGCATTCATTTCTACTTCACCAGATGATTTCAGAGTTCAAAAGTGATTCAAAGGTGATCAAGGAAAATTTAGTAACAAAGCAAATGAATCATAGTGAAGCATTGGAAAATTTGATAAAGACGGTAAGTATCATTTCAGTGTTGAGTTAATTATTTTCTGAGGGTATCCTAGAAGAGTTTATTTTTGAAAAAACCTAGATTGAAATGGCATCAGCAAGTGAAATGTTGAAAGTGAGTAATGCTCAAATCGTGAGCAACAACCAGTGTCTCCAATCAAATTTTAGAAACAATGTAAATTTTGAGGAGACTGAAGATGATATTGGCACCCTATCATCAAGTCCACCCAAGGTTTTGGTTGTTTAGGATGTGAGATCCTGTTACATGTGTGAAATAGGAGAAATTGGAGATTCCAAGATAAGAGTATCTTATGAGAAGTTATGCAGCAATGAAGTACTAAGGGATGAATGCAAGATCATTGCTAAGAAAGGGCTTACACATGCCTTCGGTTTTCCAATTTTTTTAAAAGTTGAGTGGATAAAGATAGTACTAAGTCATGTTCATGATATAAAGGTATGGTTAGAAGGAGGACCAATCAAAATTAACAAGGCCATAATATGCCAAGTTACTGGATACCCTACCTCAAACAAACCGAAGAGCATAAGGAGCACAACATGAATTGAGATTGAGAAATCAACCAAAGCAAAGTGGAATGGTCAACGGATGTCAATTGATAGGATTGATCATGTTAGTTAATTTAATTTCATTTATTAAATTACCTTTACTCCCTTCTTAAGATTTCACTTTATGCACTTTGAATTTCCATTTAATAATTAATTAGTATTTATTAAATATCATTTACATCTTAGGGTTTCCCTTTTAGGTTTTTGATCTCCTTCTATAAGGATTGATCTTTTGTAATTATTGTCTATCTTTTTCATTTATGAGAATACAATTTGCATATTTTAAGAGAAAAACCCTTGCCTCTTCTTGTCATTTTCTTCATTGTGATAGTTTCTTGCATGTAGGTATTCTTTAGGATTTGTATTTCTCAAAACGTTCATGGTATCAAAGCCAGATCTATTGTAGCTTGTTTGTTATTTGGAGAAAAAGAAGAATGAGAGTTTGACAGAACAAATATGGTATTTTTTGGGTACTTTTTGTGAAAATAGAGGGGTCTCTAATTTTTAGAGCACTTTGAGGCCAAACAGACCTCATAGTTGGATTTAGAAGGCATCAAAACCCCCATTTTCATATAAATTTTATTCATTTTGGACAACATTGATTTGGGAGGCAGAAATTTTTTGCATAACAGGCTCATACGACCTCTGTACGCAATCCAAGACATGAAAAATTAAAAAAAATTGCAAAAAAAAAGAGTTTCAGCCTGTTGTAGTTTGAAAAGAGGGCTAGTGGTCCTAGCAACCACCAACAGTCTTGCTGACTGTTGCGGCTTCAAAAGTTGGCCACTACTACCCATCACCCACTCCTCCTCTCAACCACTACTCTACTTAGCTGATTGCTTTGTTGGTGGCTCCACCACCCAACTACCACTTCACTACTAGTGGTGGTAATTTATTTTTAAATTATTATTTTTTAAATAAAAATAAATTCATTTCTTCTTCTTTTGGGGGCCCTGTAATTTTTTTGTGATATCTTGAGCATACTAGGGTCTTTTTTCAATCCAAAAGAAGCGCCAAAAAGCTAGTTTATTAGAAAAAGACAATAAAGAAGGTATTTTTTAGATTTTTTTCTAGTTTGGTACTTGTTTTTGCATTTGAAGTCTGTTGATGTCTTCTATCTTCTAGGGTGCATAACTTCTTCATTATAGCTCCATTTTTTTATTTGGAAAAAGCATCAAAAAGCTCTTCTCAAGCACTTTCCAAATTCTCTATAATTTCACCAATATTTTGTACTAGGTATTTTTTATTCACATATGAAACTTTTTTCTCTTTTCTTGATTATGCATTCCTTCTATAAGTTAGGGTTCAATTATTCGCATTGTAGGGGTGTTTTTATATTACTTTTTGTTATTATATCAACATAACAAAAAACTTCAAAAGCTCCTTCTAAAACAATGTCTAAGACCTCTTATTGTCTAGTACTTCTAAACCCAGATAACTATCATACATGGAAATCTCATATGTAGTGGCTTCTCTATTCCAAAGGTTTGTGGCCTTGTCTAGATATAGTGCAACCAATTTTTCAAAGTCAATACCAGAATTTATAGCAGAGGAATAAGATGAATGAGGCTATTGGTCTAATTTATTTGAGTGTTTCACACAGCTTATAGTTTTATCTTGATGAGTGTTCTACTCCTCAAGAAATGTGAGACAAGTTTAATGACTTGTTTGGCACCATCAACGAGTTCAGAGCCCTTCAAATTCAAGAAGAGCTTACTTCTCTTGTACACGATGTTTTTCCCTCTATTGTGAACTTTCTTATGAGGTTCAAATAGAAGAGGACTTTGTTACAGGGATGCGGGAAAGAGAAGATAGACAAGGAGTGCATCTACCTGATTCTCTTCAAGCTTTGAGGAAAATTTTAGATTTTATCTTCTACCTTCCATTCCACTATGGATACCTTCGATCCTAGATTTACCATGCCCACTTTTGAGGTCTTTTATGATCAATTGACCAGAGAGAACTCTAAGCTTACATAGTTGGATACTATCACTTTGTTAGAGTAAATAATTAATTATTAATTATTTATTCTATTACTTAAGCTTACTTAGGTTAATGCATATTTAGTATTTAATGCATGTAGTGGTTGTTGTTGACAACTCGGGAGTTTTCTCCTTTTTTAGCATATTCCACTTTTTGAGGATATGTGCTGAGTTGTCATTTTTGTCCTCTACCTCCTTCCAGCTTGTTCTACAAGCTTCCATGAGGCCTTTTTAAACGGTCTCTCTCTCATTGTAAATTATTCCATTCACATAGCAATCTCATTTTCCTATTGTGAAATATTTCCTCTTGCATTGTTTGCTTCATGCTCTTGCTCTTTCGGTTTCTCTTCAGCAAGCTATTTGCATGTAGGTGATCTTGGTGACTGCGGAGTTGGATTTCATCAACTCCTACATGGTATCAGAGCCTCCCTGCTACTTCTTGTTTGAAGGATTTGTGAAGCCGTGATTCGAAGTCACAAACCCTAGTTTGTTTGTGCATTTTTTTCTTCAAATCAGGGCTAGAGCGAATTTTTGGAGCACTTTCAGCCCAAACGGGCATCACCATTGGATCCGGAAGGCCGTTTGCAGTCAGGATTCATATAAAGCTTTTCATTTTTGGAGACAGGGCAATTTTGGCAATTTTTTGAGGATCCCGAGTTCGCTGCCGTACGGATCGTACGGACGCAGCGCAGATTTTTTTTTTAAAAAAATTTCGGGTGCCGCCGCCCGCGCTCTACCGCGGCTCCGTCGCTGCCCGGCCTCCTCCTGTCCGCCGCCTGGGTGCAGCAGCCTCCGCCACCGTAGACAGCGGCGCCGCCGGGTTTTCCTCCCAGGCGCCACCGCCACCGGCGGTTTCCACTGCTCCACCGCCCTGCGGCCTCTCCAACCACCGACCGCCACGTGGCTGCTAACCGATGTGCTGACGTCATATTCCGGTGCGCTGATGTCACTTTCTCGGCATATGACATCACCTTGCCGATAATCGGATTTTTTGTCGGCGACTGGTCTGTGACGGGCATACGGCCGTCAAATTTATGCCAGTATCTGTAATTTTCCTGCAAGTGTATTTTTGGAGCAGCAGTCGGTTTTTTGGCTATAACTTGAGCATACAGAGGTCTTTTTCCGATCCGAAAGAAGCGTCGAAAAGCTAACTCAGAGACGGACACATTGGTGCTAGTTTCGCACGATTTTGAGTTTGTTTGAGCTTCCATTTTTTGTGTCAAAGTAGAGGCTTCTGTTTCCTATTCTGCATCAACAAATCCAGGTTCCTTTCCAATTTTTGCTTTCCTTAGTTGTTTTTTTGTGGTATTTGGGAGATATTTTTGTATGTTTGTGGGGGGGGTGTCTTTCTTTTCTGTAATTTACTTCAGTTAAGACCCTTCTACTTCCGTCTTCTTCTTTCTCTCAATGGCGGATCCATCTATATCCCGTCTCACACCACACAACTACCACACATGGAAGGCACAAATGACTAGACTTCTAATGTCAAGAGGTCTATGGTCTTGTCTGGATGAGCATCAGCCTAATCTCCAATGACCTTTTGAGATTCTACAACACAGGAACAAGATGGATGAAGCCATGGGGCTTATTGCACTCAACATTTCAGACAGCTTGTTGTTTCACTTGGATGGTTTGACTACTCCACGGGCTTATTGGCTAAGATTTCAGACTTTGTTTGGACAAGTAAATGAGTTTCGGGCACTTCAGCTAGATGCAGAATTGACTTCTTTGACACCTGATCACTTTCCCACCATTGAGGACTTCTTGATGAAGTTCAAATCTCTACGTACACTTTTGCAGGGATGTGGGAAGAACAAAACAGATGATGAGTGTATCTTTTTGGTACTCTCAAAGTTAAAGGGACAGTATCAGATCTTCTCTTCCACTTTCTACTCCACTATGGATGCCTTGGGTGATAGACATAGGATGCCTTCATTTGAGATATTTTGTAATCGGTTAACCCGTGAACAATCGAAGATTACTCAAATGGATTCACTTTCAAGTTCTCAGTCACAGGTATTGCTTTCCAAGGTTACACAAGAACAGAAGTTGAAGCAGCTATCAGATCCCTCTTCTACTAGTTCATCATCTTCTAACAAGAAGAAGAAAAAGAAGACCGCAACTCCTACCTGTTCCTATTGTGGGAAAGGATCTCATGATGAGGCACGTTGTTTTCAGAAGAGATGTGATGGCTATGAGAAACAGATTGCCGATTTGCACGCTCTCCTTCAGAAGAACACTATTTCCTCTCCATCCTCTTCTACCTCACAAGGGTCTTCTTTTCAGGCTTCTTCCACCTCTTCAACATCTACATCAGATCTTGGAAAGGGTCATGCATTACAGGCTTCTATTGCATCTTCTTCATAGGTTCCTTGGATACTGGATTCAGGTGCTTCTCACCATATGACATCTTCTCAAGGTGTCTTCTCCACTCTTGAGGCTTCTCCTATTCCTCACATTCTCATGGGGAATAACACTGCATTACCAGTCTGTGGGAAAGGTTCAGTTCACATCCAAGATGGTATATTCAATGATGTATTGTATGTTCCATCTTTGTCTGCCAACCTTCTCTCAATTTCTCAGATTACACGCAGTGGATCAGGGAAGACAGTTGAGTTCACTACTGATTCAGTCTTCATTCGAGATCGTGCTACAGGAGATCTTATTGCTATAGGGGCATTTGATCCTTCCACTCATCTCTATACCTTCTCACACTTTGGTCCACCATCTCCTTCACAGGAGCATCGTGTGGTGCAGTCAGGACACTTGAACCTTTGTATTGTTCCTGAGATCCCTACTTTGACTGCCACACCACAACCAGATGAGGGCTTTTCCTCTCTACAAGATTCTCCTTCCGCTCTACCTGATCTTCCAGCTTCATTTATTGAGACTCCAGGTACACTTGTTGCAGATACTTCAGTGGACATTCATGACAATGTCATCGCACCTGCCTTGGGGATTCCCTTTTCGGTTCCTCATACATTCTCTTTTGGACATCAGCTAGGCTTTCCAATTGCTCCTCTCACGCAGGGATTTCCTTGTTTCGTGCCTTTGTTCCTTTCGAATTGGAGTTTCATTGGTTCGATCATTTCTACAGGAGCTCCATCATTATGGGGGGGGCTTGGTATCTATTCTCATGGGGGGGCTGGTTGTACTTATGGTTTTGAGAGAGTCTCTTGAAACATTTCTGGCGGAAGTTGTCCTTGGGGGGATTGGTTGAGGCCTTCCTTCCTTCACTTCATATTTTTTTTAGCATGTTGTTTTTACCTCTTTTTTGGAGGAGGGTTTTTCCCATAGGGTTTTCCCTCTTTCTCCGTTTTACAGAGGTTGCATTGTACATGGGTACCTAACATGGCCTCGTTGCCGGGACCCATTATGCATTTCATCTTAGTTTTAGGAGCTTAAGGCATTCCCCTAAGTTGCACTTAAGGGGGGGTGTTAGAGTAAATAATTAATTATTAATTATTTATTCTATTACTTAAGCTTACTTAGGTTAATGCATATTTAGTATTTAATGCATGTAGTGGTTGTTGTTGACAACTCGGGAGTTTTCTCCTTTTTTAGCATATTCCACTTTTTGAGGATATGTGCTGAGTTGTCGTTTTTGTCCTCTACCTCCTTCCAGCTTGTTCTACAAGCTTCCATGAGGCCTTTTTAAACGGTCTCTCTCTCATTGTAAATTATTCCATTCACATAGCAATCTCATTTTCCTATTGTGAAATATTTCCTCTTGCATTGTTTGCTTCATGCTCTTACTCTTTCGGTTTCTCTTCAGCAAGCTATTTGCATGTAGGTGATCTTGGCGACTGCGAAGTTGGATTTCATCAACTCCTACACACTTATCCAAAGACACAGGTATTGGTTTCTCAAACATCTATAGAAAGAAGAAACAAAAACCAAAGCCCAAGACAAATTCAGCAGGCAACGAGCGTTTCTCCAAGCCTAATCCTAAATCAGATGCTCAGAAACCCTCTCAGAAGGGTAAGCCTTCTAAGTCTAGTGAGCCTTCCTCCAAGACTAAGAAGTTCATAGTTGATCCTTGTAGTTTTTTTTGCAAAGAAGGACATCCAATTTCTAGGTGTTGGAAATGTCTCAAGGGTTTAGAGGAGGCCATGCAGTAGCACAATATTTCTTCTCTAAAGCTACCACCTCCTCCTTTAGGGAAAGGACATGCTCTTTCTGCATGAGCATTGTCTTCTACAGCTTCTTGAATTCTTGACTCTGGAGCTTTACATCATATGACACACTCACCTAATTTGGTTACCTCACTTGCTCAAAGTGTTACTACACAAATTGTAGTTAGTGATTCTACATAGCTTTCAGTCATAGGTTTAGGAACTATCTCTTTAGAAGGTGGTTCACTATAGGATGTTCTCTTGGTTCTGGCCATTTCTAGGAACCTCCTGCCTGTCTTTCAAATTTTTCATTCTGCCTCTAGAAAGACGGTTGAGTTCTCACCTCATGATGTGGTTATTCAAGACCTCCATGATCCTAACTTGGTTATTTCTACAGGGAGTGTTGATCTTAAATCTCACTTATTTTAGTTTGATGGCTTTGAGAGGTTTGATTCTATAGGGGTTTCTCTCATTGATAATGCAAACATAGTGAGCAAGCTTTGGCATGAGAATTTTGGCCATGTCAACTACAAATATCTACAACAAATGAGTACACAGGAGCTAATGATTGGGTTACGTCAAATTTCTTGTATTGATGATATGTGTCAAGGTTGTGCACTTGGAAAACATCATAGATCCATTTTCTAGCAGGCAAATCCACATGTGGTAAGGCACCATTGGAGTTGATATACATTTATCTTATGTCATTTCCCACTCGATCTTTTTCAGGTGCTCAATATGTGCTCACCTTCATAGATGACTTATCTCGACACACATGGTTGTACTTTTTGAAGTACAAATCTGATGTCTTTGATTCATTTTGAATAATTAAGACATTTATGGAGAAGCAGTTTGGTTTTTTTATCAGGCGTTTACACACTAACAATGGGGGGGAATATGTGAATCAGTCTTTTAGAGATTTTTGCACTAAGCATGGTTTACAACATCAGTTCATAGTTCCCCACACACCTCAGTAGAATGGGGTTGTAGAGAGAAATAATAGGACATTATGGGAGATGGCCAATTGTATGATTCGGTCTCAAGCTATGAGTTCTTCATTTTGGGCTAAAGCTATCAATCATGCAAACTATATTTAGAATTGGATGCCTCACAAGGCATTGCAACACTTGACTCCTAAGGAGGCTTGGACTCATATCAAGCCCAATGTTTCTACATTCCACATTTTCAGTAGTGAGGCTTGGGCATTTATTCTAGATACTCAATAGAAAGCCATGGAGAAGAAGAGCTGACCAATCATCTTTGTTGGCTATTATGAGGATGTGAAAGCATACATGTTGTTTGATCCTAATTCAAGAGATGTCTTGTTTCAACGAGATGTTCAATTTGATGAGTGCCATCCTCGGATGGACCCACCATCACTAGCTTCTTCCTCACTACCCAGTATTTCCTCTACTCCTCAATAGGATTATGCATCCTCTAAGGAAGATCTTGATATTGATCCCCCTTCACCACCTCCACCAATTGTTCAACAAGTGCCCAAGTGGACTTGTGATACTATTGATGCAGCCAGACCTCTGGCAAGTGATCCTACCGATGCTCAAACCACATGTATTGGCCTCTTGAGTCATGCCATTTCAGATGATCCACAAATTTTTTTATAGGTAATAGGACACTTAGAGTGGGATAGGGCTATGGATCAGGAGTACTCTTCTTTGATAAAGAACCAAACATGGGATCTTTGTCCTCTTCTGAAAGGAAGAAAGTTGGTTTGGTGTTGGTGGGGGTATTGTACCAAGTATGTTGCAGATGGTTCTATTGATAGGTATGATGAGAGCAATTTATGTCCTAGATTATGCCATATTTTAGCCTTCATATAACCCTTCATGCTAATTTTAATACCCATTTTAATATTCCATTTTCTCCTTATATGTTGCATATGATCTAATTTATGTAAATAATATTTAATTTAGTTATTAGATAAAGTATATGAATACATAGATGTTATTGTCTTTATCTAGCATGTTGATTATAAGTTGCAGATCTTCCTATAGACACCTAAAAATCCTTTAGAAAATAATATTTTTATTTTTTATAAAAAAAGTCCCTAATGACATCATCATTTATTAATTAATTAATTATTTGATTTATTTATTTATTTTTATGCCATTAAATCCCTTTACCTTAATTAAAAATATTTAATTAAGGAATCCCTCCCAAAAATGTTTAAATCTTATTTAAACATTATTTCCTTATTTATTAATTATTTAATTAATAAATTGACCAAAAAACCACAAATAAATAAATAAATTATTTTTTGCCCAAAACTTGGCCAATTTCCTTAAGACCACTAACCTCTTCCAAAATCTTCTAATCCTTCTTTAATTTTGATTAAAGGCTAATCCCATCATTTCTTACCCCTAATCCCAACTCAAAATATTTAATTAAGATTAAATATTAATCCTCATGTTTATTAAAAAAGTTTTAATAAATATCTCCTCAACCCAAACCCTTGAAATAAATAAAGCTTTATTTATTTCTTAAAAATCTAATTTATCCTCATCCTAAGAAGTTCTAGACTCTTCTAGAAAGTCTTCATCCTCATCCTAAGAAGTTCTAGACTATTCTAAAAAGTCTTTATCCTCATCCAAAGTCTAGACTCTTCTAGAAGATGTCTTTAAACCTAATCCTAATCCCCTCCTAACCTTGTTACATTCTCTAAACATGGGTTAAGACTTACTAACCCAAGCCAAAGTTAACAAATATCTCCTCCTTCACCCACCCTCATTAAATGCCATCAACTTGCCTATCCCTAAGCTAATCCTAAACCATCCTAATCCATCCTATAATCATTTGCACAAGCCTAAGCAAGTTTAAAACCTTCCTAATCAAGCCCAAGTCAAAATTCCTCTCATCTCTTTCAAAATATCCCAACCATAAAACTTTATGAAGCCCACTAGGCCATAAATGACTCTTCCAAGCCTTTTTATTGCTCTTACAAGCCATTATGAGGGTCTTTATGAAGATTTTATCCCTTGAAACTCCTTTGTTGACTCATCCTTCCCCTTTCCTCCATCCTCTCACCCTGTGACATGTGTCACTCCCTGAGTGGCTGTAAGGAAGCACAATCCATGTACTCTCCTCTCATGCAATCTGAGCCCTCCATGAGCTTTTTCCCATCCTTGCATCTTAGCCCTCAATCTCTCAAGCCTCTTGCCTATAAATTGGATCCTTCCCCTTTGCAAAATAACACAATCCATGAAGTAAAGTCATAATGCCATTTTAAGAAGCCATTTTACATCAAAACCATACACTCACACCCAAATTCCAACTCCATTTGAAGCCCTTTTTGAAGCATAAGCTTGAGCATTCATCCTATCTATTTAGACAAAGCCACTCAACAAGAGAGCTTCTTATTGAGAGAGCCCATTAATGGCTCATATTCTCAATTGAGAGCTCATCTTAGTCTGTCTTGAAGTTTATGAATTTTGTTTAGTTTGTAGAAGCTTTATTTAATTTTGGTTTCTATTAGCATACTAACATTGCTCATATACATTTTGGCACGCCCAGTGGGACCCCACATGGGTCATCTTCTTGAGCTTTTTTAGTCAAGTTTTGTATGTCATTTGCTAATTTTGGCTAATTTTGCTTATTTTTGTGATTGGTAGGATTGTATAAATTGGTTTTGTAGGTCCACATGAGCATGAAAAAGACAAAGGAACTCATAATCTATCTAATAGTGTTTGCAGATTTTTCAACCTTATAGGTGGACAAAGAACTTGGAATTCTTCTTCCTCTTCTTGTCTATATTCTTCTTATTCCATCTACTTCTTCTTCTTCTTCTTGTGGGAGATCTTGGCCATTTTTTTTTTAAGGAAGCAAAATCATACACACTTCTTTTTAGTGCTTAAAATGAACCCCCAAATCATACTTAAATCCATTAAAAAATTAAAAATTTGCAAAAAAGAAAAAATCTTTTAACAAGTGAAAGTAAACCAATCCAATCATTTGCATCCTTGCAACATCAAGGTTTTAGATGCATTCATGCAAAGTTAGGAACACTTCTTTTTTGGGAATTTAAAAAGAACTTCAAGTTTTCGTTTCAAAAGGTTCAAAATCAACACTAAGTGCACACTAAAATCTAAATCAAACTCAAAGCATCAATCAAGGATAAAATGAACCTCATTTGCAAATATTTTAAAGTTCTTTTAAAAATCTCATGAAAACTAAGAGTCCTAAATGGTTGCCAAAAATTGTCCTAAAAGCTTTGTTATTTGTTCCAAATAAATGTCTTGTTGCAAAATCTTGAATGTTTCTTAGATTTTTCATGCATCAAAAAAATCTGGGGATATCATTTTTGGGCTTAAAATATGCAAACTAGAACACAAAATCTTGAATGAAAACAAAAGTCCAAAGAGTCATTTTCACTTTTGAGTCCAAAAAAATCTTGAATGATCTAAGGTTAAAACAAAGCACTTCAAAGTTCTTAAAACAACACACCAAATCTCAATCTTGAATGCTCAAAGGAAAAAACTTGAATGTTTAATCACTTGTCTTTGAATGCATGTTGCTAAAATCACTCTTGAGTGCCATGGATTAAAATCAAGTTTGTTTTTTTTATGAATGCATGATTAAAACAACAAATCCAATCTTGAATGCCATAGATCAAATAATCATCTTTTGGGGCATAAAAAGAATCCACATTTTTGAAATCCTCTAAGTTATAAAAACTAATAAAGACGCTTTGAGTAAGTTGATAGTTGGACTCACCCTCTTTAATCACCCATCAATTTAACCATTGGTTGCAATCTCAGCACCATCTATGGGGATGGGTCTACCTAAGAGGGTGTTAAGTGCTCCACAAAGATCAAACTCCACTCACTTGGGTCTTTAGTGGTTTTTCTAAGTTAGAAAATTCTTTGAATGTGCATTAATCTTGCTCACACTTCATTTGGGCATAAAAATTGGACAAATCTTGATGTGGAGGGCCTTCGGGCGCGTGCTTGGTAATCAAGTTTCACACATATTTGTTTTGGGCTTAAAACAAACTCACACTCAATCTTGAATGCCTAACAATCAAACAACATTGCATGGTTTGGACGCATTTTCAATGATGCTCGCATTTCTTATGTTGATGATCTCTCGAATTTCATTATGCTGACGATGCTATCAAATTGGAATGAACATTGTATGCCATAATCACAAGTGTCTTCAATCATAGCTTACAAAATCTAAATCATCAATTGGAATAAACGCGTGTCTTTTAAAGCCCAAGATCATCTATGTGGTCTTGTTTTACACTTTTTAGGAGGCTTGCTTGGGGATTTCATCACCCCTTGGGATGACCTCAACTCCAGTGTTCCGACAGAGTATAAAAATCGGGAGGTGAATCCAAAGACACCTCTCTTGGAATCAAGATTTTGTCACTCGGGCTAAGCCTCAAGGAACTTTATACCCTTGAGAAGTGAAAGAGGAGAAGTTGGTTACCGCTCCTCTCGATTGTGTGATATCTTTTTGGTTTCATCTATGGATTTGGGTCTCATGTACCTTGCGTATATCGAGGAATCCCTAGCTATAACAAATTTCATCCTTGTAGAAAGCTTCCTAGGATGTTGGTGTGTTTGATGTGCTTGCTCCAAAATTTTGTTTGCTTGTATGTTCATAGCTTTTGAATGAATGTTTGCCAACTTTGGTCAAAATCCCAAAAAAGAAAAAATCTCCTAGCTCAAAGCATACTTAGCGTAGTCACTACCTAATCAAAAAATCATCCAAGCTCCCCCGCTGCAACCGAATCTATCTAGTTCCTTTCTTTAGAACAATCCCAAATCCAAAGTCTCTCCAAATCATCCCCCTCAACCAGCTAGCAACCCAATCCAAAATCACACCCAAGCCTTTAGAGAGTTGTTGTCATTCTGCTAGAATTTGCTATCCAATCAATCTGACCAATCCACTAGCCTCACCAAGGTTATCCCTTTGACAGAGCTTTGTCTAGGGTAATCTAGCTTTGTCACTTGTTATCCCTCATCACCTTGAGCTAAAGGTTGCGATCCACAAGTGGTCAATCTCGTGTCATGCCCATAGGATCATTAGTCTATCCTTAAGTTGACACAATCTCCACCAATCCAGTGCATAGGAAAGCAAAACTCACTTTTTGACAGCATGCCCTTGAAGTCTTCCATCCACAGGAAAGCCAAAAATCTCTAGCCAATCCTCCTTAGGTCTGTCATATAGCTTTGACTCTCCCTAGGAAATCCTTCATCAACCAATCCAAAATCTGTGCTTAATCCAAATCCAACCATGAGCTTCCGTGTTCATCCATATGCAAGACCCCATCCCCATCCGACTCATCATCAAAACATGAAATCCCAAACCTATCATGATGTGTTCGATCATCTTGTCCTTGCTCCTGCCACCTCCTATTCCAATGATGATGAAAATCTTGTTGACTATGATGAGTATATTGAAAGCCTTAGAAACATTCCCCCAAGCATCCCCCAAAATCCATATATTCTTCCAAACTATCTAGTCATGCCATCTGATATCCCAGCTTCTCCTCCATCACCTAATCAACCAAGCTTCCAATCTTCCACCCCCATCACACAAGCTATTCCTGTCAATCCACTTCCACCTCCGACACACGAGTCTCCAAGGAATCTCCTAAAGGAAATACAAGAAAAGCTGCCTCCAGCAGTCGATAAGCCATGTCATCTAATCCAACCATGTGAAGTAGTCAGTGATGAAGCTTCCCCATCTATAATATCACCTCCATCTCCCATAGCTATCATCCCCATACCATCCATAAAGTTTCTTAAAATCCTTCCACTTCTCGCAAGCATCAAATTCCCACCACCCATCGAATCGCTCCAAATCCCATCCACATCTCCTCCTCCAAGCATTATCCAAATCCCATATAATGAACCTCATGCATCCACTCCCATCCATTCCTGTCAAGATCTTGTCCAAAAGCATGTTGAAATATCCTCTGACAGAACAAAAGATCTCGCCATCCCACTTATTCCCCTACATGATCCACTTTTACCATCCCCTCCATATCTAGATCCTACCATCTTACTTACTCCATCTCAAGATCCCTTTCCCTTAGCCCACCCAACTCAAGATCCTATCCTCCCATCTCCTCTTCTTCATGATCATACATCTCCCATAATCCATGATGATAGATCCATCGAAAAAGAACTAATTATCATATCCAAAGCTCCAACTCCTTCAGCTAGTAATGGACTCACATCTTGTGTTCCAAATAATGAACATCATATTGAAAAAAGAAATGAAAATGTATTTCTAGATGTTGGTATCCCTGCTATTCCTGCATGGTCCCAAGTCCTTCCATCTCCACCCCAAAGTTCCCATCCATCTTATCCTGCATCTATTTTGGTCCCTCATCCTACTCCTTATCTCCAACCCTCCATTTTGGGTCCTTACATACCTAATATGAATACTTTATCCCCTCCATCTATTTTGGGACCTACACCTTCCCCATTTCCATCTATTTTGGGCCCATATCCTTCCTTCCCTCCATCCATTTTGGGAAATTATATCCATCCATATCCTATGTTCCAATCTATCCTTCCATCCCCTCAAATCCACTAGCTAGATCATCAAAGGCACTCACCCTTGAATCTCGTCCAACCTTTAAACCCTATTACTCCATCAATTATCCCTCCATATCCTCCATGCTCTTGTTCCCATCCCATGGCTAATAGAAGCATATTGGATGCCAAAATACAAAAGCATAAATCCAAAAATCCACAAAAATCCAAGTCTCAACATGTCCCTTCTAAAATACATGTTCAAAACAAGAAACATTTAATCCCAATCAAAGAAAAAGTCAAAAGGCCACAAAAGCCCAAGCTTAAAAAGTCAAAAATCATGTGGATACCCAAGATGCTCATAAAAGAAATGCATCTCAAAGAAAAATCTCAATTGGCATCCATTCATGCTACTCAAAAAGCCTCATCCATCCATCCTTCATCCAAATCCCCATATAAGCATCCTTCATCCCCCCAATCCACTTTTAGTCAATATGCTTCTTATCCTAAATTTCCCATCCTCCATCTTCCAACTCTACTTTTAGTCCTTATCTTTCTCTTCCTCCATTTTCTCCTCAACCTCACTCAAAACCATATTTCCCACTACTTTATCACCTCTCAAGGTGTGTGTCAATGATGATCTTTCCATTTTCCTCATCCATTTACCCACAAGCCTTATGTCTTCGCATCCATTATCTGTCAAACTCCCACCCAACATTCCACTTGTTCAATCCAATCCTTTTTCATCCATCCTACCAACATCTATGAGCCAAAAATCGCTGAAGAAAGCCAAAATCATTCCAGCTAAGTCCAAAGTCAAAAAGTCAAAAAAAAAAGTAAAGAAAAATAAAGCGTCCACTAGTGAAAATTGGCAATTCAAGCACCTTGGACAAGTACCATGATGAAAACTTGGCAAACAAGTATCATGCATAATCCTGCCATCCCCAGCTTAGCCTATCACCCTCATGCTTTTGGTCATCTCTTGACATCCAACTCCATCTTCCAATCTATCCACCTATCCTCCACCCTCCATCTTCCATCTCACACCATCCACTTATCTCCTGCAGCTTCAGCCAACCATCCCAGCTATCATCCATCTCCCTAGCCCCTTCAGCTTTTTCCATCCTAGCTTCAATCCTATCACATCCATCATAAGACCTCCTTTCGCATGTTATCATCTGATTGGGGGCACTATATTCCTTGGAGATCTTGCTTTGTCCATCCTCCCTTGTCATTGGTATCTAGCTCTAGGCTATCCTCATGCAAACCCAATGTCATCTCTTTATATCCATCATAATCCTAGCTATCTACCATCCTATCCAGCCATCTCATCCTGCTCCTCTAGCTATCCTTGGTCACAAAATCTCTCATCATCATTGGATGCATCCTGCCAAATCCATATCTTTCGCTATCACCCCACCCTTAGCTTTCGCATCTTGCACAACATCAAACCATCCCACTATCCTATCATCCTGAGCTTTTGCCTACTTGTAACTATCTTGGTCAGCTTCAGCTTGTAAATATCTTGGTCTGTTAGCTTGTACATCCTCTTTAGCTTAGTACCATTGTATCTATCCATCTTTTGTGTCAGTTCCTCCTTGATCAGCATCTTGCACACATTGCACACCTTGGTTAGCTATTCCAATGCATCCTTTAGCTAGATCTCCTGTCACCAAAGTGTTATCCTTCTTAGTTCAGCTTGCCAGATGCATCATCCAGATCCATCAGCTTAGGTGCTCTCCAATAGATCCTTGTAGGATATAGCTTTCCTCATGTCTGATCTTGGTCCGTTAGTACCTCGTCCTACCCATCTCGTTGGCAAACGGTTCTCTTTTGGATTTTCACTTTCTTTTGATTTGGAATCTTCCCTTTTGGGTCTTGAAGTATCTTTTCCAAACAATCTTTTTGTTCCCTCCTCAAGGTTGTCACGATCTTCCATATCATGGTATGCTACGAATGGGGCACTCTGAGTGTATGGTTTTGATCAAGTCTTTCGTTTGTTTCTTTTTTGCTTGTGGGTTACCCAGTGTCGGTTCCACACTGTTTCCTCCGAGTTTCATGTGTGATGCTGGGGCAATCCTTGTGTGTTTGTTTCGAGTCAGTCTGTCAGTCCTCTGGATGGTTGGTGACACATCCTTGATGTTCTTGGTAACCTTGGCAATTAACCAACAGTCCTATAGTAAATCTAGTGCTCAATTACATGGTGGTACTTCTCTTTGAAGTATCCCCCTGCTTAAAAAGCTTCAATGGTTTTCCTTCATCTCCATTATCCCCCATCCATATCCAGCATTTGTCTCTCCTACCCCAGCTTATGCATCAGTATCTCTTTGAATCACTCCTCACCTTTAGCTTTAGGGATCCACAATCCTAGTCTTAGGGATCCACCAATCCAAATCAATCCACCAAGCCTCATCTTTCGAGATCCACAATCCTAGTCCTAGGGATCTCTGAAACCCATCTTCCGCCAATCTG
Organism: Cupressus sempervirens; assembly: GCA_028749045.1. Taxonomy (NCBI): domain Eukaryota; kingdom Viridiplantae; phylum Streptophyta; class Pinopsida; order Cupressales; family Cupressaceae; genus Cupressus; species Cupressus sempervirens. Next base: position 219,720,161 of record CM053791.1, read on the forward strand.
ACTCTTTGAAATCCTGTTGCATCAACTTTTTAATCCCTTCATCCATCTCCCCATCCTGGATTCCTTTTATAGCGCTCTGCTCCTTCATCCTCCACCTTCCCTAAAGTCTTAAGCTTGCTTCCTCTTGTGCATCTGATTCTGCTTTATCATTCTCCCATAGTGAGAGTTTGAGCTAATTCAGCCCCTTCTCTTTGCCAATCTGAGTCTCCTTGCTCATCTAAGATTCTTGTACTTTTCAAGAAGCCATTGAGCCTCGCTTTCTCTCCCCGTTGTCTTCTTGAGGGGGCATCTCACAATCCATTCTCTCCTCTTCTACTCTAGCATTGGGCATCTTATTTTCTTATCTTTGATGCCATGCCACTTGCAGCATCACATCAAAGAGGGGCAAAATGTAGACACCTAAAAATCCTTTAGAAAATAATATTTTTATTTTTTCTAAAAAAGTCCCTGATGACATCATCATTTATTAATTAATTAATTATTTAATTTATTTATTTATTTTTATGCCATTAAATCCCTTTATCTTAATTAAAAATATTTAATTAAGGAATCCCTCCCAAAAATGTTTAAATCTTATTTAAACATTATTTCCTTATTTATTAATTATTTAATTAATAAATTGACCAAAAAACCCAAAATAAATAAATAAATTTATTTTTTGCCCAAAACTTGGCCAATTTCCTTAAGACCACTAACCTCTTCCAAAATCTTCTAATCCTTCTTTAATTTTGATTAAAGGCTAATCCCATCATTTCCTACCCCTAATCCCAACTCAAAATATTTAATTAAGATTAAATATTAATCCTCATGTTTATTAAAAAAGTTTTAATAAATATCTCCTCAACCCAAACCCTTGAAATAAATAAAACTTTATTTATTTCCTAAAAATCTAATTTATCCTCATCCTAAGAAGTTCTAGACTCTTCTAGAAAGTCTTCATCCTCATCCTAGGAAGTTCTAGACTATTCTAAAAAGTCTTTATCCTCATCCAAAGTCTAGAATCTTCTAGAAGATGTCTTTAAACCTAATCCTAATCCCCTCCTAACCTTGTTACATTCTCTAAACATGGGTTAAGACTTACTAACCCAAGCCAAAGTTAACAAATATCTCCTCCTTCACCCACCCTCATTCAATGCCATCAACTTGCCTATCCCTAAGCTAATCCTAAACCATCCTAATCCATCCTATAATCATTTGCACAAGCCTAAGCAAGTTTAAAACCTTCCTAATCAAGCCCAAGTCAAAATTCCTCTCATCTCTTTCAAAATATCCCAACCATAAAACTTTATGAAGCCCACTAGGCCATAAATGACTCTTCCAAGCCTTTTTATTGCTCTTACAAGCCATTATGAGGGTCTTTATGAAGATTTTATCCCTTGAAACTCCTTTGTTGACTCATCCTTCCCCTTTCCTCCATCCTCTCACCCTGTGACATGTGTCACTCCCTGAGTGGCTGTAAGGAAGCACAATCCATGTACTCTCCTCTCATGCAATCTGAGCCCTCCATGAGCTTTTTCCCATCCTTGCATCTTAGCCCTCAATCTCTCAAGCCTCTTGCCTATAAATTGGATCCTTCCCCTTTGCAAAATAACACAATCCATGAAGTAAAGTCATAATGCCATTTTAAGAAGCCATTTTACATCAAAACCATACACTCACACCCAAATTCCAACTCCATTTGAAGCCCTTTTTGAAGCATAAGCTTGAGCATTCATCCTATCTATTTAGACAAAGCCACTCAACAAGAGAGCTTCTTATTGAGAGAGCCCATTAATGGCTCATATTCTCAATTGAGAGCTCATCTTAGTCTGTCTTGAAGTTTATGAATTTTGTTTAGTTTGTAGAAGCTTTATTTAATTTTGGTTTCTATTAGCATACTAACATTGCTCATATACATTTTGGCACGCCCAGTGGGACCCCACATGGGTCATCTTCTTGAGCTTTTTTAGTCAAGTTTTGTATGTCATTTGCTAATTTTGGCTAATTTTGCTTATTTTTGTGATTGGTAGGATTGTATAAATTGGTTTTGTAGGTCCACATGAGCATGAAAAAGACAAAGGAACTCATAATCTATCTAATAGTGTTTGCAGATTTTTCAACCTTATAGGTGGACAAAGAACTTGGAATTCTTCTTCCTCTTCTTGTCTATATTCTTCTTATTCCATCTACTTCTTCTTCTTCTTCTTGTGGGAGATCTTGGCCATTTTTTTTTTAAGGAAGCAAAATCATACACACTTCTTTTTAGTGCTTAAAATGAACCCCCAAATCATACTTAAATCCATTAAAAAATTAAAAATTTGCAAAAAAGAAAAAATCTTTTAACAAGTGAAAGTAAACCAATCCAATCATTTGCATCCTTGCAACATCAAGGTTTTAGATGCATTCATGCAAAGTTAGGAACACTTCTTTTTTGGGAATTTAAAAAGAACTTCAAGTTTTCGTTTCAAAAGGTTCAAAATCAACACTAAGTGCACACTAAAATCTAAATCAAACTCAAAGCATCAATCAAGGATAAAATGAACCTCATTTGCAAATATTTTAAAGTTCTTTTAAAAATCTCATGAAAACTAAGAGTCCTAAATGGTTGCCAAAAATTGTCCTAAAAGCTTTGTTATTTGTTCCAAATAAATGTCTTGTTGCAAAATCTTGAATGTTTCTTAGATTTTTCATGCATCAAAAAAATCTGGGGATATCATTTTTGGGCTTAAAATATGCAAACTAGAACACAAAATCTTGAATGAAAACAAAAGTCCAAAGAGTCATTTTCACTTTTGAGTCCAAAAAAATCTTGAATGATCTAAGGTTAAAACAAAGCACTTCAAAGTTCTTAAAACAACACACCAAATCTCAATCTTGAATGCTCAAAGGAAAAAACTTGAATGTTTAATCACTTGTCTTTGAATGCATGTTGCTAAAATCACTCTTGAGTGCCATGGATTAAAATCAAGTTTGTTTTTTTTATGAATGCATGATTAAAACAACAAATCCAATCTTGAATGCCATAGATCAAATAATCATCTTTTGGGGCATAAAAAGAATCCACATTTTTGAAATCCTCTAAGTTATAAAAACTAATAAAGACGCTTTGAGTAAGTTGATAGTTGGACTCACCCTCTTTAATCACCCATCAATTTAACCATTGGTTGCAATCTCAGCACCATCTATGGGGATGGGTCTACCTAAGAGGGTGTTAAGTGCTCCACAAAGATCAAACTCCACTCACTTGGGTCTTTAGTGGTTTTTCTAAGTTAGAAAATTCTTTGAATGTGCATTAATCTTGCTCACACTTCATTTGGGCATAAAAATTGGACAAATCTTGATGTGGAGGGCCTTCGGGCGCGTGCTTGGTAATCAAGTTTCACACATATTTGTTTTGGGCTTAAAACAAACTCACACTCAATCTTGAATGCCTAACAATCAAACAACATTGCATGGTTTGGACGCATTTTCAATGATGCTCGCATTTCTTATGTTGATGATCTCTCGAATTTCATTATGCTGACGATGCTATCAAATTGGAATGAACATTGTATGCCATAATCACAAGTGTCTTCAATCATAGCTTACAAAATCTAAATCATCAATTGGAATAAACGCGTGTCTTTTAAAGCCCAAGATCATCTATGTGGTCTTGTTTTACACTTTTTAGGAGGCTTGCTTGGGGATTTCATCACCCCTTGGGATGACCTCAACTCCAGTGTTCCGACAGAGTATAAAAATCGGGAGGTGAATCCAAAGACACCTCTCTTGGAATCAAGATTTTGTCACTCGGGCTAAGCCTCAAGGAACTTTATACCCTTGAGAAGTGAAAGAGGAGAAGTTGGTTACCGCTCCTCTCGATTGTGTGATATCTTTTTGGTTTCATCTATGGATTTGGGTCTCATGTACCTTGCGTATATCGAGGAATCCCTAGCTATAACAAATTTCATCCTTGTAGAAAGCTTCCTAGGATGTTGGTGTGTTTGATGTGCTTGCTCCAAAATTTTGTTTGCTTGTATGTTCATAGCTTTTGAATGAATGTTTGCCAACTTTGGTCAAAATCCCAAAAAAGAAAAAATCTCCTAGCTCAAAGCATACTTAGCGTAGTCACTACCTAATCAAAAAATCATCCAAGCTCCCCCGCTGCAACCGAATCTATCTAGTTCCTTTCTTTAGAACAATCCCAAATCCAAAGTCTCTCCAAATCATCCCCCTCAACCAGCTAGCAACCCAATCCAAAATCACACCCAAGCCTTTAGAGAGTTGTTGTCATTCTGCTAGAATTTGCTATCCAATCAATCTGACCAATCCACTAGCCTCACCAAGGTTATCCCTTTGACAGAGCTTTGTCTAGGGTAATCTAGCTTTGTCACTTGTTATCCCTCATCACCTTGAGCTAAAGGTTGCGATCCACAAGTGGTCAATCTCGTGTCATGCCCATAGGATCATTAGTCTATCCTTAAGTTGACACAATCTCCACCAATCCAGTGCATAGGAAAGCAAAACTCACTTTTTGACAGCATGCCCTTGAAGTCTTCCATCCACAGGAAAGCCAAAAATCTCTAGCCAATCCTCCTTAGGTCTGTCATATAGCTTTGACTCTCCCTAGGAAATCCTTCATCAACCAATCCAAAATCTGTGCTTAATCCAAATCCAACCATGAGCTTCCGTGTTCATCCATATGCAAGACCCCATCCCCATCCGACTCATCATCAAAACATGAAATCCCAAACCTATCATGATGTGTTCGATCATCTTGTCCTTGCTCCTGCCACCTCCTATTCCAATGATGATGAAAATCTTGTTGACTATGATGAGTATATTGAAAGCCTTAGAAACATTCCCCCAAGCATCCCCCAAAATCCATATATTCTTCCAAACTATCTAGTCATGCCATCTGATATCCCAGCTTCTCCTCCATCACCTAATCAACCAAGCTTCCAATCTTCCACCCCCATCACACAAGCTATTCCTGTCAATCCACTTCCACCTCCGACACACGAGTCTCCAAGGAATCTCCTAAAGGAAATACAAGAAAAGCTGCCTCCAGCAGTCGATAAGCCATGTCATCTAATCCAACCATGTGAAGTAGTCAGTGATGAAGCTTCCCCATCTATAATATCACCTCCATCTCCCATAGCTATCATCCCCATACCATCCATAAAGTTTCTTAAAATCCTTCCACTTCTCGCAAGCATCAAATTCCCACCACCCATCGAATCGCTCCAAATCCCATCCACATCTCCTCCTCCAAGCATTATCCAAATCCCATATAATGAACCTCATGCATCCACTCCCATCCATTCCTGTCAAGATCTTGTCCAAAAGCATGTTGAAATATCCTCTGACAGAACAAAAGATCTCGCCATCCCACTTATTCCCCTACATGATCCACTTTTACCATCCCCTCCATATCTAGATCCTACCATCTTACTTACTCCATCTCAAGATCCCTTTCCCTTAGCCCACCCAACTCAAGATCCTATCCTCCCATCTCCTCTTCTTCATGATCATACATCTCCCATAATCCATGATGATAGATCCATCGAAAAAGAACTAATTATCATATCCAAAGCTCCAACTCCTTCAGCTAGTAATGGACTCACATCTTGTGTTCCAAATAATGAACATCATATTGAAAAAAGAAATGAAAATGTATTTCTAGATGTTGGTATCCCTGCTATTCCTGCATGGTCCCAAGTCCTTCCATCTCCACCCCAAAGTTCCCATCCATCTTATCCTGCATCTATTTTGGTCCCTCATCCTACTCCTTATCTCCAACCCTCCATTTTGGGTCCTTACATACCTAATATGAATACTTTATCCCCTCCATCTATTTTGGGACCTACACCTTCCCCATTTCCATCTATTTTGGGCCCATATCCTTCCTTCCCTCCATCCATTTTGGGAAATTATATCCATCCATATCCTATGTTCCAATCTATCCTTCCATCCCCTCAAATCCACTAGCTAGATCATCAAAGGCACTCACCCTTGAATCTCGTCCAACCTTTAAACCCTATTACTCCATCAATTATCCCTCCATATCCTCCATGCTCTTGTTCCCATCCCATGGCTAATAGAAGCATATTGGATGCCAAAATACAAAAGCATAAATCCAAAAATCCACAAAAATCCAAGTCTCAACATGTCCCTTCTAAAATACATGTTCAAAACAAGAAACATTTAATCCCAATCAAAGAAAAAGTCAAAAGGCCACAAAAGCCCAAGCTTAAAAAGTCAAAAATCATGTGGATACCCAAGATGCTCATAAAAGAAATGCATCTCAAAGAAAAATCTCAATTGGCATCCATTCATGCTACTCAAAAAGCCTCATCCATCCATCCTTCATCCAAATCCCCATATAAGCATCCTTCATCCCCCCAATCCACTTTTAGTCAATATGCTTCTTATCCTAAATTTCCCATCCTCCATCTTCCAACTCTACTTTTAGTCCTTATCTTTCTCTTCCTCCATTTTCTCCTCAACCTCACTCAAAACCATATTTCCCACTACTTTATCACCTCTCAAGGTGTGTGTCAATGATGATCTTTCCATTTTCCTCATCCATTTACCCACAAGCCTTATGTCTTCGCATCCATTATCTGTCAAACTCCCACCCAACATTCCACTTGTTCAATCCAATCCTTTTTCATCCATCCTACCAACATCTATGAGCCAAAAATCGCTGAAGAAAGCCAAAATCATTCCAGCTAAGTCCAAAGTCAAAAAGTCAAAAAAAAAAGTAAAGAAAAATAAAGCGTCCACTAGTGAAAATTGGCAATTCAAGCACCTTGGACAAGTACCATGATGAAAACTTGGCAAACAAGTATCATGCGTAATCCTGCCATCCCCAGCTTAGCCTATCACCCTCATGCTTTTGGTCATCTCTTGACATCCAACTCCATCTTCCAATCTATCCACCTATCCTCCACCCTCCATCTTCCATCTCACACCATCCACTTATCTCCTGCAGCTTCAGCCAACCATCCCAGCTATCATCCATCTCCCTAGCCCCTTCAGCTTTTTCCATCCTAGCTTCAATCCTATCACATCCATCATAAGACCTCCTTTCGCATGTTATCATCTGATTGGGGGCACTATATTCCTTGGAGATCTTGCTTTGTCCATCCTCCCTTGTCATTGGTATCTAGCTCTAGGCTATCCTCATGCAAACCCAATGTCATCTCTTTATATCCATCATAATCCTAGCTATCTACCATCCTATCCAGCCATCTCATCCTGCTCCTCTAGCTATCCTTGGTCACAAAATCTCTCATCATCATTGGATGCATCCTGCCAAATCCATATCTTTCGCTATCACCCCACCCTTAGCTTTCGCATCTTGCACAACATCAAACCATCCCACTATCCTATCATCCTGAGCTTTTGCCTACTTGTAACTATCTTGGTCAGCTTCAGCTTGTAAATATCTTGGTCTGTTAGCTTGTACATCCTCTTTAGCTTAGTACCATTGTATCTATCCATCTTTTGTGTCAGTTCCTCCTTGATCAGCATCTTGCACACATTGCACACCTTGGTTAGCTATTCCAATGCATCCTTTAGCTAGATCTCCTGTCACCAAAGTGTTATCCTTCTTAGTTCAGCTTGCCAGATGCATCATCCAGATCCATCAGCTTAGGTGCTCTCCAATAGATCCTTGTAGGATATAGCTTTCCTCATGTCTGATCTTGGTCCGTTAGTACCTCGTCCTACCCATCTCGTTGGCAAACGGTTCTCTTTTGGATTTTCACTTTCTTTTGATTTGGAATCTTCCCTTTTGGGTCTTGAAGTATCTTTTCCAAACAATCTTTTTGTTCCCTCCTCAAGGTTGTCACGATCTTCCATATCATGGTATGCTACGAATGGGGCACTCTGAGTGTATGGTTTTGATCAAGTCTTTCGTTTGTTTCTTTTTTGCTTGTGGGTTACCCAGTGTCGGTTCCACACTGTTTCCTCCGAGTTTCATGTGTGATGCTGGGGCAATCCTTGTGTGTTTGTTTCGAGTCAGTCTGTCAGTCCTCTGGATGGTTGGTGACACATCCTTGATGTTCTTGGTAACCTTGGCAATTAACCAACAGTCCTATAGTAAATCTAGTGCTCAATTACATGGTGGTACTTCTCTTTGAAGTATCCCCCTGCTTAAAAAGCTTCAATGGTTTTCCTTCATCTCCATTATCCCCCATCCATATCCAGCATTTGTCTCTCCTACCCCAGCTTATGCATCAGTATCTCTTTGAATCACTCCTCACCTTTAGCTTTAGGGATCCACAATCCTAGTCTTAGGGATCCACCAATCCAAATCAATCCACCAAGCCTCATCTTTCGAGATCCACAATCCTAGTCCTAGGGATCTCTGAAACCCATCTTCCGCCAATCTGACTCTTTGAAATCCTGTTGCATCAACTTTTTAATCCCTTCATCCATCTCCCCATCCTGGATTCCTTTTATAGCGCTCTGCTCCTTCATCCTCCACCTTCCCTAAAGTCTTAAGCTTGCTTCCTCTTGTGCATCTGATTCTGCTTTATCATTCTCCCATAGTGAGAGTTTGAGCTAATTCAGCCCCTTCTCTTTGCCAATCTGAGTCTCCTTGCTCATCTAAGATTCTTGTACTTTTCAAGAAGCCATTGAGCCTCGCTTTCTCTCCCCGTTGTCTTCTTGAGGGGGCATCTCACAATCCATTCTCTCCTCTTCTACTCTAGCATTGGGCATCTTATTTTCTTATCTTTGATGCCATGCCACTTGCAGCATCACATCAAAGAGGGGCAAAATGTAGACACCTAAAAATCCTTTAGAAAATAATATTTTTATTTTTTCTAAAAAAGTCCCTGATGACATCATCATTTATTAATTAATTAATTATTTAATTTATTTATTTATTTTTATGCCATTAAATCCCTTTATCTTAATTAAAAATATTTAATTAAGGAATCCCTCCCAAAAATGTTTAAATCTTATTTAAACATTATTTCCTTATTTATTAATTATTTAATTAATAAATTGACCAAAAAACCCAAAATAAATAAAAAAATTTATTTTTTGCCCAAAACTTGGCCAATTTCCTTAAGACCACTAACCTCTTCCAAAATCTTCTAATCCTTCTTTAATTTTGATTAAAGGCTAATCCCATCATTTCCTACCCCTAATCCCAACTCAAAATATTTAATTAAGATTAAATATTAATCCTCATGTTTATTAAAAAAGTTTTAATAAATATCTCCTCAACCCAAACCCTTGAAATAAATAAAACTTTATTTATTTCCTAAAAATCTAATTTATCCTCATCCTAAGAAGTTCTAGACTCTTCTAGAAAGTCTTCATCCTCATCCTAGGAAGTTCTAGACTATTCTAAAAAGTCTTTATCCTCATCCAAAGTCTAGAATCTTCTAGAAGATGTCTTTAAACCTAATCCTAATCCCCTCCTAACCTTGTTACATTCTCTAAACATAGGTTAAGACTTACTAACCCAAGCCAAAGTTAACAAATATCTCCTCCTTCACCCACCCTCATTGAATGCCATCCACTTGCCTATCCCTAAGCTAATCCTAAACCATCCTAATCCATCCTCTAATCATTTGCACAAACCTAAGCAAGCTTAAAACCTTCCTAATCAAGCCCAAGTCGAAATTCCTCTCATCTCCTTCAAAATATCCCAACCATAAAACTTTATGAAGCCCACTAGGCCATAAATGACTCTTCCAAGCCCTTTTATTGCTCTTACAAGCCATTATGAGGGTCTTTATGAAGATTGTATCCCTTGAACCTCCTTTGTTGACTCATCCTTCCCCTTTCCTCCATCCTCTCACCCTGTAACATGTGTCACTCCCTGATTGGCTGTAAGGAAGCACAATCCATGTGCTCTCCTCTCATGCAATCTGAGCCCTCCATGAGCTTTTTCCCATCCTTGCATCTTAGCCCTCAATCTCTCAAGCCTCTTGCCTATAAATTGGATCCTTCCCCTTTGCAAAATAACACAATCCATGAAGTAAAGTCATAATGCCATTTTAAGAAGCTATTTTACATCAAAACCATACACTCACACCCAAATTCCAACTCCATTTGAAGCCCTTTTTGAAGTATAAGCTTGAGCATACATCCTATCTATTTAGACAAAGCCACTCAACAAGAGAGCTTCTTATTGAGAGAGCCCATTAATGGCTCATATTCTCAATTGAGAGCTCATCTTAGTCTATCTTGAAGTTTATGAATTTTGTTTAGTTTGTAGAAGCTTTATTTAATTTTGGTTTCTATTAGCATACTAACATTGCTCATATACACTTCCTATCACTAATTCAAGCTCCATCAACTTTAAAATGTCTTGTGATTACTTCCAAAGAAGACCAAAAACCTTACTTTGTATTATCTATTATTTCTTGTTGGCATAAAGATGTAGTTTTTGTAGATATCATCCACTCTATAGGAACACATGGAGAGGACATTGAACATTGTGGAGGATGCATTTTCTAGCTGCATAGTTTTTATTTCTATTATGAAAACACATTACTACAATACTTATTGCATCTATGTGGAATAATAACGGGGAAACATTCTCTGCTAATGAAACCATCACCTTCCCCATTTCTCAAAAGTTATAACAAATTTCTTTCTATTCTATGGATAGAAATGAAGGGATTATAGACCATTCTATTATTTAGATTGATGGTTATACATGCAAACAATGTATACGGTTGGTGTGAGGAATTGAGATAACAGATATTATAGTTGGGATTCATTTCAAGTATCATGTGAGCAGTAAACTAAATAACCTGATTCTATTGGAATAAATTACCTATTGTTTGCAAATCATAGATTTCTAATAGTTTTTTTATGTAATCACCATTATTAATGCTATGTATATATAAGTAGCAGGAGATATAGTGTAGTGAGGGCATGTACAGTTTTATAAAATACAGAATACTATAAAGGAGGATTTTCACATTATAATTATATTGCATGAATAAAAATACTCTACATGATTTGAACAACATAGAAACAACATTTTTTCTATCCATCATGCAAGCCAAGAGTAAGGGCCTACTCCTCGGTAAAGCACGATGATGCATTTCCATTAGTGTGTTTATTCTATTTGCACAAATTTATATTACTTTCTTGGATTTCCATTACAGTAGATCATTATGTTTATATTGATCAGTTAGTGAGGTTTATATTGGTCATCTAGTATTTAGAATATAATATAGTAACATTTTTGTTTTTATTACTGTGTTGTTATTTTTATTTCAGGAAGATGGTTTTTTTTCTAATCTTTGTATTGTCAGGAAGTGACAGTTCATGTCGCTGCAATCACTTTGATTTCCTATACATTTAGTTTGGGTGTTTTAGTTGCATCCGTAACTGCTCAGATCATAACTATCATCCCTTGATGGCATATTGCTCGGACACCTTTCACAAGCTTACACTCTCGGATTGACAAGTATAGACTAGTCAAATTCTTTCATATTATTTGCCCCAATGTTGGCCTATCATTTTGGCACCATTGCCATGGAAAGGTGTCAAAGGCATGTTAGCTTGATGATTTGAGTTAGGAAAATTGCATTAGGATGAAAGCTTTTGCAAATGCTAGCCTTGCTTAAGTAATTAATCTTAATTTGTGTTGTTTTAGAGTTTTCAAGTAGGTCTTCAAAATTAGATTCAATTTTATATCATCACTAGTTGTTGTGAGGTATTGTTACAGAAAAGAATATTTTGAAGAAAAAATGTTATAAATGGTGCATTTACAAGGTTGTTCAAGTACATCAATTTTGGGTGAAAATTATTTCAAAAATGAAAAATTTGAAGGGAATGCAAGAGGCAAAATGTTCTTGGTAGTGGGGGTGCTACCCCTCGACCCCACCCTATGCTACGATAAGAAGCACACATTTAGCACTGCCCCAGGACCCCACAAGGGGTGTTGCCCCTTGATCCCACTAGTGGCTGCCGTCCCCAGACCCTTGCTTTCAATTTTTTTTTTTTTAAAGAAGAAATTGGTGGGGAAATTTTGTCAACCAAAGCTAATGTTTTTATACTCTCTCTACTTAATGAATGTAACCTAAGAACTCTTGATCTTCCATTATCACAGGTATGCAAGAATTCTATCTCTATGTTTGAACATGAAAAAATCATTGATGAATTCTTAGAACAATATGATTTTGAGGATGAAAATTTAACCAGTTCTTGTTCCAATTGCTACAGGAAAGATGACCAATGCATATGCCCAAACAACCAAGCGACCATGGTGAATAAGGTACAAGCTATTTGTGATCCTCACCATGATAAGGGTGGAAGTGAACAAGTATTCCTTATACTAGATGGACCATTTCAAATGCCAACTCAAGAAGATCATTGTATGAATTATGTTCATAACATGTATTGTCACTCTATTTCATTACAAATCCAACAATGTTTCTTCAAAACACACTTCTTTACATAATATGCATGATAAATGGAATCAATAATACTCGCAACAACCACCATACCCATCCTTACCATCTGTATTCCATGCTTCCTACTTATTTCCATCTACCTTATCTCCTTTACACTTCTTACTATATTCATTATCTCATTCACATCATATTCTACCCACTCCACCATATCCACCAAAGGCAACTATATTTCCTCAAACAACACTTCATAATAAGGTACCTAATGATACATATAATATTGAGCTTTCAAGGATCCCTATACAATCTAATAATGTGCTTATAATTGATAAATTAACATTGGAATGTATTAATGCACTTAAGGGGTGTGATTTTGGTTTAATTATATTAGAAGAACAATATTATTTATTGAATTATAATCAACTTTGTTCTTCTTTTCAACTTGGTGTATCACAAATGCCCACAAATAAGTCCCTACTTCAAATTGCATCATTTTTTTATTATTGGACTCATAAGTATGTGTGTTAATACTAAACATGTGCTAAAACATATTTTCTCATTCTACAAACATGTTGTTGGATTCTCCAAGATCTATATTCTATTACTTTTGTACTTATATATATTAATCTTTGGAGGCCTATGGTTAAAATACATATTCCTCACATACTTGTTGATTTGGGACCAATAATTGATTAAGCACAACCATAAAGGATTCTATGAATTAATGACCAAAAAAAATATGTTATAATTGGATGAGCATTATTTTTCATTGATAATTTTTTCCATTTTCCTAAGATTACAAAATAAACTATAGATGATTCCTTTATTTAACAAGGATCAAAGTATTAATATCCATATATTCTTTATTCTTGGTTCTTGTATCTTACGATGATCATTCATTGATAACAAATACTAAATCCATTTCTTGATTCCTTGGATAATTCAAATTTCGTATGATTTTATAACCTATAGTTAATTTGGGAGTACATCCATTGAATTATTACAATATTTGATTTATCTATCATTCAAATAGGCTCACAAAATTCTAATGTTGTTTTACTCTTTCTGGGTTACCTAATTTATTTGGTTATTCTAATGATTTTGTAACCTTGTAGCATGAAGTTAATTTGGGGGGAATCCCTCTGATTTTGTGGTTCTTGGATGATTTCCAATCAAGATTCAATGATTGTTTTGTTTGTCTTTTTAGTAGACCTCGACATGTGACACCTCAACCATTCAAGGTATGCATTCTTATGTGAAGTAACATTTCTATTATATGAACACAAGTGTTTATTTGTATCAAGCATTTATTACCTACCATTTGTAAAAATACATTACTCACTTAATGATAGGGTTATTAATTGGATAAAAATTACTTTACTATACTTGATATCCTTGATTTTGAGAATATGGTTGTAGGTTCCTTGTTGTGGTGAAACAATCTTAGCACCAATATCAGTTGATGTTGTTTTTCTACAAGCATTGCATAACACATTGTGTTTGCTTTGTTAACATTATGTGGGCTTGCTAGCTATCTGGTGCATATCAATTTTTCCTAGGCTTTACTATTGGAGATCACAAGAAGATTTTGGCATAAGGTATTCATTAGCTTGAAATGATATTTCCTTTCTTTAGTAATTTATCACATGGAGGAAAAGATGCAACTTGGTCTATGATATTCATGATCATTTTTGAGCTACACATCAAGAAAAACTTTGAAGACATTGTAGATCATCACACTCCTTCTTCAAGTTGTGTCTCATCCTCTCTAAAGTTATATGGAGACATTGGAGACCATCATTTTGTATTCCACTCTATGAGCTTGTCCTTGATAATGAAGGTGTTTCTATTTCATGAAATGGATATCTCTCATTCTTTACAAGGATTGGATATATAGCCCAACTTCATGCTAGGTGATCCAAATTTTTCACTATTAGAGCACTATGTTATATAAGTATCATCATCCTTGTCAATACTTCTTTCATCCAAGTGTACTAATGTGTTCTAAAGTTCTCCAAGAAGATTTCAAATTCAGTGACATGAGATATATAGATCAAGGTTGATTAGTGCAGTGTTCCAAACTTGAAGGAGATTATTACTGGTCATCATTTCAAGTTCCTTATGCAATCAAGCTTCAACAGTGCCTTCTGTGAGGTCATGGAAAAAAATTGAGCTTTGGATGGTATCATTTTCCATCATCCATGCCAAGATTTCATTTCTTTGGTCATTCTATGTAGTTATTGAAAAAATGAAATTAAAAAGCAATAAAAGATCCAACAATGAAATCCTTTGGGCATTGTCAGCCAGTTAATAACTAAAAACTAGTTTTCGGCAAATGTTAACTACAAAAATTATTTCTTAGTAGTGAAAAGTATTTTATAGCACCATTAAGCAATGAGTAATTAAATACTAGCTTGCTAGCAATCAATTTTCATTATCAAAATTTATTTACAAAAAAAATTTTAAAATACAATAATTGGTGTTCTTGGTTTTTCTGCTAATCATTCTTTTCAGGAACACCTAATCAATTATGTGGTTCTTTCATTCTTGGCACCTCTTGTCACTCACTCTTGTAGCTCTACTCATATTCAATGTGATTTTCAACACATTTATTACCCATCGTATGTGTTTCATGCTCAATCATGGTGTTTTTCAATAGGATGTGCTACTTACTCTATGATCTCCAATGCTTCAATTTATGATAGTGGTCCCTCCAGTTTCCCTCTTTGCCCCATTTTATGATTCATTTTGGTGGTGTGCCCTCTAGATATTTCACTCTTTTGTGGTGTTGTGGTTCTAGATGCCTCTCTTCGTTCCTTGTTGCTCATTCATCCATTTTGGAGGCACTAGTTGCTGATTTTCTCTATGTTTTGGCATTCATCTCTCTGCACATGCATGTTGATAAAACAATCACATCTGTTTTTCATTATTTTATCTCTTTAGTTTATTTATATTGATTTTTATGTTAATCACTATGCAACACCCCTCCCTCTCCTCTCCTTGTTTCTCGTGGATGGTCAACCTTTAAGTTGGGAGGAGGAATGTCATTTTATTATCATCCATTAGCCTTAACAATCCCATCATACTATCCATTATATCCATTGTATAATATCCTTTTTTTTGTCTCTCATCTCTCCTAATTCACCCATTTAAACTCCTCTTGTGCATCATGAGATACAATTTTCATGAACCCTCCTATATGTAATCACATGAACCCTGATGTTATTAGTATAAAGAAAAGAAAAAAAAGGAAAAATGGTGATGAACCAAACTAGGAGGTATCAATATTGAAAATAAAAAATATTTAAAAAGAAGAAGAAAAGAACTCATCTTGTCATGTGACTTTGAGTATGGGATTTATGTTCATTTATGAGTTATCATGATTCAGGGTGGGGACAAAGTCCAAAGCCATAAATCCAAGTGCTTCTAATACAAACAACACAACCTCTTGATCATAATGATTACATGAGGACGTGCAATAAGCTAAGTTGGGGTGAATGATGAGAACAATTTATGTCCTATATGGTACAATAGTATGCCAACAAGAAATAATAGATAATACAAAGTAAGGTTTGTGGTCTTCCTTGGAAGTAATCACAAGACATTTTAAATTCGATGGAGCTTGAATTAGTGACAGGAAGATCTGCAACTTATAATCAACATGCTGGATAAACATTGGGGAAACACTAGGGCAATAGTATACAATAGGAACAAGCTAGCTATAGAATAGATAAATGACTTGATAAGTCAGTTAGGAGAGAATTTTGAAGAATCAAAGATAACTATTTTGAGGAATTCAAAAGTAAAATGAGAAATTGAATGAGGATTCCCAAATTTGTTGTAGATACATATTCTAATGAGATATGTTTCATGGCAGACACAAATTTTATTTATGCACAAGCAATACTACCTAGAATTGCATGGATAAGGCCTATGTCTTATGAGGTTAATGTTGATGGAGCCACAATGGTAGTGACTACACTTTTATCAAAAGATGTTAATGCTAATGTCGAGCCATTTGGCACATATGACATGGTAAAGGATAAAATGAATTTAGAGTCAAGTGAGCCTAAGACAAAAAAGAAAAGGAAGAAGAAAAGTCTTGAGGATAAGGAAGATGGAGAAGGAGAAGAATCTAAAGATATAGCTAAAGCCGAGGAAGGAAAAAGAAAAGAGCTAGTTGTTGTTGAGCCTATGGAAACCAAGCAAAGTAAAGTAATAATTGTTGATCCCAAAGTTAGAGCTAATCTTAGGAAAGGTGTGCAGAAGGTTGCTACACCTTTGGAGCATAAAAGGAAAATAACAAGAAGATCAAAGAAAACCCAACCCCCAACTTTCAAATCAAAAGAAAGTCAAGCAAAGAGGAAACATGGCGATTCACCTCAGTAGAACATTCCTAAGAAGTCGAAGAGAAAACTAGTTATAGAAGAGGAGGAGGAAGATGATGAAGAGACCAAGTTTGACAATCTAAGCAAATTTTAGATTGTGTGAAGAGCGCCTCCTACAATTTTAGATAAGGTATGTTAAGAAATTACTGAACTAGCAAGCTTGAAAGGATTCAAAGACATTAATTTTGATTCCTTGGATAAAGAAGATCAAGAAAAACTTGAAAGTCTTTGATAGAAGTGATGATACAATTTAAGACTAGACCTATAGAGTTGGGAAAAGGCATTCCAAAAAATTTGTATAATAAGGTTGATGCTAAGTAGAAGTTGGGATTATCTAATGAGAGACAAATTAGTGAGACCACTTTAGCATAGACAATGCTAGATTTAGGGAAGACACATATATCTATTGCCCTAAAGGATTTTGTGAAGAAATTCATGCCAAAAGAAAGGGCATACAATTTATTTTTTGAATAAAGCTCATAAAGTTGAGAAAGAGAGTATCAATATATGGAAAGACACATTTGAATTTCTTAATCCATCGATTAATCAAGGAGATGAGGAGGAAGGGATAAGAGATGGAGAAGTCAAAGAAGAAGAGGGCGATGCAGCAAAAGTTGCAAAACTAGCTAAGGAAATCAAGCAACTAGTAGAAGGATGTGAACAATAAGAGGTTGTCACCATTGAAGACATTCACATTTTATCACCACA
Organism: Cupressus sempervirens; assembly: GCA_028749045.1. Taxonomy (NCBI): domain Eukaryota; kingdom Viridiplantae; phylum Streptophyta; class Pinopsida; order Cupressales; family Cupressaceae; genus Cupressus; species Cupressus sempervirens. Next base: position 219,737,613 of record CM053791.1, read on the forward strand.
TGATAAGAATGTGTTAATAGAAGAAGATTTAAAAAATGTTGGATCTGATACATCTCTACCTAGCACCAATCCAATTTTGTTATAAATTATTGATTATCTAAAGATTGATAGTGCATAGACTGATAATTTTGAGGTTACATCAGTCACTGATGATACAAGTGTTGAGCAACAAGGCAAGGCTATAATTGTGTTTATACAATTTACTTGTATGCCTATATTTCAAACTGAAGTGAAGATAGATGAGGTCAAGGGAGCAGAGTCTGCACAAGAGGATAAGAAACTAAAAGAGCAAGAAGATACATAGGCTCTTATACACTATCTAAGTGCAAACCAATAGAACCATTGATTGGAACACTTGAATAGTAGGTATCTATATTGATTAAAAGGGGTAAACAATTGCAAATATCACTACCTCATGATAAAGCCCCATGATCTAAGATTATGGCTAAATTAGAAGAGATGATAGATGAGTTAGTAAGTCTAGATGAGGTAATCACTTTATCCATGTATGAATTAAACAACTTGACATTGGAATAAATGAAGGAATTACAAACTTTGTTAAGCCACAATGAAAATAAAGAACAACTAAGGAGAGAGCACAAAAAGAAATAGTTACTAAATAATGTTAAAGACATTTTTGTTGATGCATTTGGAACCACTAACTTGAATAAGAAACATAAAATTTTGGACAAGTTAATGTATATAATTGATAAGTTTCAATAAGAAGATATTAAGACCAATGAAAAATTGATGCAATGGTCTAAGAGAAAATTTGAGCACTAGGTTTTGGAGAAAGGCTCTTGAGAACTTATAAATAGACAAGTAGAGCTTTCTAATTTTGTCACATAGTTAGAAGGAATTTTGAAAACTATTCATTCTCTGTATATGAAGCATTGTGATGTTGAGTTCTTCACATTGGAAAATCAACGATCTATTGATTTAATACACACTGAAATGAGGGCCTGTATAGTATCATTAGGAAACAATGCAAGTTCAAGCTCACCCTTATATAATAAGTTAACATTTGGTCAGCAAAGACTAGCCAAGCTCACAGCTCGAGACAATGACGTGAGGAACAAACTGATATTAATTCAATTCCAATTGCTACCACATTGGATATTATTCAGAAGTAAGTGTCTATAGTACAAAATATCATAAAGAAAGGCACACATTTCTCGCATACTGAAAGCCTAATTGATCTAGTTGTCGAGCTAGAAATTCAAATTCAAGTTTTGGAGAAAGTGAAGGAGCAATAGAATAAAGGCTTAGTAGAAATTTTGGCAAATCATGAGAATATTTTTTATATGTATAAGATAGCCCTAGAAAACCCCAATCCATAAGTGACAAAAACAAGAGGGAAATATAAGAATATAACATAACATGGGGGAAATATACTAAGGATGTGTCACAAAAATCAATGATAGATTCATCAGAGGAAACAACATCAATAAATCTAGATTGTAGGTCTGAATTCTATTCTTAGAGGGAGTTTTATTATATGGAATGATAATTCATGACAAAGTATTTTGTCAAAGGAGAAGACTGTAGATCTATATGCCTAAGTTTCCTATTGGTGTCCAAACACATAGTCATTTACTAGACAAAGTTGAAAGGTCATCACTATTACCAAGTCATCTTGTAATGATCGAGTATATAAGGACTTGTTTATTTTTCATTACATGTCAAGCAAGTTAGAGACTTCTAAGCACACCTATTGAGATCGAGAAAATATATAAGTCGAGCTTACATAGTTGAGACCGAGTAAACTATGTGACATTTTTTGTCCACTAAATAAAATAGATCAAGTGTGTAGAAGTTGAGTGCCAACATGAATGTTAGTTACAAACAAGTGTCAAAACATTTAAATGTCAAGAAAATAATTTTTGTCATGAGTTTGTAATCACATAAGCACATAATGTAAATCATTTTGGCCAATTTCTATACAATATTTAATGATTGTAGAGATAGTTAAGATGGAGTTACACATCTTTACAGAAGGAATTGATCCTAAGGAAAGTAGATCAACCAATTAGAAAATTAGAAAGGAAGTGACAAAAGGGATGAATTATGAACCACTGATTATGAACCAAAACTTTCAAAGATTATCTATTTAACAAGGGCTCTAACCCTAGGACCAGAAGAAGAGAGTGAAGTGATCGTATGATGAGAGATCTGAAATCAACTTTCAGATAAAATCAAGGGTTTGGCACTTAATCAGTTTTAATAGATTGCATAAAGGTAAATCTCTTAACAGAGAGATCCTAGCATATCTATTTAGAATCTTCTAACTGAGTCCTTACTTTATTGCAAGTGTAAAATCCTTTAACAAGGTAAGACTTAAAAATCTTAAAGCTTTTAAGAGGGCAGACCCCTCAAAGGGTAGATCATCTATAATGATCAACATTGTAACCCTAAAAGGTTAACTTTATTGTTGCAACTATGAAGATTTGTGGGTTTCATATGCACCCCAATTTTACCTTCACATCAAAGTGTTTATGGGTAAGCAAATTATTTGTGTTATGTGTTGAAACTTTTCATGGATGTTTTAAATTTTAGTAGAACATTACATTTTTTATGTTAGATCTAAGACATGAGATGAATGAGGTGTGAAATTAGTAATTTGTTTCTGCAAGTAAAAGTTTAAGATTTTGATTCATCGCCACCCCCCACCCCTCCCCCCCACTATATTGTTTCCCATTAACTCCTTCCAACAAGGTGTAGACTTAGTCAGATGAAAGGTATGGAGCATTATCCAAACCATTATCAACTATCAAGAAGATTAGGAAATAAACAAGTATAACTAATTATATTTGCAAGATGATGCAACCAAAAAGTATACAAATAAATAAATAAAATTTAAAAAGATCTCTAGTGGTAATCCATCCAAAGAGGGTTAGTCCATAAATAGAATAAGATGAAGAGAGTTTGGAAAAGGTGACAAAACCCAACCTCCCCTCCCACAAAAAAAAAAATAAAAAAATCACAACACATAAAGAGATGGTGTTAGAGCTCATCTCTCGCTCCTCAAGAATGTGAGCTAATAGAATGGAAACCTTCAACACTTATGATCAAACAAGGATTATTAAATGGGCTCTGATACCATGATAGAAAATGAAAGTAGAGAAAGAAAAATAAATGAATCCAAGAGAACACGAGTGTGAGTAGTTGTTACCAATAGATAACCAAATTCTAAGAGAGAAAACACCAAGAAACCAAAGAGGGAGATATAGATTTTGAAAGGGGAAAAGAAAGGAAAAACCCTTTTGAATTATTATGAATTAGGAAAATGAGAGAGAGAGAGAGAGAGAGAGAGAGAGAGAGAGAGAGAGAGAGAGAGATCATTACAATTTCATCATTGTGATGCATGTGTATCTAGAATAAGAGAGAGGTATCTCTTAAATCGAGATGAAGAAGGAGTTTCATGTGTAACTCCCATTTATATGAATGCCACCATTCAAAATAAGTGTGTGTGAAGTGTCCAAATCTTCTTAAGAAGGATAAACTAATTTCCTTATAAAAAGAACTATAAAAATGACATGTTCTCACACATGGACAATAGGAGAAACAAATGACATGTCCTCACACTTATACTAAAGTACAAAAATTCCATCAGGGGTTCCTTGGTTTATCCTAATTAAATAAATACAATAAAGGAAAGATTACTACTTGTAACAATGCAAAATCAATTATCCTTCCTTCCCTCAAAGTCCTGACACTTGTCATATATATCATTGGTTTTTGTTCTATAGGTGCAAACAAATAAGATCTGTTATGTTTAAAATCTGATTCAATTTATCTAAACAAACAATTAAAAATACTATTTTTAATGATGTGTAGAGAAAATCTTAAATATTTTTTGGTTTGTATTTAGTTGTGTAGGAAATAATCTTCATTAAAATGCTTAGGTCTAGCATCGTATTTATATTTTGTACTTTGTTGTTGGAAATTAGTGATAGAATTATTATAAGACTATTTTAAAAATGTTATATGCCATCATTCTGTGTCATATCCAACATTATGATACTAAAATCAAAATTAAGATTATTAGAGATCAATATAAAACAAATAATGTAAACATAGAAGGGACTATTTTACAATTTAACATATATGTATTGAATATTCTTATTGGCTGAAATTTTCACCTCGAATGAAAGATAAAAATTAAAAATATTAAGATAAGATATTGAATGTAAACAATGTTAGTATAAGATTGCAATACATTAGAAATATAAATATTTTTTCATATTATAGAGTAGCCATTAATTCAAATATTAACACTACTAACTCTGACTAAAATTAAGCCCTAACCTAACCTTCATGTGTGACTGGACAATTTGTTTTTAACCAAACCCTAATTTTACATTATTTAGTTTGTTACATATTATTTAATATTTTGATGTCACACATTGATATTTTATATTTTTTAATTGTCATTAAAAATATACCATTTTGGTGGAAATCGTGCACATCTATCCATAATAAACATGGCAAAGGTATTTCTAGGGTTTAAACACATGACTAAAGAGGCCTAGGACATGGAAAATAAAATATTACTACAATATGTTGTAACTATTTCAGTGACATTTTAGACACAAATACACCATCACCAGTGGTTGATGGGAATGAAGCACTTGGAGCCAACTACACCTCTATAAATTGGTTAGGAACACAATGAAATAATATTGAATATCTAGTGAAAAACATTAGTACAAATTCTCAAGAAATTATAAGAGAGGTAAGCATGATAAATTGTTCTATGAAAAGTGTCCAAGACAATGGGATAGGAATGTTTGAGGAAACTATGTAAGAATACTACATAGGATGTGAGGTGCTAGAATAAAATGACAATCTAAAGTGAGAAATAAGATATGACAAGTATTACAATATGGGGAATGTATCGACATTGAGATGTATATTACAAAATGCTTTGAATGATGTTTGAGATACAACCTTTCCATAGATGACAAATAGTCACGTGTTATTTTGTTATTAAAAAAATGATACTAGCTATGGATATGAGAGTCACTCGTCCTTTTTTTATGTAAAATAAACTAAACTAATTTACTATTTTTTCGACTATTGTTTTCTTGAATTGATGTTTGGGATAGGAACTTTTCATAGATGACAAATAGTCAGGTGATGTTTTGTTTTAAAAAAAGATACTAGTTATGGATATAAGAACCAACTGTCATTTTTTGATGTAAAAAACCTAAAATGATTTACTATTTTTTCAATTGTTGTTTTCTTGAATATAATTTAAATTACTCAAAATTTCATATGTTCATAGTAAATTGATTAGCTTTGATTAGGTGAGTTGAATTTTTTAAGAAAAAGAATTGAAATCTATGTCCCATAAATCTATGTCACAATTAAAGATTGAGTGTAATGGAAAAGTTTAAAAGTATTTAAATATGTTTTTTTTCAAAAAATAAAATATAATAAAAATATATATTTCTTAAAAGCCAAAGTTTTGATTGTTAAACCTACGGTCAATCTAATTTCGCAAACTAAAACTAAATAATTATACATATGTTAATATATATAAAAGTAGAAAAAATGTCAAATTCATTTGTCTTATGGTATACTCATTCACTTTTAGAATAAGGAAGATGCATAAATTTGTCATGTGCAACGTTGTGAGAAAACAAAATGTGCAATGATATGAGAAAGTGAAAAAAAAAAGAACTCTTTGTTTGATTTTTGTCTATTTCATCCTAAAATAATCATACCTGTCAATTAAGGGAAATTTATTCGATGTTTCATAGTTGTCTAATGTTATAGTATTGAAAGTAAAAACTAAAATCACATGCAAATATTTCCCAAGCTTCCATGACATGAGTTCAAAAATGTTGAAGAGGATAGTGGGTGTATTCAAGAAATGCAATCTAAACTTGCACAATATATAAGTATATTCTATATTTTACATGTACATTACTAAGCCCTAGCCATAAATAATTATTAAACAGAAGGCAGAAATAAGAAACTCTTATTGATGATTACAATGATTTGTGAAAATGAGCAGGACCTGGCATCATGTTTTCTAACTTGACTCATTATGCAATCAACTTAATTATAAAATAGAAACTATATTGCAACCCACTGTACCAATAGTAACTATTTGAGACTTTGGAAGTGGGAAAAAATAGAGTTAACACTACAACAAAGATGTATCTAATGGAAAGAACAAGAAAACAACATCATTGCTTATGGCTTGTGCCTTTGTTGAAATGGTGGGGCTTCTTGCCTGTAGTGGCTACAACCAAGATTCAAATCTCCACAAGGTTGCTCTCTACTATGGTTATTAATTGAGAGTTGCTTATTTTGAAATTCCAAGAGGACCTAGCAAGAGAACGAAGCAGAGTATGAGGAAAAATATTGTTGATGCTCTTGAGGTTTCTATTTCTGCCAAGATTCATATTATGGAAGCTACTATTGAAGTTGGCAAGGAGGTGGAGAAGAGCATCAAGGAACTATTATAGGTGTTGGTCATGGTCATTGTTGTGTTGGTTGCTAGTCTGTGTGGTGTTGTTGGTTCTGTTTTTATTTTCCAACTTTTTGTTTAAAACTATAGGTTCTAGATCATTGTAAAACCTAGGTATGTTTGGTTTAAACTTGTGATTTTAGGTCCTTGTAAAAGTAAAACCTAATTTTTTGTGTTTCTTGCTTTACTCTAGGTTTCAAGTCCCTTTTTTTACCTTAATCTAAAACATCATTGTTTATGCAATATAATGACTATATAACATCAAGAAAAATTGATGTTGGAACAATAATTCACTTGAAAAAGCACATTCCTCAAAAAGGAGTAAATTAAGGTGCACATGATGTTTTAATTTGACATATTTGAGAATCTTTTCTATGATACCTACTTAAGAATTTGATTAAATAAAACTAATATTTGGATATGCAACAATTATATAGATATATTATCGATGATTGTGAGATTGTAGACTCACAACATACAATCATTGGTGAGTTTGTCCCAATTGGAATGAAGCTAGAAAGCCTGACTAAAGAAGATAGAAATGTTGTCTTTGCCATGGTCGGTATATCATGTAAACCCAAAATACTAATGCCCTCAAAATCCCAAAAAATTGTACTTGGTTTGTAGACTTTTCAAAGTAGGGTAGAAAAATTATCAGCAATCACACCCATAAAGCATCTTGAAACCATTCCAACCAAGATGGACCATCAAAGATTGTGTAACAATGAAGAGGGAACTTCACCAATATAGAGGCCAATGCGGACTTGGCCAAGTATTCAGTTTCAACATAATAGATAAAGAAGGTTGTGAAACACAAGTTACCTATTTCAATAAAGTTTTCAACACTCATTACCAAAAGATCCATGTTGGACAAGTATAACATTATCAAGAGGGACAATAAAAGCTACAAATAGAGTTTGCATCAAGTTGGAATAATTGATATGAAATCTACTTAGATATTAAATCCAAGATCACAACTTGTAATGACAATCTTTCTATTTCTTCACAAAAAAGTAAAAAATTCACACCTATCAATGAGTTAGAGAAAAAAACAATAATATAATTGTAGGCATGTTCAAATTTGTGGCATGTGTAGAATTACCATCTACAATAAGGAGGATTGATAAAACAATAATCCTTCATTAGACCATACGAGTAATAGATGTGTCTAATAAATATTTGCATGTTCATAAATGTATCATACATATACATCTAGTGTTGAAATAAAGTAATTGATACAAGAATTTATGTACAATAATGTCTCAAAAAGGGAATACAATTGTAAGTTTTTGTTCAAATCCATGGAAAATATACTTGCATACCTAATAATTTTCTTTTAACATTTAGGGCCCCACTATATAAATTTGTACCTTGTGTGAATATAACATAAAAATAAATTCTTACATAAAACATACATAATTTCTTAATGTTTATATGGTGTAGTGAATGGATAGTGGCAATGAAGAGTGTGATCCAAACACTTAGTTATGTAAACTTGCACAATAGGAGAATCAAAGAAGAAGTTGAGATTACTATACACATCATTAAGATGGTATAGAAGTTTGTAGGCACATTAGAAAGCCAAGTTAGAAACAAGATGTCCCAAACAAAGCATAGACACAACAATTATAACATTGCACATAGATAGCCAAAGTTACCATACATAACATAAATTGTATACAACTATACAAGAATAGATGTTGTGCATTAGTGGATCTATAAGAGAAGGTCAACAAGAGCAACTAGAAAAATCATTAGAAAATAAAATAGGAGAACTAAGCACATAGCAACAAAAAAGAAGTTTCAACAAGAATTGATGCACTATGTGACTTAAAGGTTTGCATTAAATGTAAAGAATGTTACCCGAGCATGCTTGTTCAGCTAGTAAACTCCACTCAAACTTATAGAAGATGTGTTAAAAAATGGTATATATTGATTCTCATTTCTAAATAATATAAACCTAGGAGAGAAACTTGTTGTGATGAAAAGACTAATCCAGGTGGAAGAAATGCTCATTCAAAAGTAAATCTAGTGTGTACAGGTGAATCAAAATTTTTTGGGTTAGTGTAAATATAGAGGACACACAATAAGCTTTGCAAAAGATATTTACAAAATTATAGAGATTCTCCTATGAAGAATACATGTGTTGTATGTCTTCATAGTTTGAATTATGCATATATAAGGCCATTATTATAACTATTACATAAGTAGGAGCCATGCCAAAGATGCACTATTGTGCAAAGTAAGACACAACCCATATTATAGTGATGCAATGATAGATGCAACTAGCTTAGCCAAGTTTCCTAAAGCAAGAACACACATCTCAAACATGCTCACAAGAATTGAATCATAAGAGGGCATGATATCTCCATGTAACAAAGAGGAATATGATAAGGACCCAAATGAAAAGAGAACATCTACCACATCATGAATTGTATCAAAAGTGCCAAAAAATTTCACAAGCTATAAATAATTAAGAAAACACTCAAACTTAACAACAATGTATATCGTATCACTGACTTGAAATAGAAATATCTCTAATAAATGAGTACAGTACAAAAGGCTTTCTTGATACAAAATTTCCCACTCTCTTCCCGAATGGATATATACAACCATTACAACTAGAACTATGGGAGGTGAAAATGCATGAATTCACATTACATCTCATGTAGAATCTATTAGAAAGTAAATTTCACCAAGATAGCTAAGAGTGGGAGATGAATCAATTATGCAATTAAAATAACTCTCAATATACTTATTAATTCCAAACCATGTAAACAATAGATGCAACAACCACAAAAAGTTAACCATAACAATAACACCAAATCTATTAGTTAGGGAAATCCTTGATCAAATGGAAAACCCTGGTGGGGATGGTAGCCACAAGATGATGTACTAATATAAAAGTTCCTTGTGAAAGGATGGACCCTATTAGGAGTCAATGAAACACTTCAACACATATCAGTCCTTGTTAGGAGAATTTAAATCCTTGTTAGGAGATTCCAACCATATTAGGATTTGTGTCTATCCTATTAGGAGTTGTTTAGGAAGACTAAAGGAGCCACTATCCAAATAGCTTCAGTACTATCCTCATTGAAAATTATAATTTTACATCAACACTGTCCAACAACAACTTCTTTGCCAAATGTAGTTCCTTGTAAGATCATCATGCCTCAACTGCACCAATCATTTCTTTGATCCAAAAGATATTTGCATGTAAGCTCACACAATATAATATCTCTCTAATTACACAATATTTGCATTAGATGAGTATAGCCAAGGAAATCATCCTTCCTTTGCACCAAGTCCTAGAGTAAGCTATTGAATCGATCATGAGGCTTTCTCAATTTACAATAATTATATAGGACCAAATAAAGATATTACATTTACACCTAACATTACAATATTACATAATTTCATAGTTATAAGCAATATATAGGCTCACAATCTTCATAACTCTTCATGCACTGATTATCTAAATGTGCATTATTAACCACATCAACTTCAACATGTCTTCTATCTCTATCCAAGTCTACTTGACCAAATTCCATCTCTGTTAGGAGATACAATCCAAGCAACAATACTCACTTTCCAAAAACTCTATCTAAATATTGCCTTCACTAAAATAATCACAACTCTATCCAGTCTTCATATTTTTGTATGCACTCTACCTATAGAATCTAGGCACTTTGTAGAATGTTATCATAAGTAAGCATAAGTTGATCTTCATTCCTTGAATTGTGCAAAGCCAAACTCTGTATGTTGATTTGCTTGTCTTCATAGAATAACTAGTATGTTGACATCAATGATTTTTTTTTGTCATGAATGCAACACACAAGCTCTGAATCATGTCTCCAACATTGTTAGGATACTCCCCCATAGGAATACCATTAACATTCATGCTAATAGCATCATGACAAGAGCTTTGGAAGAAATCAAAGATTCTAATATTTCATCTATAATCTTATGATGCAACATCATAGTTAGAGTCTCGTAGCCATATTCATCAACATGAATGCAAAGGAAAGCACATTAGTTACAATTCAAAATCTTTGTACACCTTACTAACCTCTTGAATGCATCACTTGTAAAGAACTCGTGCAATGTGGATCAACAATCAGAAGCACAAGACCTTACTAGAACACACATCAATTAGAGCTAACAAAAATAATAAACTACTAGGTAACCCACACCAATCTTCACATTGAGTGTAACATACTCAAAGTGGCTTGATTTACAATGCTTTTTCACTAGAGATGAGTTGTTGATATGCAATCAAGTAAGAAACAACTTGGAAACATAATTAACAACCCTTACATCACAACACTATATCTTCACAAAAGTCACAATCTTCCATGAAGACATGATTGAAAAACTCCTTAGTGCAAAAGACTATTGGTACATTATGAGTGGAAACATATAAGAACTGCACATGATCGTATATTTATTTGGCTTCATTTGCAATAGATATTGAATAGGATAAAAATATGTGAATGTGTGGGGTGGTATGATATATGACATAAGAGGGGGAATATAGAACCTATCCTTAACCCAAATTCCCAAAAGGAAAGATCCAAATGGATTGATCACAAAGAAGTGATCAATGTACCAATGAATCACACGATGGAGAATATGAAGAAATGAGGAAATCCTATAATCTACTATAGAAAGTAAGTACTTGAAATCTTAAATTAATAGAAGACAAATGCTAGCCTCAAAGTAGGGAAAATTTGGAAAATGTTTATTTTTTATATCTATGCACAGTTTCGGGGAATTCTTCAACCTGCTCCAGACTAGAAATGTCAAGAGAGAGAAAACCCAGAAAACTTTTGTCTTTTTGAGGTCAAGTCAACTTTGACCCAGATAGTAGGGCACAATCTAACCCCTCATTGAAGGTCTTCCCTGACTTGAACAACTCTGACGAAAATTTTGTTCATAGATCTCAGAAGTTTACCAAAAAGGGTATCCAAATCTTAACTTCAATTCATTGTCTTGTACCTATACCTACAAGAAAAATGGTTTATGTTATTTGGATGGGGGTTTTGCCTTGGTCAAACCACAATTTGGAATCAACCTTGAAATGTAATTGAAATTGCAATATGTATAAACAAAGTAAATGGAACTATTCACCTTGCTTATGTTTAAATCCTTGTGGAGGATTCAAATCCTTGAATCCACAAGTATAGGTGCTCCAAATGAATGTAGGATGTCTCAAATCAATGACATTAGATCTTCAACACCAATCTTGAATGGATCTTAGAATAGGAAGAGGCTTGAATGAATGTGAATGGAGAAATCTTCAACAAGAGGGCTCCATAGAGACTGAATTTTTCAATGGCTAACAATGGATCTCCCTAATGAATTCGATCTTGAATGCTTGAATGATTGATAATGGATCGTCCAATATATCTTTGATTGTATGAATAAAAAATGGATCTCTCAAATGAGAGAGGAAGGCTTCCTTATATAGTGATTTAGGGCACAAACTTCTAGAGAGGCCGACATTGGAGAATTAAATCCCAATTAACCTTAACCCCTAGAAATAGACCTAGATTAAACTTAATTTAAGAGTATACCATTCTGAAATCCAAAACAACCAACCCTAAAGCGAGAAAATGAAACTTTTCAAAGCCCAACATCTTGAAACCTTTAGAAATTGAAATTTGGACCTAGGGTCAAGGTCAAGGTTGACTCTACCCTAGGTCAAAGTTAAGGTCATCCTTGACCTAGGTCAGGGTCAAGGTTGACCTTGACCCATCAGGTCATCATTGACCTAGAAAGTCAAAGTCTTCAATTTCTTAGAGAAAGTTATCAGAAAGAGGCTAGAAATAGGGGAGAAAAGAAGAACAAGAGGAAAACAACTAGATACATGCAAAGACCTATTCAAGGTGTTTGACATGACTCTAGACCACTTACTGCAAGGGATAAACACTCTTATCATGGAAGTGCTTCCATTTTAAGATGATACATTAAGCCCCCACTTTAGTAAGAGTATGAACTTGATGCAAACTTTTGGTAAAGGAGATCATAATGAAAAGATAATCTTATTAAAACCAAAGGGACAAAAGGATCCTTAAGCCCCCAAGGACTCAAGTCTTTGTCAACTCCAAGATCAAAATAAGAGAGAAATCTCTAGAAAAAGAGAAAGAGAGAGTGTGATTATCTCTCCTAATGAGAACTTATGTCCCATTGTGAAGCACACAAGGAAACAACACAACTGGAAAGATACCGCCTAGTGAATGTGGCTACTCACTAGTCAAACCATCAAGGATTCACCCTCAAGAATATTCTATTCCATACGAGTAAAACCAAAAAGAAAAAGAGATCCAATCTTAAGGACACCTTCAACCTTAAGGGATCAAAAAATTTGAAACTAGAGGGATCAAGAAATCTAAAATATAAATCCATGCTTTAAGGATTTTTCACTAATGCAAAAAGGGAGAAAAGGTATCTTGAAAAATAATATGTGTGTCGAAAAGGTGCATGTGAAATAGGTGAGCAAAGTGTATGCCCCCACATTAAAGTCATTACTAACACTTTAATAGGAGCAATGTCTTTAATGGAAACATAAACAATTCCAAATTATGTTTCCACTATGAAATGCCCCCAAATGAAGAAAAATCAAGGGAAATACCACATAAACATACAAAGAACACAGAAGGGATCTACCTGCTATAGGGTTTATGTGTGTGTGTATACATACATACATACATACATACATATGTATGTATGTGTGTGTGTGTGTGTGTGTGTGTGTGTGTGTGTGTGTGTGTATTATTGCAAATGAATTGACATTATTCCCCAAAGAAAGTAGAACTAATTTCACAAAGGAGGAAATATCACATAAGAGATACAAAGAAGAATATTTTCAGACCATGACCTGGAGACCAAAAAGAATTAGTGTTACCAAATCACAAATCCAAGCAGATTACACAAGGAAACCTTTACGAACAATATCACATGTACAACATAACATAAAATAACATATGAAAGAATTGAGATACATATAGAGGAATAGTATAACAGGTTTGATTCCTTTATCACCTTGCATCAACAAAGCAACAAGGGTCGTATAAAAGAATCTAAAAACATTTAGCAAACACATCATGAGAGAAGCACAATACAACATACAAACACACAAAAGGCTATCATAAAGGACAAGCCAATCAAGCATGTCACCTACTCTCCCTATCTCATTCTATATCATTTAGGGAAGGTGGGTAGCTCGCAAGAGGAACTATATCAAACACCATAGGAATGATATTCAATTCCAAACAAGGATCCTCTTGAGAATCACAATGTTCTATACTAGGTGTAAGCGTCAATTGTGAGGAAAACATATTAGGTAAATCAATGTCAATGTCAATAGTTTCATATTCATCATTAACATCATCAGTATCATCAAGAGTATCTTCTTCATCTAGATTAATCAAAATGGAATCATTATAATAATGCATCATAACATCATTATTAGCAATAACTTCTTCTAACACATCGTGCATAGGTTTATTTGAAGAAGGTAAAGGTTTTTGAAGAATAGAATTAAGAGCTTTAGCTTGAGCATGATGCTTCTTATGACGTTCATTAGTAGATTGATTACATTTTGTCTTGTTTGAAATGTGTTGAGAACTAAGAGGATCAATTACTAGATCCTTCAGAGGTTCCATAGGAGGATTAATAGGATTATCAGTAGATAGACAAGCAATAGTAGGATCTTGATTAACAAATGTAGAAGTCATAGATAAAGGAGGTATGGAAGGTGTCGGCTAAAGACCATGATTAAGATCAATGGGAGGTAAGCTTAACTCAAGAATCTTACGATGCTTATAGACTTGATATGAACAAAAAAGATGATCATGTCGAGAAGGACATGAATAAAGTAATGAAGGCCAAAATAAGTCAAGGGTAGCACAAACCAAGTTGAACTTAAAATTGATTAGAAGTAGGAACAACAACAAAGTTAGTGTTCACAATTTTACCACAAAGTTCAATCTGTAAATTAATAGAACCAAATGATGGATAAAGAAAACCCTTAAAAGTTTGAATCCACACATCAAATGTATCACAAGAATCACGTTGCAAGTTTTCATAAAAACATTTCTTCAATAATAACATTGACTAAGGATGTAGGATCAACAAGACAATCACGAGTAGGTACTTGAGAAATCCTAGCATAAATATAAAGGGGACCATTAGGAGCTTTAATAGTCTCAAAAGTTCCCAAGGTCGTTTATTCTTAGATTGTTGTCGAGATTTAGGTTGAGTCTTCAATCTAGGCTTAGGTTTTGGTTTTGGTTGAGATGAAACTTGAGATTGAAGTTGAGGTTTAGACTGAGGTGGAGATACATATTGAACAACATGCTCCACTTGAATAACAATATGATTAAAATCATCCATCTTTGCATCATACACAATATCCATAGAAGATGGTTGAGCAATGGTATTAGTATCATGTATAGGTAAAGGATTCATATAGATTTGAAGATTTTGATTAGGAGGAGAAATAGATTTGTTCCCACTACCATAAAGATCATCAATAGATAAGGCATTAGAGTCAATTAAATCTTGAACCTTATGTTTTAAAGAATAGCATTTCTCAGTATATTGACTATTTTGACGATAATATTAACAAAAAACCTTAGGATCAGAGGATTTAGATGCAATCATAGTAGGTAAAAGAGGTCAAATAGGAGGTAAAGTAGTAATATTAGCAATTAACAACCTATTCATAATGAAATGTAAATATTCAGAAAGAGGAGTAAACGTATGATTTAATCAAAAAGTAGTGGATGTAGAAGTGGCATTGTGAGATGCCACAACAACTTGATCAGCAATTGCATTTGCTTGTTTGTTTAGCTTGACATGGTTGTTGAATTTTTGAGATTTGTTAGAATTAGGAGTAACATCACTTTCATCAATAGGAATAGGAGCCATTGGAGTGTTGCTCTCAAATTCACTCACTTTTAATTGATAATGATGAAGCGTTGCACAAAGTTATTAAAAGAGGTAAATTCACTAAGAAAAATCTTATCTCTAACATCCTTTTGCAAATTTGAAATAAACATACATTGAATATCAATATCAAAAACATGATACGAAATCTGAGCAAGTAAATGCTTAAATCTACCAATAAATTCAGTCAATTTTTTTCTTAGTATTTTGTTTACAATGCATCAAATTAGTAAAAGACACTTGTAGGCCAATGTTGTTTTGAAATTATTGAATAAAAACATTGGCAAGTTGTGAAAATGAATCAATAGAATAAGGAGGCAAGGAACAAAACCGTTGTAAGGCCTTGTCACGAAAGGTTATAGCAAACAACTTGGCTAAAATCCTATGGTCATGAGCATAATCATTACAAAGGATTTGAAATGTTTTAACATGATGAACATGGTCTCCCTTACCATTGTAATTCTCAAGATGAGGCATATCGGCTTGTTGAGGAATGAGAGTATGAATGATATTAGGAGACAAAGGACTTCCCATGTCACATGTAGGAATACTAAACTTATTTTGAGTCAAGGATGCAAGTTGTTGTTGTAAAGATGACACAATTTGAGAATTGATAATTGTTGGATCATTAGAAGAAATAGGAGGAATAGATACATTAGAAATGCTGGAAAAAGTATATGAGACTAGAGGAATAGAAGACATGAAGTTGCAAGAATGGAAGAAACAAATGGAGGAACACTTGGAACTACTATTGGTAGAGGATTAGAATAAGTAAAAGGAGCATTATGATAAGAAGGTTGTGACGTAGGAAGGGATACAAGAGGAACACTCATAGGAATAGAGGGAACCATCACAGTCACCAAAGAAGGAGAATAGGTAGGAATATTAGGTGAAGGAACAAAAGTAGGTTCTACACTAGTGACAAGAGAAACCAACCCTAAATCTGAGCTTCTTGAGCTAAATATTTAACATTTGAATGCACAAGGTGAGTAATGCCACACAAGAAGTTAACATCGTAATCAGTATCATGAAGAACTTTCTTTAAAGCCTCTATAGCTTGAATAGAATCTTGAATATGGTTTTCTTGCATGAGCCAATTACCCATTTTATCAAGTTTGGTTGAAAGTTTTTAGACATGTTCAGCAGGAACTCTTAAAGCATCATCCTCAACATGAGATGAGTGAGAAGAGTTTTGCTCCATAATAAGACTAAAATCATGATTAATCAAATTATCATCTGGGATCCTAAGAAAAGGAGAAGAAGACTTAGGATCAAAGGAACCTATAAGTCTATGAATTCATCTAACCAAAATATTATAAGTAGGACTGGAAGTAGTAAAGCTCATAAACCAATGCAATGCAAATGAACTAAACTAAAAAAACATAAAGCGTGAATATTTTTGTATTTTGAAAGAGAGTTTGCAATTTTTTGTATTTTTGAAATATAGATGCAAGAAATCTAATTAGTATGCAAGATTTAACATAAAAGATAAATCTAACATCAATAAGATAATATAAAAGGAAATCTAACACCACAAAACACAATAGGGTATCTAATTCCACAAAAGAAAAGAGGGTAAGTGTGTCAGGTTGACCAAAATGAATAGGGTAAAAATATGTGAATGTGTGGGGTGGTATGATATATGATGTAAGAGGGGGAATATAGAACCTATCCTTAACCCAAATTCCCAAAATGAAAGATCCAAATGGATTGATCACAAAGAAGTGATCAATGTACCAACGAATCAAACAATGAAGAATATGAAGAAAGGAGGAAATCCTATAATCTACTATAGAAAGTATGTACTTGAAATATTGAATGAATAGAAGAAAAATACTAACCTCAAAGTAGGGAAAAACTAGAAAATGTTGATTTCTAATGTCTTTGTACAGTTTCGAGGAATTCTGTAACCCGCTCCAAATTGGAAATGCTGAGATAGAGAAAACCCTAAAAACTTTTATTTTTCTAAGGTTAGGTCAACTTTTTGACCTAGATAGTGGGGCACAATCTTACCCCTCACTGAAGGTTGTCTCTGACCTGAACAACTTTGATGTAAATTATGTTTGTGGATCTCAAAAGTTTGCCGAAAAGGGTATCCAAATCTGAACTTCAATTCGTTGACTTATACCTGTACTTGCAAGAAAAATAATTTTTGTTGTTTGGATGGGGGGTTTGTGTTGGTTAAACCCCAGTTTAAAATCAACCTTGAAATGTAATTGAAATTGCAATATGTATAAACAGAGTAAATGGAACTATTCACCTTGTTTATGTTGAAATCCTTGTGGAGGATTCGAATCCTTGAATCCACAAGTATAGGTGCTCCAAATGAATCTAGAAATGAATGTAGGATGTCTCAAGTCAATGGCATTATATCTTCAACAAAAATCTTAAATGGATCTTAGCATAGAAAGAGGCTTGAATGAATGTGAATGGAGAACCCTTGCAATTCAAAACAAAGAAAACTTGATTTATTGCTCTCCGTGGGATGAACCATGCTTGTTAAGTACAAATGAGATATATGCTATGAATCCTGAAGACTATGAGAACATTTTTAATAATGTCCAACAACACACCAAATAAAAAAAGGGGAGAATTCTTGCAAAAGAAGGGGGAAATATAGTGGCAATACAAATCTCCATGGAAAAAGCAAAAACTTCCACACTTTTCTATGAAGGAGACATGGTTAAAACATATGCATCTGCAAGAAATGATGACAAGCTCAACATACACAACCCAAACATGCTATCAGTATGGAGAGCCAATATAGATTATCATCCACTTACCTCAATATGAGCCCTTGTTCTCAAATACATTACGAAATACACATCAAATGCAAACAGAAGGTTTGATACTTGCACACATATATTAACAAGAATAACAACATCATAGGAATCAGATAGACCGACCCTCACAATAGGTTAAAAATTCATTGTGGAAATAGTTATGAAGCATGATATAGGGGCATATAAAGCATGTCACATGCTTCAAAAACTACCAATCATTTTTTGTAATCATCTTTTCTTAATTGTGCATGTTGGATGTAAGGTTTTCCAACAAATATCAAAGAAACTAGATAAAACGACAATTGCAATCTACCTACATGCAAACATATATTCAGATACCCTAAAAAATAGAGAAAATATCCCTACTAGAATCTGTAAGATCTTACACTTGTGCTAAAAATTGAAAGAAATGGATGTGGAAAAAAGAGAAAATATAAAGCCATCATCAATGTTTTCCCAGAGATATTTTCCATTCCTTATGAGGACTCCAATAAATTCAAAATATTCTAATGGAGTGAGTTGTTATTATTTGTAAGCACTTTTACGACATAAAGAATGAGATAGGTCTTACATAGTATTCAATAATTGTAAATTGGAGGAAGCTAAATGAAGACAGTTATCAATTATGAAACATCAATCACATCCCTCAGAAGGAATCAACCTTAGAAGAGCAAGAGACTAGTAGTGATATTAACAAGGGGGAAATCGAAGAGAAGAATGAATGGAAGTTGTCTTCACAAATGGGACCTTCAACTAACAAGGTAATAGATGACCTTGATGTTCTTGGTAAGAGTGAGTTTGATCAAAATAACAAATGAGATTAAAATGCAATACCTTAGCACTTTCATGAGATTGCACCACTTCATAAATACAAAGAAATCAAAGGTGGATGCATTTTGTCTGACTTTGAAACTCCAAGGTATGAAATGTCGGTAGAGAAACAAGTCACACTTAAAATAATTACATATCACAATAAATGTCCCATTACCCAACCACTACACATGATCATACAAGGAGCAACAAACTTAGGAAAGCATTACTTAATAACTCACATAAGGAATGCACTAGATTGTTAAAGTTGAGGAAATCTCAACTCACAACTCTGAAGAATCACTTGCATGTAAACACCTATCATAGAAAGAGAACAATGAAGTTATAGAGGGTTGAATTTAGATATCCATGAAAGATGAGACATAGCAATTAAATCAAAAGTATATTGAATCAACTTGAATTACAAAGAGAGATCAATCCTTCTAAAAGGAAATCAAAACCCTAAAAGGTAACTAACCTAGGTCGCATTATAATAATTAATAAAATAATTAATTATTAGATGTGTAAAGTTTAGCTTAAGTAAACTAGAGATAATATGTGACTTAATGATTAAATCAAAATGATTTTGTTTATAAGAAAACACCTTATTACTCTAACATAGAGAATGATATGATTAAATCAAAATGATTTTGTTTATAAGAAAACACCTTATTACTCTAACATAGACAATGAATTTTCCATAAGAGCAAATGAAATTCTCACAGTAGAACCTACAGGGATGTCCACATTCAACTTACATGCATCAACAATACACTCAATTCTCAGGATTCCCATAAAATAAATACAAACATTGCAAGGGAAGGTGTTGATAAAATTTTTGAAGTTGATGAAAGATCAACCTCATAACTCCTAAGAAAAACCTGCATGCAAACACCTATCATAGAAAGAGAGAAGTAAAAGCTATATTAGGTTTTAAACCTGTATCCCTTGCCCATAGATTTTTAAAGGGAAAATATGCCTATTATTCTATGGAGGGCGGTTCTTCATAGAATTTTAGGGTCACCCCCCCTACCATTTTATAGGCATATTATTGTTATCTAATTTTATTCAGTCATAGGGGTTGTAGAATTGTAGGGGCCCTACTATTCTAAGACAATTATTGTTGGCCCCTACTATTAAAGTAATAATTCTATCCCTACTATTCTATGGGGAGGTAGGAATTGTTAGATCCATAGATGAGACATTATTGATGAGCAAAAAAGAGATTGTTATTATCAACAATGAATTAATCTCATTTGTATATTTACAATGAGAGATCATCCTTATAAAGGAGACTGAAACCCTAAAAAGGTCTAACCTAGGTTGCATCAAAAATAATTAATAAAAGAATTAATTATTAGATGCCTAAAGTTTAGCTTAAGCAACTAGAGTTAATTAGGAAATATCTAATTACTCTAACACCCCCCCTTAAGATTAACTTAGGGAGTAGCTAAAAACCTAGAAACTACTATTGAAAGTGGAATTGGGTCCCGACAAACAAGGCCTGATGAGGTACCCAACTACAACTAAATCTTTGAAAAGAGGAGAAATAGAGAAAACCACATGGGAAAAATCCTACTCCAAAAAGAGATGGAAAACATGTTGAAATAAACTAGTGAAGGACTAAAGAAGCCTCCAAACTAGGGAATATCCCATAAGATAGGAACACATGATCATGAAGAACATCACTAAAGCATGTAGTAGTTGTAAAGCTTTTTCAAAAGTAACTATTGATCTTAAGAACCTCCACTAAAACAGAACTTGGCTAGGTAGAGAAGACTATAATTTGCATCGAATCAGGAGGCACACAAAGGCAAACGACTAAACTCGAAGATACAGATGACATGAAACACCAAAGCTTGAAGAGTTGATCAATCAAACCAAGGAAGCATGAGAAATAAAAGAAGAACCCCCCCTCCCCCTCCCCCCCCCCCCGTTCCCCCAAATGTAGACAAGGGTGAGGTGACAAGTAATTGGAAAAGTGGGCCAAAAGTACTGCATGTCAAGGAACCATGATCAAGATGCACAATAGAGTACATATATGTGACTAAGGTGATCAATCTTAGACACTTCATGAGGTTTGTGTTCACATGGAAGGGACACTCACTTGACAAAGGAAGATGAAAAAAAGAGGCAAAACATCAACCTCGCATGGCACTATATCATAGTAGTGCATGTACAATAAGGCACAAGATATGGTGAATCCCAATAATACAATAATTTGCATGAGTATCCTCATATGAAATTGCTTGAATTAGAACGAAAAACAAGGCAAACAAGTGAAATGAAAATACAGATGTAGTATAGCACTTTATCTTAGTGAGTTTGCAAGAATGCATACAAATGATGTCTAAATAGACCATAAGAGACATAAGACTAATAAAATAGATAGTAGAAGTCATGAAAAATCATCTGAAGCGAAAAAATTGATCCCCCAAACCTAAAATAACCATGATATATACTAGAATGCTAAAATGCAGAAGACTAAATAGAATGTTCCTAAAGTAGAATCTAGAAAAATAACCAGCATCACTAGAAAGAGCTTAGAAAGACCTTTCCAATCAGAGATCGAATGCTCAAGATATGTCCCCCAGAGTGCAAAAATGAAATCCTAACTTTGACAGTAGAAAAAGCTATCAAAAAAGCATCAACACTGGAAACTAATTGTACCACTGTGATGGGCTCAGAACTAGCTTTTTGACGATATATCGTTTGCAAAAAATGGAGTCTGTATGCCCAAGATATGAGAAATAATGTGAAAGTAGGTCCAAACAGAGGTAGAGGAGGTGAAAGGAAGTGGTGATGCAATGTTGATGTGGTGTGGATGAGCCCTAATTTGATAGTTAAATGAATGTTGAGGGAAAAAATGCCAAAAAAATACCCTTATTGAGAAAAAGTCCAACCGCCAGAAACAAGAGCCAGACAAAGGGTCGGTGTCGGATTAAACACTGGTGGCTAAAAAGCATGAATAGGTGGTGGGTCCAAAAAAATTCATCAATCCACCATAGACCGCCAACAAGGATACAAAGGGTAGGATCCAGATCTGAGAGTGTGGGGCCCGCAGGACATGGCGTGAGTGAGCATCATAGGTCAACAATGAGTTTGAGAAGAGTTTAGAGAAGAAAAATCATCTAAAGCAGTGGTTACTTGAGTTTTTTTTATTTAAATAATCCAATCATGTATTGGTAGAAAAGGCTCCAAACATGCCTGCCACATGATTGGAAAAATCCATCAAAAAAATCCAATGAATAATGGCAAAAGGCCATGTAATTAATAAACCAATGATTAGAAAAAGAAAAAAAACCAATGTCACACCAATCACGCATACATTGATCATTGGTAGACCTGCTCACTACATGTAAATGAGTATGTAGAAATAGTGGCTCCAAATCTTCTTTATTCTCCACCCGCTCAGGATTTGATTAACTTGGAGTTCCCTGCCATGCTCCAGTAGGTCCCCTGATCAAATCCTCCAACAAGTCACATAGGGTAGTTTGGAGAAAGGCCACATGATGTAGATAGATCACAAGAGGTGGGGCCCAAAACCAAATTCTTCCTCCATAAAAAAATGCAGATCAAGTAGATGATTTCTCCAAAAAAGGCATTGATGCAAGTTTTTGATGCTAATGTGCACCGTGGCTACCACGAAACCTCCTCTACCTAGTCTTTGTCTCCACTCAAACTGACTGCTCCAAGTTTGAGAGTCAATACAATAGTCTCCCTTATGAAAATATATGAAAAAGGGTACCCCCAAAAACATTAGATTCTAGAAGAAAGCACATGGATTAAAAAATTTGGTGGCACTTGGAGGTTAAGCCGCAAGTAGTCCACTAACATGGTGTCAGGAACAAGCCATGAAGCAGAGAGTTAAAGGGGGACGAATCACCTAAATCAAGGCACTAAACAAGGCCATAACTAGCATCCAAGCACAGTCAAGGGAAGGCAATCACCAGAATCAAGGCAAAGAAACACCAAGGTGTCCCAAAGGTTGAGGGATGCCAAAATTGACTTTAGAAAAGTTCATCATAAACCAATTAGAAACTGCGATCCATGACAACATTCCCACCTAAAATGGGTACCAAAGACTAGGCACTACCGACATGTGACATCCAAGGAGCCCCCTACTCTCTTTTACCTTGCGCTTACCACAAATTTCAAGAACCAACTACAAACACCCCCCTTAAGGGAATAATTTATAAACTAAGATTGGAGCCAAAAATGTTGGGAACCATGGATAAACCACCCACATGGGCACTCAACATGCCAAAAAGAACAGGAAGTGTCGCAAGATCACCAAAAAAAGCTTATTCAATGTGATCGATGTGGTGAGAAGAAAGGTGCAAGGCCATGAAGAAACACAACTCCAAGGACTTGGGATTGACATCTTAAGAAGAGATGGATGCAATTTGCAAAGAAAAACATTGAGCAGATTTCAAAAACTACCTTCACCTTTGCTCGTGTCTAAGTACCATGCAACACCCAATCACACAATGCCTTTGACTAGTACAAGCCTGCATACCGTAACAAAACAAATTTTTTGCTTGAGTGGGTCTGAAAAAAAAAGCGAGTAGGGCATCTTTATCCATATAGGTACCACAAGTACAAAAGGCAAAAACAAATGTTTCTCACAAAATCACCATTTTTGTAAAAGAGGAATTTGCAATAAAATATTTGACAAAAAACATCAAAAATATCATTGCCTCGATTTATGTGCCTAGATCAAAATGACTTGGGTGCAATTTTTTTTGCCTTGGATTTCAATATTGTCCAAACGAGACATATTTATATAGAAATGGGGGTTTTTGCCTTAGATTTCAATATTGTCCAAACAGTGATGTCCGTTTTTGTTCAAAGTGCTCCGAAAATAGGTCCCCCATAAATCCAATACAAAATCCTCTAAAAGCCACAAATACGAAAACTAATGCCAAATTTCTCATGAACAAAATAGGGGTGTGAAGATCTGGAGCTCTGATAACATGTTGAAGTTGACAAAAGATCAACGTCATAGCTGCCAAGAAAAACCTACATGCAAACACCTGTCATAGAAAGATAGAAGCAAAAATTATGGAGGCAAGAATTGTCAAATCCATAGATGAGACATTCTTGATGAGCAAAAAAGAGATTTCTATTATCAACAAAGAATTAATCTCAAATGCATGTTTATAATGAGAGATCATCCTTATAAAGGAGATCAAAATCCTAAAAAGGTCTAACCTAGGTTGCATCTAAAATAATTAATAAAAGAATTAATTATTATATGTCTAAAGTTTAGCTTAAACAACTAGAGTTAATTAGGAAATATCTAATTAATTTGACAAAAATTTCAAGAAGAATTAAAGGATGGAAAATACATCTTAATCAACAAACTCAACTTCATAGGGTCAAAGCTACTATTAAACACATATAGCATATTAAGACAAACATTTCCTCACTTTCACCACATGTACTTTGGAGGAGCCCAAATAATTCTTGTTAATGACCTCACAAAATTACCACATGTGATGGATAAACCTACCTACAGAACACAAACAACTACTAGAATATGATGCAGTGAAAGACAGGAGAATCCCCAAAGGAGATGTCCTAGTCCCTAGCAAATAACCACATAGTGGAAACATAATAACAATGCATTATCTGATATCAAATCACAACTCTTTATTCATAAAATAATTGTTACATGCAATGTGTCGGGCTGTAAGGCTTCTTGGTTATAGCCAAATATAAAGCAGTTACAATAACAATTCTGCAAGATCCCTCAAGATCCAACCCAAACACTAGCTAGTCTAGATCCACACTCTGGTAGAAACGTCCAAGATCTCAACTTGTGCTTGCAAGCCACCAAGAAAACTCCTTGTTTCTAAACCAAAACCACTAACTCTTCTCACAAACTGTCAACTCCATAATCCTACTGTAAACTGCCTCTCATTTGGTGCTCTATCCACAGACTCAAGAAAACTCGCTCCTCTACTTCCTCCTTCTCTTCAAGCTTCTACTAAGAAGAGATCACACCTTGAAGCTTGATTAGAAATGCTCATATGCCTTGCTTAAATAGGCACTTCCAACCCAAGACATTATAAATACAGCCAATGTGGGATAAAAGGTAAATACAACTACCTTTCAACAAATATTTAATTTCCACCCAAATACAACTGAACACCACCACATGGCCCAACAAATATTAAATGCATGATTTGATAAAAGTGTCCACAAACTTCTAGAATTCCACGTACACACCTCGATAAATGGAATGACAACCATTTTAATTTAATATTCTATTTATGCCACCTATGCACCTCAAAAATATAAATTTCTTTTTTCTCCTTTTTCCTTCTTTTATTTTTCCTCTAATTTTCATCACTTTCTCTCTCCTCTAGTTTTTTTTTTTCATTTTTTTTAATTAAAAATTTTCCCATGCAAGATGCTCATGCATCAAACTCCCTAGGTAGAAAAAAAAAGTGTGTCCCACACTTTGATGCCAAAAGAAAGATCTACAACCATCTTCATATTCACTAAAGGTTTCCACCTCAACAGGGACAAGAAAACCAATCTGCCCATCATCCACATATGCATCACTCTGTCAAACACTAGAATATTAACCATCCAATCAACATGCTCACTCCCAGGAACAAATTGAACATAATGCTTCATCGACAAACCCTCACTCACATCAGCAACTAGTGAATCCACATCAGCAACAACAAACTACATATCAACAACAATATGTAACTCCTTAGCAACATATGTCAAACTCACAACACCGGCAATCTCTTTGCTCACAACAAGATGCTCTGCAACATACAAATCATCACCAACAACAACTAGATCATCCATGACCGAGTGCTCCACAATCTCCATCCCAACATCAACAAGGTTAGGAATATCTTCAGCAACAACCTCCAATTGCTTTGTAGGTTCTGTATTAGGCTCCACAAACTGATCAACAAAATCAACCTCTTCCACCTCGACCTTGTCATGCCAACTTCTCTTAGGAACAAGTCTCTTAATTGACCAAACAATTCTCTTTCGGATCGATGGGCTCCAACTCCACAAACATCTATGGAATTCCTTCTTCACTCCATCCTTAACTCGATCAACCAAGCTAGCTTCAAACTGAGCAAACATCTCAAAAAACCTCCTCTCCACCACATCACGGAGATTCACAATCATCTCAGGGTCGAATCCTCTCAGAGCCATCTTCTAAGATCTTCGTAAACCCTCTACAAAAAATCCTTCCCATGTTCCTTGTGATAAAACCAAATTGTTTGCAAGTTAGATCGAAACCTGCCACCTCACATGGACAATTAGGAACCACATCACAAGTCTAGGACCACAGATTTGCAATCCATAAACTCTCTGCGATCATGCCTCAACAAGATCAATCTTCCATCTTCACATCCATCAATCCATCTGGAAACCCTCTATAATTACAAGTCAGAACCATGATCTGCCACCTCGCAACTAAGAGATCTAGGACTCCAGAAAGAAAATCCACCACCAGATCAAGATCAACTCGGATCAACATCTCCAACCCAAGTCCTAGTGCAAACTGCCTCAACTTCGGCGATCTGTCTACACACTCAGGAACAACCTTTGCTCTAATACCATCTGACATAGTGAGATAGGAGAATCCCCAAAGGAGATGTCCTAGCCCCCAACAAATAACCACACAATGAAAACACAATAACAATACACGATCTGATATCAAATCACAACTCTTTATTCATAAAATAATTGTTACATGCAATGTGCCAGGTTGTAAGGCCTTCCTGGTTACGACCAAATACAAAGCAATTACAATAACAATTCTGTAAGATCCCTCAAGATCCAACCCAAACATTAGCTAGTCCAAATCCACACTTTGGTAGAAACCTTCAAGATCTCAACTTGTGTTCGCAAGCCACCAAGCAACCTCTTTGTTTCTAAACCACAACCACTAACTCTTCTCACAAACTGGCAACTCCACCATAATCCTACTGTAAACTGCCTCTCATTTGGTGCTCTATCCACAGACTCAGGAAAACTCGCTCCTCTACTTCCTCCTTCTCTCCAAGCTTCTACTAAGAAGAGATCACACCTTGAAGCTTGATTAGAAATGCTCATATGCCTTGCTTAAATAGGCACTTCCAACCCAAGACATTACAAACACAACAAATGTGGGATAAAAGGTAAATACAACTACCTTTCAACAAATATTTAATTCCCACCCAAATAAAACTAAGCACTACCACTAACCCAACAAATATTAAATGCATGCTTTGATAAAGTGTCCACAAACTTCTAGAATTCCACCTACACACCTCGATAAATGGAATGACAACCATTCTTATTTGATTTTCTATTTACGCCACCTATGCACCTCAAAAATAGAAATTCCTTTTTTCTCCTTTTTCCTTTTTTTATTTTTATTTTTATTTTTCCTCTAAATTTTATCATTTTCTCTCTCCTCCAGTTTTTTTTTTTTTTTTTTCATTTTAAATTTTTTTTTCCATGCAAGATGCTCCTACATCAGAATATTATGGGAATACTTCACGACAATAGTCACCTTAAAGATAATGTTTCGACAAGATAACAAAAGTACAAGATAGGCACAATTCCCTTGTATATTAGAGAACATACGAGAAGTGAAGCTAAGAGAAGATGACTTGCAATTCTTGATGACACACACAAATAAACAAATAACATTAGTGGAAAATGAAGAATTTGACAACTCAATGCACCTATTTTCTACTAATGATGTAGTGAAGCTACATAATAGAAAGATGTTAAAACTATTAAATTGCGCAATAGCAATAAGCATTGTGACAAGTATAAGGAGCACAATAGAGAATGCAACAAGTGAAGAACAACTTGAGAAGTAGATCTTACTTTGTAAAGACTGGTGCATAATGTTAACAATAAACATATGGACATCAACAAGCCTCGTCAATAAGTCTCTTGGTGAAATAACTCTAATTGTTTATAGAACTCATTACAACGTGCTCAACATTCCAATGTATGTTTTAGCGATATTTCAAATTACCATGCCCCTCCATGGAATGAAAATGGTCTCGTAGTTTTGTTGGTAGTTCCTATGTCACTAGACAACTGAGGATAAATACCAAAGCAATGACATGGGCTATAACAATACAAAGTCCCAAGGCCTGACACTACACAAGGCAACAATCAACATTGGCAAGGTTAAGAGAGAGGGTATGACTTTTACAACCATGTCAATGGTCAAGCCACTAAGCAACCTCCACATTCAACTGATGTTTTCCTTTAAGAGGTACACAAAGATACAAAATAACTTGTAGACTGTGCTAATATAAAAAAGAAGAAGCTCACTTGCAAAAACTTTTAGAATAAATGAAATGAAGACTACAAAATAAAAATAACATATATACTTCTTAATATACATTTTACATTAAAAAAACTACGCATTTTATAATGTTTATAAAGCCATTTGTATATATATTTCTATCAACCTAACTAATTTTTGGAGAACAATAATCAATCAATCCATACATTGGTTTTATCAAATTCATTTTCTTCTATTTGGGAATCCTAGAAGCAGCCCCATTAAAAGATTCGTTACCATTTTTGTTTTGTGGGAATCCTAAACGTAACTAGAAGACGGATATTTATGTAGATAAGTGTTTGTGGGTGGAGAGTGACAGAATCAGCATCCGAATTAGGATCGGGAGCAGCGTTTGTACTTGCTTTCATCGTTATCAACAAAGCTAAAATATCCGATTCAATTGATACCCATTTGAAAGAATAAGCTTCTGCGACACTAGATTTAAATACCATGAATAGGCCATAATGGTTATGCACTCAGTGTAGACATCAACGGCCACAGCTTGATTTGTCATCCTTATCAACAACAAAAAGATTTGATGCAATTGAATAATCAATTCAAAATCACATCTTGTGCATCAGATTGTATGTATGTAGGTATGTAGGTCAGCGAGCGCAATCAACTTATTCTCTCAATCCTAATCGGCAACAACATAAGGGCCTTATTCAATTCATACCCAATTGAAAATCGTGTCTTCTCCAGCAGATAAATATATTATATTCATCAGGAGCAGCGTGATTTACAGTGTGTATGCATCATGGTTGTTCTTGGGGAATTGCAGGAGCAGCAGAGAAATAACATGGAGAGCTTCAACTGGCTGGTGATTGTGCCTCCCTTTTCGTGCCAGTGGCTGTTGGAAGATGAGCTCAAATTCAGGGAGGCAGGGAGGGGTTGTATAGTCTTTGAGGCCTACGCAGACAACGACATAACACTGGTTTTCAAGGAGCAGGCTGGCGGTAAACACTACCATTACAGGCGTGATAACGCTCCCAATTACACAATTGTTCTCGGGAGCCATCGAAACAGGCGGTTGAAGATAGAAGTTGATGGTGTTAGTGTTGTGGATGAGGTGGGATTAGGCCTTTGTTCTACCTCGGGGTTCGAAAGCTATTGGATCAGTATCTACGATGGTTTGATTACTATTGGTAAAGGTGGGGATCCTGGGTACAATGTGATGTTTCAATGGCAAGATAAGCAGCGCAAGTTTAAGGTGCAATATGTGGGACTTAGTAGCTGGGACAAGCACGTTGGGTATAGAAATATTAGGGTGCTGCCCTCACCCGACTTTAGGTCTAAACAGGAAGAATTGGGAGAGGAGGAGGGATTCGGGCGGTTTCTGGAGAGTTGGGAATTGGCAGATTTGAGAATAATGGTGGGACCTGAAGGGAGGATTGTGCCTGCACACAAGCTGGTATTGGCCTTCAGTTGTGGTGGGCTTGTCATGGTGGAAGGGGTCATTAGATTGCCTCATGTGGAGTATCCAACTCTACATGCCTTGCTTCAGTATTTGTACACTGGGCGAACACAGGTATGTGTCTTTTCTTGCTTTGCTTATTTTTCAGTTTCTGTTTTGTTTTTAAGGTATTGTCGAATTCAGTTTTTTCGATTGGACCAGCCCGTCCAGGCATTAAAATTGCTATAATCACAGGCTTAAAGGTTTATAAAATTTGAGCCGTTGGGAAAATGATTCTCGTTTAACGGGGTTTTGATCTTCTATAATCTTAATTGCTACTGGCCACAAGTTTAATGATTTTTTGAACTGATCATTGGATTCTTGGTCTTGAAATTTGGATCATATCAATTAGTACCAAACAACGGTTTCGTTGTATTTGGGTCATTTTGTTTGAGCTGGCCTCCGCCCTGTTCTGTGTATGTATACTAGCCGAGCAAAAGCATAGGTTTAATTTTCTTTTGTTTTGATTCCTAGTTCTGCCTCCTTGTATCTATTTGCTTTGTTTCTGGGGGCCATTGCAATTGTTTCTTTCCTAACGCGTCTGGGCTATTGCAATGGTTTTCTAATTTTGTACTGCTCGGAAAATGAATCTTGTTTACAGAATTATAATTATTTCACTTCATCTAGCCATAGGTGCAGTGGGGTTTTGAATTTTTGTCGTCTATAAGGTCAATGGATTTTGAACTAGCCAGGGGGTTCTTGGTTTTGGAATTCGGATCATATGAAAATTAATACCAACCATATGATTTCATTGTATTACAGTCATTTCGTTTGTTGCTTGACCACCGCTCTATCTAGCTGAACAAAAGTATAGGTTTAAGTTTTTTTCTTTTGTTTTATGCCCTTATATTAACATGTTTTGCATCTGGGCCATTGCAATATTGTATTTCCATTTGCTTCGTATTATTCTTCTTTGTTTAAATTGGTTCATTTCGTTTGCAATGGCCCTGAGCTCGGTGGTTTTATTTTATCTTATCACTTTAGTCTTTGTGTCCACGTTTTACTTTTATGTTTTCGGCGCTGGCTGTAATCTTCTTGCTTTTCTTCTTGGAAGTTGGTTCATTTCAATCGGTACTGATGACGGGCTTGATAATTTGGAATTTATTAATTGATGCTAGCAACAGGTTTCTGAATTGGTTCATTCAACAATCAACAAACAAAAGACAAAGAAGGGAGAAGGAATTTTGGGATCGACTTCTCTTCAATCAAAGAATGCAAGCTGCAAGAGACTTCTTTTTGTTTTAGATCCTCACCGTCCTCTTTTTGTGACAATGTTGAAGCTTGTAGTTTTAAAATAGCTTTGAAGCATAGAGGGAGAAGCTTTTCACTAGTATTTTGAAGATGCTTTAAAGCAAAAGTAAATTGTTTCTCCCCTAATCTGAACAACTTTGAAACAGTTCCGAAATAGTAAAACTAGATTTTTAAAAATCTAGAATCTCTTTCAACAAACACAGAAAACAGGATCAATCTTGAACTAGAATTAATACAAACAAATCTATACTGAATTTTATACTTGGGATTAGAGAGATAAATTATAGATCAAATATGATGTTAATTGAGTCCAGCTGTTTGGTATCTTTCTCAGTCTTTAACTGTAAAACTTCCTCTAGTGGTGCAAAGAGAAACTACTGCAGGCTAGATTGAAAACTGTAAATTTTTTGTAATGATCCCATCTTTTGGCCTTCACGTTCCCAAAGTCTAAGTGGAGGATAAGAAAAAATTAAATTAATTTCTTATAAAGTCATTCAATTAAAATTAAAAAGTGACTTTGTATTTAATTAATTTAATTATTAATTACAAGGGAGCAGCTTCTAGGGTATGTATTAATTATTGGAAGGACGAAAGCCTCTCGTGATTTAATTAATTATTGTCAGGGAGGAATTTCTAGGGTATGCATTAATTATTGGAAGGAGGAAGCTTCTAGCTCTTGCAATTAATTAATGTTTTAGTTCCTTCTAGAAGGATGAAAAAAAGGATAAATAGGGCTGAAAGTCTCATTGTTGAGCATGAGATTATTGTATCAGATGATTATGACTTGCATTTGATAAGAGCTTGGATGTGTGAATCACACTCCTTTTTTGGCAATAGAGGACGTTCATTCTCTGTTGTAACATTCTAGACGTCATTCCCTTAAGGTTTGGCCTTTGGAATACATCTCTTTGTACTTGATTGCAGCATTTTTAGAATTAATATAATTTCAGCAGTTGATTCAGCTTTTGGGCATTCCTGGGTGTCCATTACAGTGGTATCAGAGCTGTTTCGAGGGTATCCATTACAGTGGTATCAGAGCTATAAGTCCTGCCATCCTGTGGAGATCATATAGATAGCCGGATAAAGATGTATATTAGTCCAGATCAAGATGTGATGTTTAGACAGTTATTGGGTACATTAGAGAAGGGGCAACGTATGCAACAGGAGCAGAATAGGCGAATGGATATGATGTTGCAACTTATGGCTAGAAAGATGGGCATCGACATTGACGATTTGTATGTTGCTCCAGAGCAAAAGGTAGTTGATTCCTCAAGTGGGATCAAGACATGTATAGAGCCAGCCAGTTATGATGTTGGTGATATGGGTGTTTCAGCGGAATCAGTAGAAACATGTGCGCAAAGTCAGGAAACCACATATGAATCTTTGTTGGGAGATGGTGTTGTAGTAATAGTGGGATTAGGAGAACATGAGGATACTATCATATCAACAGCCACTTCTGTGTCAGTTGAACCATCCAATGGGGAGTTTAATGGTATAAATGCAGTGGTTGATGTATTTTCGAATGAAGCCACACATGTTGATGATTATGAGTTTTCATCAACTACAAATTCGGTTCAGTTTTCTGTTGTAGCAGTTAATGTTGTTCCTATGTCCATATATTTCGATGCAGCAACACCTATTGTTGATATAGTTAGCATGAGTACATATGGTTCACCTGCAGTTACATCTTTTTCAATGCATGATGGTGATAATATGCATTCCAGTCCAATATATATTATGTGGATAGATACAGGGAAGAAGACGTTTCATAGATCTTCTATGGAGTTGCCTTATGGTGACATTCTGACTTCATCAGCACAAGTTTTGAATGCTAGGCTACAGGGGTTAGTCTTGATGATGTGGGTTTGCATTTGGTTTAACTTCCATATGGATATCACATATTGGGATCCAGGTGGAGGTTGGAGTTCATTATGTTACTTAATTGCTTGAGGACAAGCAATTTCAAGGAGCGCGGATTTGTAATGATCCCATCTTTTGGCCTTCACGTTCCCAAAGTCTAAGTGGAGGATAAGAAAAAATTAAATTAATTTCTTATAAAGTCATTCAATTAAAATTAAAAAGTGACTTTGAATTTAATTAATTTAATTATTAATTACAAGGGAGTAGCTTCTAGGGTATGTATTAATTATTGGAAGGACGAGAGCCTCTCGTGATTTAATTAATTATTGTTAGGGAGGAATTTCTAGGTTATGCATTAATTATTGGAAGGAGGAAGCTTCTAGCTCTTGCAATTAATTAATGTTTTAGTTCCTTCCAGAAGGATGAAGAAAAGGATAAATAGGGCTGAAAGTCTCATTGTTGAGCATGGGATTATTGTATCGGATGATTATGACTTGCATTTGATAAGAGCTTGGATGTGTGAATCACACTCCTTTTTTGGCAATAGAGGACGTTCATTCTCTGTTGTAACATTCTAGACGTCATTCCCTTAAGGTTTGGCCTTTGGAATACATCTCTTTGTACTTGATTGCAGCATTTTTAGAATTAATATAATTTCAGCAGTTGATTCAGCTTTTGGGCATTCTTGGGTGTCCATTACAGTGGTATCAGAGCTGTTTCGAGGGTATCAGAGCTGTTTCTGATACCACTGTAATGGATACCCTCGAAACAGCTCTGATACCACTGTAATGGACACCCAGGAATGCCCAAAAGCTGAATCAACTGCTGAAATTATATTAATTCTAAAAATGCTGCAATCAAGTACAAAGAGATGTATTCCAAAGGCCAAACCTTAAGGGAATGACGTCTAGAATGTTACAACAGAGAATGAACGTCCTCTATTGCCAAAAAAGGAGTGTGATTCACACATCCAAGCTCTTATCAAATGCAAGTCATAATCATCCGATACAATAATCCCATGCTCAACAATGAGACTTTCAGCCCTATTTATCCTTTTCTTCATCCTTCTGGAAGGAACTAAAACATTAATTAATTGCAAGAGCTAGAAGCTTCCTTCTTCCAATAATTAATGCATACCCTAGAAATTCCTCCCTGACAATAATTAATTAAATCACGAGAGGCTTTCGTCCTTCCAATAATTAATACATACCCTAGAAGCTACTCCCTTGTAATTAATAATTAAATTAATTAAATACAAAGTCACTTTTTAATTTTAATTGAATGACTTTATAAGAAATTAATTTAATTTTTTCTTATCCTCCACTTAGACTTTGGGAACGTGAAGGCCAAAAGATGGGATCATTACAAATCCACCCTCCTTGAAATTGCTTGTCCTCAAGCAATTAAGTAACATAATGAATTCCAACCTCCACTTGGATCCCAATATGTGATATCCATATGGAAGTTAAACCAAATGCAAACCCACATCATCAAGACTAACCCCTGTAGCCTAGCATTCAAAACTTGTGCTGATGAAGTCAGAATGTCACCATAAGGCAACTCCATAGAAGATCTATGAAAAGTCTTCTTCCCTGTATCCATCCACATAATAATATATATTGGACTGGAATGCATATTATCACCATCATGCATTGAAAAAGATGTAACTGCAGGTGAACCATATGTACTCATGCTAACTATATCAACAATAGGTGTTGCTGCATCGAAATATATGGACATAGGAACAACATTAACTGCTACAACAGAAAACTGAACCGAATTTGTAGTTGATGAAAACTCATAATCATCAACATGTGTGGCTTCATTCGAAAATACATCAACCACTGCATTTATACCATTAAACTCCCCATTGGATGGTTCAACTGACACAGAAGTGGCTGTTGATATGATAGTATCCTCATGTTCTCCTAATCCCACTATTACTACAGCACCATCTCCCGACAAAGCTTCATATGTGGTTTCCTGACTTTGCGCACATGTTTCTACTGATTCCACTGAAACACCCATATCACCAACATCATAACTGGCTGACTCTATACATGTCTTGATCCCACCTGAGGAATCAACTACCTTTTGCTCTGGAGCAACATACAAATCGTCAATGTTGATGCCCATCTTTCTAGCCATAAGTTGCAACATCATATCCATTCGCCTATTCTGCTCCTGTTGCATACGTTGCCCCTTCTCTAATGTACCCAATAACTGTCTAAACATCACATCTTGATCTGGACTAATATACATCTTTATCCGGCTATCTATATGATCTCCACAGGATGGCAGGACTTATAGCTCTGATACCACTGTAATGGATACCCTCGAAACAGCTCTGATACCACTGTAATGGACACCCAGGAATGCCCTAAAGCTGAATCAACTGCTGAAATTATATTAATTCTAAAAATGCTGCAATCAAGTACAAAGAGATGTATTCCAAAGGCCAAACCTTAAGGGAATGATGTCTAGAATGTTACAACAGAGAATGAACGTCCTCTATTGCCAAAAAAGGAGTGTGATTTACACATCCAAGCTCTTATCAAATGCAAGTCATAATCATCCGATATAATAATCCCATGCTCAACAATGAGACTTTCAACCCTATTTATCCTTTTCTTCATCCTTCTGGAAGGAACTAAAACATTAATTAATTGCAAGAGCTAGAATCTTCCTCCTTCCAATAATTAATGCATACCCTAGAAATTCCTCCCTGACAATAATTAATTAAATCACGAGAGGCTTTCGTCCTTCCAATAATTAATACATACCCTAGAAGCTGCTCCCTTGTAATTAATAATTAAATTAATTAAATACGAAGTCACTTTTTAATTTTAATTGAATGACTTTATAAGAAATTAATTTAATTTTTTCTTATCCTCCACTTAGACTTTGGGAACGTGAAGGCCAAAAGATGGGATCATTACATTTTTAGCAATGGTTGTATAAAGCATGGGTTTTTAGGAGCTTAGAAGTTTTGTTTTGGTCACAAATTTGAATTGATGCTATTGCTATTTTAAAAACAAACATTGATCTTTAATAAGGAATGGAAAAGAGTTATCTATAGAAAAGCAAGGAAGTGCCAACTTTGAGTAAAGGCAGTGAAAATAAAGAAATCTCATTCATATGAAGATTCAATCTTGGAGGCAAAAATAGGCATTTGTTCCTTCTGGCAGCAATTTGTTCATGACTTGACAACTGAAGGGACAAAGGCATAGTTTTTAGCTGGAGATAGAAATTTTTGTGTAGAAAGAGATGGCAGACACTTTGTGGTTGACTTCTTGGTGACACGTGGGAGATTTTAAGTTCACGAAAATAGCTGGAAATGAAATGTTTTGCACAAAAAGGCGCTGCATAGATTTTGTGGCAGACTTTGTTTGAAATCTTGGTGACGCACAAGAGATTTTATGAGAATAATGAGGCATTTCGATCACGAATGAAGTAAAGTGCGAGGAGTTAACATATGCTGGGTTTAACATATTGTTATTGGACTGCCATTTATGCTTGATCATTTTTAAGAACTTGAAATACTTGGAGATACACCCCCTGCCTTGAGATGCATCTTATGGGGGAGGGATAGACATCTTCCTACATTGCTGTTTAGTCCTTGTATTATTGCACGTGTAAAAATCAGGACACACCAACAATCATCGTATTGCGCTTTATCAAAACTTGGACCGACTGTTTTAGGTTCAAGAAGAATAACTATAGGCTATAGAACTTAGCAATATAGAATTTCATACATTTCATTTAGCTATGGCTAGATATTTATTGCGGTACGAATTTGTAAGGAAAGTATAACTAATGAACACTCAATTTAAAAATTCAATTTATTTTTTAGTTTATAAGCAAGGTTACTGGTTTGTAATTGTTAGTGAAGATTATACTATGTTTATTTATTGTGGTGTTTTAGGTTCAAGAAGAATAACTATAGGCTATAGAACTTAGCAATATAGAATTTCATACATTTCAATTAGCTATGGCTATAAAATTAATGGATTGTTGGATTTGGGTTATTTCAACTGGTTACAATAGGGTGGTTGTTCTTGGACATTTAGATCATTTCAATTGATATTGACAATAACCATTAATGGTTTCTTTGACTAGGGCCATTTTAGCTAATACCAGCCATTATCTTCTTCATTATATATACATCTGCTGAAAATGAGTGTTGGTTTCTTTGTATATTTTTGTTGTTTCTAATCAAGGCTACTTTACATGTTTTGGGTTTGGGGCTCTTTCTATTGTTGCTTTCCATTTTATTCTTGTTATCTTTTTCTTTAGTAATTGATACCTTTAATTTTTTGCTATCCATTGGATTAATAGTTTGTTGATGTTATTTAATTTGGGCCACTTTGACCTTTTGAGATCTTCTAGGGATTTGGGCTATTTCATTTGATGTTGGTTACAACCATTTCCTACTTTTTTGCTTTATTATTTTGGTTGAGTTTAATTGGTTGTGGCTATGGGGCTCTTTTTAACTTTTGGAAATTGGGTTATTCCATTGATATTGGTTGTTATGAATGGCTTTTAGAATTCAGATCATCATAATTTGTACTTGCTATAGGCCTACTGATTTTCTTTACTTTGGATCGTTACAACTTTTACTTGCCATGGGCTTTATGCTATTATTGAATATAGGTCATTTGAGTTAATGTTGAATATGAACTCCTTGGGCACCCTTAACTATTGTTGGAGATAGGATTCTTCAGATTGGAATTTGGATCATTTCATTGGGTACTAGCCATAGGCTTAGTAATGACTTTTATAGTTGGGTCATTTGAATTGGTTTTGGCTATTCCATTCTAGCTATTCTTTGGATTGGGTCATCCAATTATTGCTAGCCCTTGAATTTTGATTTTGAGTTTTCGATTAGTCCTGGACTCATGGCCATAGGATTCTTGTTTTCAGAGTTTATGTACCTTCAATTAGTACCAAACTCAGGTCATTTTAATTGGCGTGAGTATGGAGATTTAATGTTTGTAATCAAATAGTTTCATCTCTATTGCTACAGGTTATTCTCACCAGTTTTTTTTAACATTTGTGTTTTTGGTAGTGTTCCATGTGGATGTAGTACCCCTCCTCTTCTTGCCTCCCCAAATCATCACATTTCTAGGATATAGAAATGTGGGGGATACATCTCTTTATCGGTCCCCATTGTCACCAGTAAAGGGGAAATGTCCCCTGGATGCCTTGCAAAAGCATGGGATGTCACATTCTTCCTTTGGTTATTGTCAGGGGACAACTTGACAACTCTCAATCTTAAATCGAAAAGAATTATTTTTTCTCTTGAATTATACTATCTTTTAATGCTCTACTCCATAGAACCATCTTTGAATAATACCATCAACATTTCCTATGAAGGTGGATGAGTGTTATGCCAAAAACAACACATTCTATTGCTATTGTTTTCTAGTAGGGCTGTTGTGTGTTGTAAGGGACGAGGTCTGTAATGTCCCCATTTTAGCAGTTGACCAAGTGTGTGTGCGTAAGCCTTGTTCTACATGGTCCTGAGGGCTAACGAAGGGTTTAATGGGATCCTGGAGTGTTTTGGCCTAGTCATTTCCAGTTTGGGCCAAAATGAAGTTGATTTACTCAGTTACAGGCATACTTACTATTTTTAGTAAGTCGCAGTGCAGGTCAATTTTGGTGATTGGATTTGATACTCCTCGGTGAGAGCTTTTCGATGAGCTATCACTCGCATTATTCGAAGTCCGATTGCTAATACATTTTAATGCCTAAAGTTTTACTAAAGTAACGTCTAATTTAATTGTAAAATATTAAAGTGTTACTTTAATATTTATTTTATGAGGATGTGTAACCAAGGGAGACATAAGGGGTATTTTAATATATGTTTTATATACTACACGTCTTTTATCCCACATTGCCCATATGAGTTGAGCGGACCCTTGGAAATAGAATAAAAGGAAGCATTTATGGCTTCTTTAGGGAGGTGGAATATGAGAAGAAATTGGTGTGTGAGTTGCAGCTCCGTTCTTGGCATTTGAGGACGTTCATCCTCTCTTGTAACATTCTAGACGTCATTCCCTTGGGATTTGGCCTTTGGAATTCTTTGTTATCGGCTTTGTTATCAGGAGTTTAGTTGCATTTCCAGCTACAGACAGATTTGGTATTTTGCTCATATCTTTTTCACTACTTGTCCGACGCTTATGCCGTTTTGAGGGAATGATATTACGAAGGTAGTGGACTGATTGAAAGACAAAGTACTGTAGTAGCAAGTTCGAAAGCATGGGCTGGAGTATTATGTCAATAATGCTGAAGTAATTAGTGAGTTGATAAATCTGCCATGTATTTGTCTTTATGAATTCTGAAAATAACATTTAATTGGCAGCAGTTCATTTCCACTTTGCATATTATTGTAGTTTCTTTCTTGTTTATGTTGTATGATACCAATTCCATGCACAAAACACAACAAACAAATAAACATTTGATTTTCGGAGTTATAAGGGGTTTAAAACATTAAACGGAGAAATAAGAGGTTGAATGCATACTGTTTGACATAATTCCTTTCAGCAATTTGGTTTAGTTTTTTGGGACATTCAGGGGTGCCCATTACAGTGGTATCAGAGCTATTAGTCCTGCCATCCTGTGGAGGTCTTATAGGGAATTTGGAACAGCCAGATAGAGGGAAAAGTGTTTGACGAAATGTCAAAACACAAAAATCAGAAATAAATAAAAAACACAGGCTAAGCATTTATGTTTGAGCATGTGACAAGGGCCTTATAATTTCCACGATACCAGAGCAAGACAAAATAGGATTTCAGACTTGCAAAGCAAACAGTCTAGTACATCCGTGCAGGGGACATTGAATCCAACCATATAGACACAGAGGAGATATTCTTTGATTAGGACAACAATATGGGTGATCGAGATGACAGGAATATAGGATTAGGCGGAGGCGGGAATGCCGGTCCAGATCAGGGGGAGGTAATGTTCAGACAATTACTGGATACATTAGAGCAGGGGCAGCGTATGCAGCAGGAGCAGAATAGGCGAATGGACATGATGTTGCAGCTCATGGCTAGACAGATGGGTGTCAATATTAATCCAGGTGATGCCAACAACAGAAACAATAACAATGAGGGAAACAATAACAATGGGGGAAACAATAACCATGGAGGCCAAGGCAACAACAATGGTCCTGAGAATAACATTAATGGTAATAATGGACACGACAACAATGGGAATGAGGCTGATAACTTTAGACACGTTGCACGCCCAGCGCGGACTGCGAGCTCGAGACCTCTTCTACCCACTTTCCCACCGAGAGATCCGGTTCAACCAGTAAATGAACTGCAAATTACCGAGTTACAGGATCAGTTCAGGAGGGATTGGGAGGCTAGTGGACCGGAGTTTCAGGCGGATATTTCCCTCAAAGATTATATGGACTTGAGGATGAGACACATGCCTAGAGCAGGAGGGAGGAATCAAAACTTTGAGCTGAGAAAGAAAGTTGAAAAACTTTCTTTACCTTATTATGATGCTTCAGGGAAGATGACTGCACGAGCTTGGGTGCAGAAGGTAGATACATACTTGCAGCTAAATCCTATGCCTGAGGAGGAGGCTATCAAGTATGCGGCTATGCACTTGGATGGCGTTGCACATGAATGGTGGCATCATGGCATGGTGACTTTGGGGCATAATCAGATTACATCCTATGAGGAATTCACCGAAACACTGATTGAGAGATTTGATACTAGGGATCCCGAGTTACATTTCAAGGAGCTAGCACAGTTAAAACAGTCAGGTTCTGTGGATGCTTACATTGCTGAGTTTCAGCGCTTGTCTGTACTTGTTACTGATATCTCTCCTAGGAGATTGGTGGTGTTATTTTGTGATGGTCTTGCTGATCCATTACGAGGTTGGGTGAAGGGACATGATCCACTCACCTTAGTTGAAGCAACTAAAAAGGCACGAGATTTAGCCCCTTCGGTATACAAAGGAAAAAACCATTCAATAGATTCTTCCTACCGCAAGTACAAAGACAAAAAACCGTTTCAAAAAGAGTATAGCAAACCCAAAGAAGGATCAAAAGGACTAGACAATGAAACTTTGAATGAACTTCGAAAGAAGAAGCTGTGCTTCCATTGTAGAGAGCCTTGGGACTTATCTCATAAATGTTCTCTCAAGGCTAAGGCAAATCAAATGGAGTATTTTTCAGTAGAAGAGTCAGAGTCAGAGGGGGAGGATCAACACTTCGATTCAGATGAGGGTAACACTATAGAGGAGAGCAGCATTCCTAAGGATGATAGATCGTTGGCACGCTTGATAGGGGCCCAAAAGGCAATCACATTCAAGGTCAGGGGTACTATCCAGGGGCAGAAAGTGATATCTCTTATTGACACTGGGGCTACACATAACTTCATAGATGCACAGTTGGTAGCCAGGAGAGGGTTACAGACAGAGGAGCATGATGGGTTTAGAGTCATGGTGGCTAACGGTGATAAATTATTATGCACTCGGAAGATATCTAATCTTCATATCAGGTTTGGAGATGGCTACGAGTTGGAGGATGAGTTCTATGCTGTGGACATGGGAGATTATGATGTCATCCTCGGCATGACATGGATGGCTTCACTAGTTGAGTTCACACTCAACCTAGCGAAATTGGAGATGAGATTCCAGCATGAGGGCAGAACTGTGGTACTTAGAGGACTTTCAGATGGAGGTCGCAGAGTAGTGTCCTTGAGGAGAATGCAGAGACTTTTTCGTCATGATGACATAGAGTGGGTGGCAGAGTGCTACATTATGCCAACTTCACCAGAGCCACAAGAAAAGAGTCATCCGCCAGATATCTAGAAGATACTTGATAGACACGCTAAAGTATTTAGCGATATTCCTCATGGGGTTCCTCCTGACAGAGGGATGGAACATGTTATTGAGCTCGAGGAGGGAGCCAAACCAATTATGATTACTCCCTATCGTCATCCTAAGAAACACAAGGATGAGATAGAGAAGGCGATTAAGGATTTGTTGGAGATGGGGCATATCAGGCCCAATAAGAGCCCCTTTGCTTCAGCAGTAGTATTGGTAAAGAAGAAAGATGGGACGATGCGCATGTGCATCGATTACAGGGCACTGAATAAGAAAACAATTAAAAACAGGTATCCCATTCCTAGGATTGATGAGCTGATTGATGAGTTGCATGGGGCATGCTTCTTCACCAAAATTGATTTGCGATCCGGATACCATCAGATCAGGATGAGAGCAAAGGACATTGAGAAAACAGCCTTCCGATGTCACTATGGCCACTTTGAGTTCATGGTTATGCCATTTGGTCTAACCAATGCACCCGCTACATTTCAAAGTTGTATGAACTAGGTATTCAGGAGGCAGCTGAGGAGATTTGTTTTGATCTTCTTTGATGACATCTTGGTCTTCAGTAAGACTTGAGAGGAGCACTTACATCATCTGGAGGAGGTGTTATCTATTTTGGAGGGAGAGTCATTGTATGCCAAGGAAACTAAATGTGAGTTTGGCATGACTGAGCTCCTTTACCTTGGGCATATCATTAGTGCAGATGGCGTTCGAGTTGATCCCGAAAAGATTAGAGCTATTGTAGAGTGGCCTACTCCCACAAACCTTACACAGCTTAAGGGATTCTTTGGTTTATGTGGTTTTTATAGGAGGTTTGTTAAGGGATTCTCACAGATCGCTACACCCTTGACAAATCTTACCAGGAAAGGAGCCTTCGTGTGGACAGGGGCAACACAGAGGTGTTTTGAGCATTTCAAGCAGGTAATGTCTTCATGTCCAGTTCTAGCTCTACCGGATTTCACGAAGCCTTTTGAGCTTCATTGTGATGCATCAGGTGATGGGACTGGAGCAGTATTGATGCAGGAGAAGCATCCCATTGCATTCGAGAGTAGGAAGCTCCGGGGAGTTGAGAAGAGTTATTCTGTCTATGACTGGGAGATGTTGGCCATAATGCATGCATTGGCCAAATTTCGATCATATTTGGTAGGTGGACGTTTTGTGATCAAGACTGATCACAACAGTATTAAATACTTCATGAGC
Organism: Cupressus sempervirens; assembly: GCA_028749045.1. Taxonomy (NCBI): domain Eukaryota; kingdom Viridiplantae; phylum Streptophyta; class Pinopsida; order Cupressales; family Cupressaceae; genus Cupressus; species Cupressus sempervirens. The sequence goes on from CM053791.1 coordinate 219,780,590, forward strand.
CAGCGTGATCTTAATGACCGGCAACAAAAATGGGTGACTAAATTGCAGGCTTATGACTTTGACATAGAGTTTGTCAACGGTAAGAAAAATGTGGTGGCTGATGCCTTATCTCGGAGACCTCACTTATGTGCTTTGGCAGAGATTTCAAGAGATTGGAGAGATCGGATTATAGCAGAGTATGTCGGAGATGCTTGGGCTTCTGGACTGATTTCAGGTACCATACAGGATGATCGCTATGAGGTGATAGATGGATTGATCAGAGTTCAGGATAGGGTTTATTTGATTCCGTTATCACATTTGAGAGAGGCGATACTGAAGGGATTTCATGATGCACCCACAGCTGGACATCCGGGGGTCTTCAAGACCTACAGGCAGATCCGAGAGCGGTTTTCATGGAAAGGGCTCAAGGATGATGTTCAGAGGTATGTCAGGGAGTGTGTGGTTTGTCAACAGAATAAGTGAGAGCACACATTTCCTGCAGATTTATTACAGCCCTTGCCCATTCCTGATAGGAAATGGGAAAGTATTTCGATGGACTTCATCACTGGTTTACCACAAGTGCAAGGAAGGGATTGCATCTATGTGGTGGTGGACCGCTTGACGAAGTTTGCTCACTTCTTTGCTATTCCGTCCACTTACACAGCAGCACAGGTGGTAGATCTTTTCTTTAGAGAGATATTCAGGTTACATGGGCTGCCCAGATTCATTGTCAGCGACCGGGATAGTAAGTTTATGAGTGTTTTTTGGCAAGAGTTGTTTAGGTTGTGTGGTACAGATCTTACACTTAGCACTAGTTATCATCCACAAACAGATGGGCAAACAGAGATTGTGAATAAATGGGTGGAAGGATATTTGAGGAACTATGTAACTGCACAACAAAAGGCTTGGATCAGATGGTTGCATATGGGAGAGTATTGTTATAACACCACTTATCATATGTCCATCAAGATGACTCCTTTCATGGCACTCTATGGTTATGAAGCACCTAGCTTCATGGATTTAGTTTTGGGGGACAGTAGAGTGCCCCAAAGCCAAAAACTTATTGCAGGATAGTCAGGACATCCTGAAATTGCTCAAAGAGAATATACAACAGGCCCAGAATCAACAGAAATTGTATGCTGATCAGCACCGAATAAAGCGTAGCTTTGAGGTAGGGGATATGGTTTACTTGAGGCTACAGCCATATAGACAATCATCACTCAAGAAGAGCGGAGCTGAAAAGTTGAAACCTAGATTTTTATGGTCCCTACAGGGTGATTCGCAAAGTGGGCAAAGTCGCCTATGAGCTTGAGCTTCCAGTGGGCAATCGAGTGCACAATGTGTTTCATGTGTCTAGGCTTAAGAAAGCCATTGGTCAGAGTGTAGTTCCTTCTGCAGATTTACCCCCTTTGGATGAGGAGGGGAAGCTTGTGTTAGTACCCGAGGCTATTCTGGACACCAGAGAGAGGAAGCTTAGAAATAGGATAGTGAAGGAGTATTTGGTCAGATGGAGAGACCTGCTGGAGGAAGATTCTACATGGGAGAGTGAGCAGGTTATTCAGCAGGCTGGATTGAGATTGCTTGAGGACAAGCAATTTCAAGGGGGGCGGACTGTAATGTCCCCATTTTAGCAGTTGACCAAGTGTGTGTGCGTTAGCCTTGTTCTGCATGGTCTCGAGGGCTAACGAAGGGTTTAATGGGATCCCGAAGTGTTTTGGCCTAGTCATTTCCAGTTTGGGCCAAGTCGAAGTTGATTTACTCAGTTTCAGGCATACTTACTATTTTTAGTAAGTCGACAGGACACAGTGCAGGTCAATTTTGGTGATTGGATTTGATACTCCTTGGTGAGAGCTTTCCGATGAGCTATCACTCGCATTATTCGGAGTCTGATTGCTAATACATTTTAATGCCTGAAGTTTTACTAAAGTAACGTCTAATTTAATTGTAAAATATTAAAGTGTTACTTTAATATTTATTTTATGGGGATGTGTAACCAAGGGAGACATAAGGGGTATTTTAATATATGTTTTATATACTACACATCTTTTATCTCACATTGCCCATATGAGTTGAGCGGACCCTTGGAAATAGAATAAAAGGAAGCATTTGTGGCTTCATTAGGGAGGTGGAATATGAGAAGAAATTGGTGTGTGAGTTGCAGCTCTGTTCTTGGCATTTGAGGACGTTCATCCTCTCTTGTAACATTTTAGACGTCATTCCCTTGGGGTTTGGCCTTTGGAATTCTTTGTTATCGGCTTCGTTATTAGGCAGTTTAGTTGCATTTCTAGCTACAGGCAGATTTGGTATTTTGCTCATATCTTCTTCACTACTTGTCCGACGCTTATGCCGTTTTGAGGGGATGATATTACGAAGGTAGTGGACTGATTGAAAGACAAAGTACTGTAGCAGCAAGTTCGAAAGCATGGGCTGGAGTATTATGTCAATAATGCTGAAGTAATTAGTGAGTTGATAAATCTGCCATGTATTTGTCTTTATGAATTCTGAAAATAACATTTAATTGGCAGTAGTTCATTTCCACTTTGCATATTATTGTAGTTTCTTTCTTGTTTATGTTGTATGATACCAATTCCATGCACAAAACACAACAAACAAATAAACATTTGATTTCCGGAGTTATAAGGGGTTTAAAACATTAAACGGAGAAATAAGAGGTTGAATGCAAACTGTTTGACATAATTCCTTTCAGCAATTTGGTTTAGTTTTTTGGGACATTCAGGGGTGCCCATTATAAGGTCTTAAGTTTTTTGATTTGTCATACACCATTATGAAGGAGGAGGATGGCCACAAGATTTCCAAGGGAAGTGGACTTGCTCCATGAGATTATAGACTTAAGCCCAAAGTCTTTGAGGGCAGGTAACAAACCAGCATGGGTCCTGTGGAGTCAACAAATCCATCTCACAAGGTTTCTTGATATTGCACATAAGATTTTTGTGACTACTTTTCATATTTAACATATTTTTAACATAAATGCAAAAAATATATTAAAACGCCTGATAACAAACTAAGTCTTGTCAGTCTTTTAAAGACTCCTGGCACACCAATTCCAACATTTTTGAAAATCTAGACGGATTGAAAATAAACAATCAATACAATAGGAGGAATCTTTAAAACTCCATAGACAAGGTATAGGACCTTGTGACCTTGACAATGTTCAATTGTTTAATAAGTAATTTTTTACCTTATGCTTAAAGAAGTGAACCAAAAGAAAAGCCAAATAACATAAGGAATAACAGTGTTGGTAGGAAAGACACCCAATCCGCTGTAATTCCAATAGGACACACCCCAATAGGAATGAAATTCCAAAGAGGCATTATAGTTAGTGTTCATAAAATTGCAAAAGGTGTTGTTCGAATCCCAACAAGTGCAATCTTGATTATAGTATCAAACTTGATATTATTCCAATTTGAAGCCGATTTAGCTAAAAAGGCAGCAATTTCATATCCTTCCCTTCTAATGCTCTGCTCCTCTAAACATTGAAATTTTGAATAAGGACATTGATTGCTCTTTTACATTCATTAAATTGTTAGTATTAGAAGTGAGAGGAAGGCTTGTGTAATGAAATAACTTGCACAATAGAAGAAATAATATGAAATATTATATAAATACTTGATAATAACTGAGAGTAATATGCCACTTCGAGGGGGCAACCTCCAAATATCTCCAATGAGAACACACTTCACATCTTGAAATAAGACTCACAACCTCCTGTATATACCTAATTATGCTTAGGTTGAATAGACACAACCCTACATAACACCTAGGCCAACCTACCTACCTACCTAAATAATAATATAATAATGATAACATGACTTAATTAAGGATTAAGATAGCCACAAGTTGACTATTCATAACACCAATATTAAGGGCATACCATTCCCCCTCTCTTGAAAGAAGCATTGTCCTCAATGCTAACCAAGTGTGGATTCTTTTGAATGAACTCTTCATCCTCCCATGTGGCCTCTTCAACTAGTAAGTTTTTCCATTGGATGACATACTGAGTGAGGGTTCTACTCCTCAACTTCTTTGTATGTGTTTGAAGAATGCACTTCGGTTCCAAAATTATTCTTCCTTCCTCATCAAGCTCTAGTAGTACTGTTTGAGTAGAAATATTCTGCCCAATTACCTTCTTCAAACAAGAAACATGAAAAATTGGATGTATCTTTGTTGTTGGTGGTAACTCAAGCTTGTAGGCAACACTACCAATCTTTTGCATGATTTGGTATGGTCCATAATATCTTGGAGACAACTTATTATTATTTTTTTGTTGCTTCATTGAGATTTGTTTATAAGGCTGCAATCTCAAGAAGACCCAATCCCCAACTTCAAAATTTCTTTCACTGAAATGTTGGTCCGCTTGTTGTTTCATTTGATTATGTGCCATAGCTAAATTCTCCTTGAGTCCTGAAAGTACCTGTTGTCGATGAAGCAAGTGGTCCTCTACGGCCTAAACTCTTGGTGACACCTTTAATGATGATGTGATGGAAGGAGGAAGATATCCATGAAGTGCCAAAAATGGAGACATTTTTGATGAGCTATGAAAAGAAGTATTGTACCACCATTCTGCAAGAGGTAGACAATCTACCCATTGAGATTTTTTTTTTTGAAGTGAAATAATGTAGATATCCTTCCAAAATAATTGTTAACAACCTCAGTTTGCCCATCTGATTGAGGATGATATGAAGAACTATGAGCCAATTGAGTACCCAAACATGAGAATAAATCTTTCCAAAAGTGACTAGTAAAGATAGGATCATGATCACTAACAATAACCTTAGGTGTACCATGTAGCTTTTGGATATTCTCCAAGAAAACTTTTGCCACTATACTTGTTGTAAAAGGATGTGATAATGCAATGAAATGTGCATATTTAGTGAGGCAATCAACTACTACCATGATGACATTATGACCTTTAGATTTGGGAAGCCCTGTAATGAAGTCCATGGATACCTCTTCCCAACATTGGCTAGGAATAGATAAAGGCTGTGAGAGACCTGGTGTCTTAATTGTTTCCCCCTTATTTCTTTGACAAACCAAACATTCAGCCACAAATTTTTGAACATCACCTTTTAGCCCTTCCCCAAAATTGCTTGACCTGATGATATGTCTTCAAAAATCCTGAATGACCACCAATTGGGGACTCATGTAGTTCTTTGAGAATCTTGAGTTTAAGAGTGGAATTCTTGCAGAGATACAAGTGCTCTTTATACCAAAGAATATCCCCCTTTAAATAGAACTTATCTGAATTACTAGGGTCACTTTTTATTTGCTGGATGAGATTACTTGTTGCAACATCGTTTTTTCCACTCTTCTTTGGCTTCTACGACCCAATTTTCTTGTAATATTGAAAGGGCACACAATAAGGTTTCATTTTTTTCATCCTTCTTGGAAAGTGCATCGGCTACAATATTTTCCTGCCCTTTCTTGTATACAATTTCAAAGTTATATCCCAACATCTTAGTGACCCATTTTTGTTGTTCTTTTGAATATAGTCTTTATTCCAAAAAATATTTTAGGCTATCATGATTTGTCTTAACCTTGAAGTGTTGACCCATTAAATAAGGCCTCCATTTTTTAACTGCATGAAGGATTGCTAGCATTTCCTTCTCATAAATAGGTTTGAGTTGATTTTTACCTTTTAATTGATGACTCTCAAAAGCAATTGGTCGACCTTCTTGCATGAGAACTGCTTCTATCCCATTTCCAAAAGTATCACATTCCACAATGAATTCCTTGGTGAAGTTCGGAGTGGCAAGCATTGGAGTTGTACACATAGCCTTCTTCAATTGCTCAAATGCTACATTCGCAGATTCATTCCAATGAAAAGAATCATTCTTCAATAGAGTGGTAAGGGGTGCTGCTATACGATCATAATTATTCACAAATCTTCTATAGTACCCTGTCAATCCCAAGAAACCCCTCAGCTTCTTAATGGTTTTTGGAATAGGCCATTCCATGATAGACTTAATTTTGTTAGGGTCCACCTTTACTCCTTCATGTGAAACACTGTGTCCCAAATACTCCACCTCCTTAAGACCAAAAACACACTTGGATGGCTTAGCATAGAGTTGATGATCTTCAAGTAATTGTAATGCTTGATCTACATGTTGCAAATGTTCTTATCAAGTCTTGCTATAAATTAATATATCATTAAAAAACACTAACACAAACTTTCTCCAGAACTTCTTAAAAATGTAATTCATCACACTTTGGAATGTAGATGGTGCATTGGCAAGACTGAATGGCATCACCAAAAATTCATAATGACCCTCAGGAGTTCGAAATGCTGCCTTGCAAATATCTTCCTTGTTAATCCGAATTTGGTGATAACTCGATCTAAGATCTAACTTGGTAAAATACATAGCTCTATTTAATTCATCTAGAAGATCATTGATGACTGGAATAGGAAAGTTATCTTTAATGGTGTACTTGTTGAACACTCTATAATCTGGACACGTGCCAAGTTTCATCCTTCTTATGCACCATCACAACAGGTGAGTAGTAAGCACTTTGGCTATGCCTGATAATTCCTGCCTCTAGCATTTCCTCAACAATTTGTTTTTTATCTCACATTTTTGTATGTGTGGGTACCTTTAAGGGCTGATGTTTGGTGGTTGGCTCCCTGGAACTAGTTGTATGGCATGGTCATGATCCCTCTTAGGAGGAAGTCCTTTAGGCATATCTCCAAGAATCACTGAGTGACGATCAATTATTGCTTGTAAATCTGGATGAGTAAGAGCATTAGATTGACAAACTTCTAATGAACATAGCTGGGCCACAAATCCATCTGCTCCTTTCTTAAGAAACTTTTGCATTTGATGAGAGCTTACCATCTGTGGGGATTTTGCCTTCAATGCCCTTAGCTCCACTACCTTTCCTTTTGATTGAAATCGCATGAATAGTTCTTGGAAGTTCATCTCAATTGTTCCCAATGTAGTAAGCCATTGTACTCCCAAAACAATATTTGTCGCACCCATGGATATCGCATACATTGGGGTATCAAGTTGATAATCTCCCATGGATAATTTGATGTTATGACACTTCCCTGAACAACTAAATGTGCCCCCATCTGCAATCAAAACTTGAAACTCTGGGGCTGGATATATAAAACAATTTAGAAGAGTTGCCAACTTTTTGTTGATGAAATTTTGAGTAGTACTTGAGTCGATCAACACCGTTACTTTCTGCTTCTTTAAGAAACCCACTACCTTGAGAGTTTGTGGTGTACTAAAACCTGAAAGTGCATGAAAAGGAATGATTGGTTGAGAACCATGTGATTCCTCACTTGACTCCCTATCCTCCTTCGATATGGGCTCATCCTCTTCTTCCTCACTTCGACCTTCGATATAGAACAATTTCTTTTCATTGCATTTATGTCCTTGACTGTATTTGCTATCACAATTGAAACACAATCTTTTTTCTCTTTTCTCCTCAATTTGTTGTGGAGTCAACCTAGTAGGTTGAAGAAGATAAGGTGTTGAATTACCTTTTTCTCGTCACATTAGCCCCTTGCTTTCTAGGAATCAAGAACTTCTCCTCTACCTTGGGTGCCAATATAAAAGACTCATTTACTGAGCTAGGACTAAACATGCGTACCTCATGTTGAATGTGATCCTTGAGACCACCCAAGAATAAATCATTCAAGTTCTCCTCTGTAATTGTATCCACTCTTAAGGATAGATTTTGGAATTTTTGAATATAATCCATAATTGATCTTGTTTGTTGAAGCTTAGCAAGTTGGCTAAAGAAGTTTTCTGTCACACTATTGCTATATTGTGCTTGGAGTTCTTTTGTAAAAATTGACCATGATACGGTGAGACCCTTTTTCCTCCTATGAGTACAAAGCCAACGATACCAAATGAATTGATCTGGTTCTAGATATAAGGAAGCCATCGTGACCTTTTGTCCAAATGGGGCTTGGTGTACCTCAAAAAAATTCTTCATGTGATTTATCCATGTTAGAGGATCCTTGCCATCGAATTTGTGCATATCCACCTATGGAAAAAAATTCCTAGATCCCACAGGAGTATTAAAATTTGTGTCATTATTAGTCGATTTGAAGGTTTCACCTTGATTGCTTGACAACTCCTTCCTTGTTTCATTCATATAGGTGCTTAACATGCTTCGTATATCTGATATATCTCCTCGTAGGTCACACATATCCCTCTTTAACCTCTTCCTTGAACTTACTTATTTCCTCATTGGGATTACTATCCTCTGTTGTTTCCCGATCTTGATCAGAAGATTTCCCTAGTGTGGTAGCATTCTTTTTGCCTCTTGTTGGAGGCCCTGTCATGATGGAAATCAATATTTTTGAGATAAATCACACAAATGAAATATAAATTCTCTAGTTTTTTTATTTCTTTTTTACTGTAACTTACTAGGGCCAAGATACCCTTACTTAGGAAAAATCCAAAAAAATTGGCAAATCTGCTGCCTTGAAAGCGAATTTTCCTAATATTGTAATAACTTGCTTATTTTTGGTTCAATTTCTCCAAGCTTTGAATGTAGACTCCCCTACTATGTATTCAAAAACCCAATACAAGTTATACTCCAATTCGGCGGGATGTGAGAGATATGTAGATCTCAATAAATTGTGTAGAAATAGTAATTCTGCAATAAATTGCTCAAATTTGCTCCAATTCTTTTGAATTTTGGACTATATTTTCTTTAATATAGTCTTAAAAAACCCTTTAAATTTTTTTGAAAAATTTGCTAAAATCTGAAAGTTATGCTCCTCCCAAAATCGCCCCAATGTTGAGCAAAAATCTTGCCTCTATGGTGCCAAGATCATTCTTTGATATCACTTGTAATGAAATAACTTGCACAATAGAAGAAATAATATGAAATATTATATAAATACTTGATAATAATTGAGAGTAATATGCCACTTCGAGGGGGCAACCTCCAAATATCTCCAATGAGAACACACTTCACAATATGATTTTGAAATAAGACTCACAACCTCCTATATATACCTAATTATGCTTAGGTTGAATAGACACAACCCTACATAACACCTTGGCCAACCTACCTACCTAAATAATACTATAATAATGATAACATGACTTAATTAAGGATTAAGATAGCCACAAGTTGACTATTCATAACCCTATATACACCAATATTAAGGGTGTAGCAGCTTGTTTTTAAAATGATAACCAGAATTTTAGAGTCAGATTCGGTAATTATATGAGCGAAATGCTTTAGTTTAGCAACTTAAAGAGCATGGAAAATGACCATAGCCTCAACAAAGTTATTGGAATCAACACTGGATGCTTGGCAAACAATAACTTAACCTTGCCATTGTGGTCATGACAAAAACTCCCATGCCAACATTTTTAGGATTGTCTTTAATTTTAACCAAGCCTGGAGAACAAACCCATCTAGTAATTTGAGAATCATGATGATTGTTGAGAGAAGCAGAAAGAGAAGACACTGATTACCTAGTCTCCTCAAAAGTTTGAGTTCCCAACTAGATTTTTCTTGATAATCTTGAATCCAAACTTGATAGGTTTCTTTCACATCAGCCATTACTCTACCCCAAACTTGACTTACATTCTTGGAAGTATCATTCAAAATTTGTTGATTATGTTCCCACCAGATGTTCTAGTAATCTAGACCAAGACCAATATCATACAATAGATTAAGGTTTTTTACTTTCAAAGAAGGATGCAGCTGATTGACAAAAAACTTATTGATAGACTCAATTATTCTATGAAATGCCAACTAAATTACACCATTATCTGCGGTGGTAAATGGGTAATCCAAGAGAAGATGTCATCTAGACTCTTCAGCTTGAAGGCACATGATCATCTGTTCAGAACAACAATTGCATGCTTTTGGAGATTATCAAAATGAGAAATCTTTCAAGAGCTGCTAGCCACATGAAAACGCTCACCTTAGGCCAACATTTAGGATGCCAATCTCATTGTCATATCTTAGGGTGGGTTCCCATGGGGGGGCTTAAGTTCTACTTTCGAGGAAGATGTCTTCTGAAGAAAAGAAAATTTCAATACGATTATTTGGAATTTATACTAGAAAATATAAGCTCCTACTTTTTAGGCTTGTATAGTTGGGTGGGTTTAAAATGGGGTGGGGCTAGAAATTTCCCCACCAGCTTAGGAATATTAGCTGCCACTTGTCACACATATAAGTTTAGATTGTTGTTAAAAATAATTTTGGAAGGAAAATGTTATTTAATAATAATGACTTAATCATTGCACAAATTATAGAGGAAAAGATATGCATTCATGGGACCATCAATTTCCTTAAATTTTGGAGCTTAAACTTTTAAGCTGAACTGAACTATGAATTTCATGAGACTGTCAGCTTTAAACTACTCCTAAAAAGTCTCAGGCAGCTCCAGCTCTATTTTTTAGGAAGTCCCCTTCCACTGGAGTTCTTAACTTCCAAGGTTATTAACTAGAAGAGGTTTATTACCAGTTAGTCAAGGAAATTTGAATGTTCAGTGTTTATCTATAGAAACTTTTCAAGAATTTAAAATATGAGCTAGCTGGTCAATGAGATTGCTGGCCAAACCAAATATCTTTAAGTTTCCATATTAAATTTTGTTACACAATCTTGTATGACATATAGTGAAAATAAAAAGAATAACTAACTTCAACACATTTATGTTTTAGTTTGAGATCAGGAATTTCCACAAAAGGAGGGCTCTGCTGGTCCCAAGCATTATCCCAGAAAATAGCACAATCACCCTTTCCTACAGCCCAAAAGAGGCTGACTCTAATTAAAGTACTACCTGAATTTAAAGTTCTCCCTATTGGACAAGTGTTGGCATCCTAGGGATGGAAAAAGTGGTTGTTAAGATGCAATTAGCTGAGCTGAAAAATTCTTCGCCATAAAGCATATTCCTTCTTATGCCATCTTCAATATAATTTAGAAGCAAGAGCTATATTAGTGAGGAGGGAAGGTCTCATATACCTAAACCATCTCTATATTGAAGTTGGCCAATCTTTTCCCTACGAGCCAAATGCTATTTCTTCTTATTTGAATTTCCTTCCTTAAGAAACTGGCTCATCTTACGATCCAAACATGAAGGATGCCTTTTGGAGCTACAAGAGCAATTATCTATAATCTGGAAGAGCTTGAATTACTTGTAAGGAGTGAGTCTTCAATCAGCCAAAGAGAGATATATATGCTTCCAATGATTGATATGACATTGAATAGAATCCAACATAACATTCTAGTCCTCTATCCTTTGCAAGCAGGAGAAATAGGGACACCCAAATAATACTTGAAAGGTGTGAAAGCAATCTTGGAATGAAGAACTTAAGCAATTTGATCTTGAAGAAGAGGGTTAATATGGAAAAAGAAAACCCAAGATTTATTTATCTCAAATGTTGGCGAGACACTTATCAAAAACTTGCCTAAGAGCCATAGCTTGCTCAAGAGTGGCATTTTCCATCAAACAAGTGTCATCCTCAAACTGAAGGTGAGAAAATGGATCTAAACGTTGCACTCTTTGAAAGCCAAAGATAGAACCAGAAGACATGAGATACTTTTAAAAATGTGCCTAGCCCTGCTGCCAGAATGATAAAGTGATAAGGCAGAGAGGGTCACCTTTATGCAAACCTCTTTCAAAATGGAAAATAGCAGGAGAAGCTTGTTGTCGGTAGATTCTATATTGTAGCCGATGGGTAGAATAGTATCCAAAATGGGCGCCTGATGGTTGAGTCACCCCTTCGGGAAAGTATATGTACACCATCTGGAAGGGACTTTGGATCATCATCAGGATCATTGTAATCATCTTAATCAAATTGTAAGCATTGAGTGCATATTGCGTATATGAATAAAGTATTTGTTCTGTGTTATATCTTACTATACTACATGTGATAAGTATCCTTTCACAAAAAAAGAGAGGCACAACAAGTCATCACCCATCAAATATAATTGTCACAAAACCAAAGGCGCATAAGCTATCTTCTAGAAATTTTCAGAAAACTCTATCATAAGTCTCTTGAAATTATTCTATACTATGTGCACCACCATGTTTTGATAATAGTATAGAGTTTCCTGACCACAGGCTTCTTGGTCCTTTATTTGTTCGTGGAGCTGGCGATAGGCTTATATAAATCTTAATTTTAGATTACTCATTTGGTGTGGGGAATAGACCTTCCATTGTTTTTATTTAGGTGATCTCAGTTGATGCTGGCCATAGACTTCATGGTTTTAATTAGCATGCATCAATCATCTGGCACCACAATAGGCTTATATAAATCTTAATTTTAGATTACTCATTTGGTGTGGGGAATAGACCTTCCATTGTTTTTATTTAGGTGATCTCAGTTGATGCTGGCCATAGACTTCATGGTTTTAATTAGCATGCATCAATCATCTGGCACCACAATAGTGTAATTTCTTGATTGAAGACCTCATTATATTGGGTTAAAAGCAAATTTGTGATTCTAGCTGTAGCAATCCTGATTATTGCTCGACCTGAGTTGTCATTCTGGTTGTTTCCATTACTTTTCTGATTTTAGCTACTGGCTCATTCCACCAAAGAGAAAGAAAACACTTAACAGAAATTTCAATAAATATAATACATTACAATGTATTAGGGTAAAATAGCAGACAGGAGTCTAATATCTGCAAGCCTGATTTTTGCCACTTAGCTGCTTCAAACGATATTGGTTAAAATATCAAGGGACATTGTTTTTACAATATTACGATCTGTATGTTGCTATAAGATAGCACTCAAGTTAGACCTATAGGTTTTTTTTAAAAAAAAAAAATATTAATGTGAATTTTGTAAAATTTGGAAAACAAAGCCACATAAAAGAGTAGTCTTCAATGGTAATTTATCAATTATTAAATAAATTTTAATGATGAACTATTAGCCAAGCAGCCAAAAATCACCCAGAAATGTTTCTGTGGTGAATGACGAAGTTGTGTGGTATAGTTGCAAAGGTGATCAATTGTGTTTTGTAGGCTGCTAAGATATCTTAAATGAATCAGTACTCTCGCAAGTTGACAAAGTGCGCTGTTCTGGATTGTAATGATAATCTTTGATTGATATAACTGTGTATGGGCTAATTGGGTACAAATGGAGTGAGTGAGTGAGGTCTTCAGCCAAGAGCATATGGCAATGGTGGCTCTATCACATTCTCCCTAGTTGTAGTAGCAGCACAGATGTGATATTGTAGGGTTGATCACTATATGCTGTTGAGGGAAAATTAATAATTTTATTTAGGAGTTGAAGAAGTCAATACAGGGTGTGTGAATGGAGCTTGGCATCTATAGAGCTCCAATCATGATATTTTTCTTTTTCAAATTTATATTTGTTGTTAAGAATAATAAATTTGGCACAGGCTTTTTGTAATGATTTTTTTAATCTGATAATGCAGGTTCCTGAGTCACAGCTAGGAGCACTGAGCGAACTGAGTGAAGAGTTTGGTGTTGAATCCTTGGTCATTCAATGCCGAGAAATGAAGAATACATCATTTAGGGAGGATCATAAACTAGAAATCCTACACTCCAATGTGTTCAACTTTTTGAGAAATTGTATGGCTTTCTCAGCTGACATACCAATTGATGTGCAGAAGTTGAAATATTTCTTTCAAACTGGTGATCACAGTGATGTCGATATTTATATAGAGGGCCATGGCCTTGTTACCCGAGCACACAAGCTTCTTTTGAGTGTTTGGAGTGCTCCTTTTGCTAAGGTTGATTTTCAAATCTGTATATCTCCTCTTTTGATGTTAGTTTTCTGCACATATTATATTTGATCTGGCATATTTCTGTTTTTGGTATGTTCTGGATTGTGCAAAAGAAATATATGTTACACATTGGAGAGTCAGTTAAGATATGTTGCCACTTTTATTCAAACACTTCCAAATGCTTTATGGATTCTCTGTAGATGGTCCTGAGGGGACACCAAATTTCAGTTTAATACAATGCTAAAATGTTTACTTTGTTTTTAGTCTTTTCCTTGCACTGATTGTATGTATCATCATTTCAAGCTAATTGGTTTTCCTTTATAGTCTGCCTACTTGTAGCTGTATCATTGCCTTGTTAGATTGAAAATTTTAAATCAGTTTCGAGCATAATATTCTTATATGAAGGAGAAATGATCTTTTGAAGTTCCTATCCTTGGCAGATGTTCACAAATGGGATGATTGAAAGCAACTGCTCAGAAGTCTGCTTAAGGGATGTCTCCCCTGAAGCATTTATAGCTATGTTGGAATTCATGTACAGTGGGCGATTAGACTTTGATGATAAAGAGGACATGGGTTCGATATTACTCCCACTTGTATTGCTGGCAGATCAGTTCGGGGTTTACCCACTTCAAGAAGAGTGCTGTGAATATTTGCTGGAGTCACTATCAGAGGTGGTCTGCTTTTCCAAGTAGTTTTTCATATTTCAAACCATAGGATGTTGTAGTTTAAACTTTTATTGTGTGAAACTGGTACTATTATGCCTAGTCTTGTTAGTTATTCATTATGAAAGCTCCTCATTTGGACTTTGAGATAGCGAAAAGGCTGCAAGCAATAAGGAAATCTCCTATACCCAAAACTTGCCACAGAGAATGAGGATTTTGCAAGACATACCTCCTGTGAGGATTGAGCTGCCAAGGTTGTTCTGGTCGTTGACATCCAAAAATAAAAAAGAGAGTTTTCCTACTTATGTAGATGTAATTTGGACTTAGGCTCACTCATGAGTTACTAGTGATTGACATAAGTTGCTGTATACGTTACCTGCAGGGTTGGTGTGGTACTTACTGGAAGCAGCTTCTTCAACAGCCGTTGTTTGACTTTGCATATTGCAAAATTGAGTTCAGAGTTGTGGACACAATCAGCAACCATTCAGATGAGCTGCTGCATTTTTACTTTGGTACACCACTTATATTTTGAGTTTTGTGCTTTGCAGGATTCAGTATGTCCAATTCTGCTGGTAGTTAACTCAATGGAAGGATGCAGGCCACTTGAAGAATCTTGTGAAGAATATTTTTCCAAACATTTTGATTACTGTACTACTGCTAGCACAGGTTTTAGGATGTTAGGAGAGGCTTCATTTATGAGAATAATTCAGGTAAGATTTTGTTTCTCGTTTATGGCTTCCGTAGAGTGTTCTAGTGTTGCAAAATGGTATTTCTAATGGTTCTTCTTTGTGCTCGGTACCACCCTGATATTTAGCAGGCGTACGTGAGCACAGGAAGGGTGATTTTTCAGGCTTTCAGTGTCTGGAATGTGGAGAAATGGGTAACTATAATAAACATTTTGAGTTGTGATTATTATGACTTTTGCAGCACCCTGATTTGGTAGTGACATCCGAAGAAAGGGTTCTGGATGCTGTTCTAACATGGGCATCACAAGAAGACAGTTATTGTGGTTGGGAGACAATAAACGGGCATCTAGGGGTGTGCACTTCTGCCACTATTTTTGGACAGAAGTTACAGCCTCTAAATGCTTTGCTCCCCCTAGTTCGCTTCCCTTTAATGCCGCTTGGTTTGCTTCAAAAGGTACACACTGTTAATATTTGTGAAAACTAACCTATGAGGACTTCTTCATTTGTCACAACATGGATGCTGTTCAAAATTATGGGGAGCTAGTAGCATGTAGTTGCATGTGATTTTCTCAACTGTTGTGCAGCTGGAGCAAAGCAACCTGAGCAAGCAAATTCCAGTTTTTCAGGAGTTAGTGAGTGATCTGAGCTGAGCTACATTTCTCCATGCAACTGCTTTATACTTTCACCTTTTGAAATTGTTCTTTATGAAGTTAGATATTAGTGATGGCTAATGGCTTTTAATTGAGCAGATAACAGAAGCACTTCTGTACCTTAAGTTTGATGCAGTTGACGTAACAAATGAGCAAAAGTAAGATATCAGAATTTAATAATTTATTTATCTGAACTACTTTTGATCTATATGGACTATTTTATGCTTTTGTTGGATGTTTCCATGGGCTTATAACCTTTCCTTTCTCACGAAGTTTAACTCAAAACCATCTGGATGTAGGCAACAATCAAAAGTGTTTGAGACAAATAAGCAAAGCCGGCTGAGTAGTTGTATGAGATTTCATCACAGACCAACAAGTTTTAAAGAGCTCTTGTATATATGTGATGGTGATCATAATGGGGTAATTTATTATGCTGGTACTTCATATGGTAAACACACATGGATGAATCCCGTTGTTATGCAGGTATTATGTGGTAGATAATAAATGTGTACTTTGAAGCTATAAAATTCCTATATTAGAGACCAGATTTTATTTGGAGAGACTACTGTAGCAGATAAACACAATAGAATGTGCTAAAGTTACAGTGCATTTGATAAATAAACTGTTGTTCTGATATTTGAAAGTAGATTCCTTACAAAAATAAAAACCTTTGATCTTGCAGAATATTTATGTGACTGCAAGTAGCCCTCTGTCAAGATTCACTGATGCTAAAGCACTAGTTTCAAGAAAATACCAGGTTTTGCAGACATTCTTATTAGTAAGTGTAGAGATTTATTCAAGGATTAGCCTTGTTGATAATTTTTCTAACTTTCCTTGTAGGCTACATCATTTGCTGGACCTCAACTCAAAGATGGGAAGTTGTGTGCATGGTGGAGAGTTGACTTAGAGAATGGCCGCAAGGTTTGCAACTGTTCTTTTCATCTCTCTATTTCATTGAAGATTTGGGCTCTGTCAGCAGTTGCCAAGACAGCTTCCACAAGTGTATTTTTAAGAAATGTTTTAGTGAATATTTCAATAGATATACTATTTTTGTTTTTCGCTCAACTTGTTTCTTTAACCAACACATATATTTCAATAAAATTTTAAATTGTTGTGTCCTGTATATTGTTATAACATTTCATGTTAATTGCTAACCAGGCATTGCTCATTATTTCTTCTTTCATTGTGTGTTGAGGTTCTGTCATCAGAGGAAAAATAAGTCATGAGAGAAGCATTTTAGTTGGAAATTACGTTGCATGGGATATGGATATGGGTACAGTCTCTGAAACAGAAATTCCTTTGGATCAGGAGTTCCATGATGCCTGAAAGATGTAATTGGAACCAGGCTAACAGAAAACCTGCAAAATCTAAAAAAAATAGAGCTTTCAAATTATATACATTAGGGAGCAAAGGACATGAAAAATATAGTTATAAAAGTTTCTCCCTCTCCTAATGATGGATTGAAATCTGATATGTTTTTGATTCGAGGTCGAACAGGTTTTGAAGCGACCCAAAACCCTATTTACAACCAGGTGCATCAGCATCCTATCAGGAAACTATTAAAGAACAGGCAGCGAATCCTCCGCCAAACAAGAGGGAAAATAAACAAAACAGTGCAATAGAACACTCATTCAATTTTTTTAAAGCTTCATGTTACATCCCAATTTTTGACCTAGCTTGAAATATAGACGTCGAGGTTCACATGAAGTCAGTTGGCAGTTTAATTTGTTATAATCTGGCGAAATGGTAAGATAGTTGGTTGTTATGATTTCAGGTGAAAATGACATGTTAATTGATCATTAATTGCGAATTCATGGAATTAAGATGAAAGGTTAATTGTTATAATTATTTATGATTAAATAATTTAATTACTGAGAAATTCTTTGCAGGGAGCTTGTCGAAGGGGTGGAAGCATTGTCAGAAAAGAATTAGGCAGGGCATCACCATCACTGGTAGACGAATAAAGGATCTAGCGATTATGGATAGGATACACCGTGGAATTGCATGAGTTATTTAAATAAATAAATAAAATAAAATAAATGAGCTAAAATATAACACGTATCTTAAAGGGTTTTAAATTATCTTTTGTCGTAGTATTTTTAATAATTGTTTATAAATATTCATTTAAATATAACCATGATTTGACACCATTATCATCTAATAATTTACAAGTTGTATTTTATAGTAATGTACGGATTATAATGATTGTATTATTATAATCTTCGAAATTTAATTTTCTAATTCCATTCTCTTCTTTATTATTCTTGTTTTAAGAGATTATTGTTGGCATGTTTAATAGAATTTATGTTTTTAATTCATTTAAATTTTTGGGGAATTTGAATGAACCTTGTATCTTCTTTTCTTTCTTTTCCTTAGCCGAATTGATTTTGAATAATCTTGTAACCGCTGGGTAGCTGTAAGGTCGACACAATATTATTTGTGTAAACCTTTGATCATTCTTGGCATCATCTTTTTTCGGCACCCTGCATCTATATTGGCAATCACTTCTTTGGCTTCTCGAGATTATATATGATAACGTTTTGTAGACGTTAAAGGTTGGCCCTGCTTGCAATCCGCCTGGAAAAGCCAAATCAATCTCATTCCCCTTGCCTTCGACATCCATTTCTTTGGTCATGGTTGGGTTAACCCTTGAGCATCAATTTTTATGTTGTGTTATCAAGCCATCAACACCTGTTCTAATTTTCCTTGAGACATCATCACATATCTTGGATACCAGGCGTGAATCCCATAGCAATATAGGCAACTTATCCAAGCATCAGCCTTCCAGATTTCAGTGACAAAGAAGTCACGTAAGGTTCGGAATAAGTTATTTCTTTAATATGATTCTGAGTCTGCGTGGGATCTAAACCACAACAAATAAATAAGTAATTTGTTTCTGTCATATTTATGTGCATCATTTCCCTCATGTTTTAGAGAACCCGAGTTGTGCAAATGAATTCCTTAAACAACCTTACTGTTGATAGTAATGTAATAGTTGAAGCCGTCTGCCATCTTTTCCATAATGCAGTATAATCTTGCAAGATAAATCGATTCCAATTTGAGTCTGTTTCAATACATATTAGAATTTGCAATAACGCTGTAAACCTTCTTGAATAGCTTTTCTTCCATGATCAAATTGAATTAGTGTTTATAACTGAGATAAGTTAATTAGAGAACCAAGGAATTCACTAGGCAGAGATGCCAATATGTGGTGAAGAAATTGTAAAATGTCTTTGTGATCTTGTAATCTGATTATACCTGGGAATCACCGGCTTGGAGGTTTGAATAGGGTGAGGAGGTGAAGAGGTGGATATCAGTATTCATATAGTGATACATAACAACATTTCTATAGCTTAAGCATGATTCATTCAGTAAGAATGTTGTCAATTTTGGGATCTTTAAAGAATATAGTCACAGAATGTGAAATAGTGATGGTATGTAATTTGTGATCTTCTTGAATAAATGTTAGAACCGTCTGTTCTGAGAATTCCGGATATTGGAACTCACTCGGCTGTGTAGTTGAGAAGATGGGTGACGAGGTATGAGAAAGGAATCATCATTAATATGAACTAGAATTAGTTATAACATTTCATTTTTTTTTTGACATGAATTAATTAATAGCTCATGCATATTCCTGATATGGTGATCTCCTGTTGCCAAGTCGTATGGCATGCTTATATCTCGAAGCCCAGTGGTGTTGATGCGAGTCTTGTGTCACTACATAACATATTAGTAATTGGATGCTTGATACAGAATATCAAATACACAATTCCTCTCTTGAAAAGTTATCTCTCATGAGACATGAGTATAACTCCAATGTTCCTTACACCGTTGGATACTCGCTCAGTTTTATCAATGTGATTTGCTGGTAATCACGTAGGCGGCCTTACGTTTTCTTGTTTGAGAAAAATTTGGATCTTGGTGAGAAAATGGAGATGGTGGTTCGGTGTGAATGCTAGATGATGTTGATGGCGCGATGATGGCAATGTAGGGTGAATGGCGATGGAAGGTGAGAATGCCGATGTTTTGGTTTACTTCTCTAACTAACCTCTTCTAAGCATGAAATTTGGCTACTCAACTACTCCTACTCCTAAGAATGGAAGGTTAGCAGATGGACGGGGATCGAATCTAATGAAGGCTAACCAGCGGCCCTACCTCCATAGATGCAACGCTTCAAAGGAAAGTAAACTAGATCACCACACAAAGCCTCCCAACCAGCCGCTAGGATGCTAGTGGCCTAGTGTTGACCCCTATCAAACATCTACCAAAGCTACCATGCAACTATCCATTTTATTTTACTCTTACTCTAACAACTTGAAATGAAATTGCTTCAACTTGAAAAGAAAATTTAACTATGTGGAAGTAGAAAACATGCAATAACACCCAATGTTCTTAGTCAACATGCAATGAAAAAGAGAGCACTTTGGTATTATTTTCGCAACAATTTCTCCAACCCCTCTCTTTACAAATGAGAGCCAATGGCCTTATATAGAGGTCCAAAATACAATGGACGGTAGAGATCAAAACAAGATCGACGATCCAGATTGGATCCAAAAACCCTAATTAGGGTTGCCACCCCATCGGCCAATGAGAAGATGCCACCTCATCAATGGACCAATGAAAAAAGTGCAAAAGTGGCAACCAATGAGAAGGCACCAAAATGGTGGCCAATCAGAAACAAACACTTGTCCTATTCTAGAAGAAAGAGAAAGTTGCCACTTGGGCTTACATAAGATGATCTTCTAATATAATTCTTCCTTTTTCTTTTGTTCTTTTAGCTAAGGCAATGAACTTAGCTAGCCTTTCGTTAACTTCTTCCATAGGAGGACAAGGTGTGTGCTTCGCTCGGAGTTCTGCTGACTTTGCCACGCTGTTTGTTGCTTGTAGTATCCTTTCGTGATCCTTCTCATATTCCTTTGCAAACCCAATAAAAGCATTGAGTGAGGAAAGGGTGTTCAGATGCTTCCTTTTGACGGCAGCCTTTCCTAACTCATCCAATCTCGATCCAAATCCTGTCTCACTGACATCCTCCTCTCTAATACCCTCAAAA
Source organism: Cupressus sempervirens (assembly GCA_028749045.1). Lineage (NCBI taxonomy): Eukaryota > Viridiplantae > Streptophyta > Pinopsida > Cupressales > Cupressaceae > Cupressus > Cupressus sempervirens. Next base: position 219,801,314 of record CM053791.1, read on the forward strand.
TCAAGCGCCACCCCAACGTCACTCATCATGGTCGAAATGGAAGTGTCGACGCTTGGGCCGTGTTGTGCAATCTCATCATGAATTTCTTCAAGTGTTCTAAATTTGGTAGTCAATGCGACATACCAAGATTCAACTATGCTCAATCCTCTCTCATCAACCAACCGGGCTCTTTCCAAATATGCCTCCGGTAACCTAATGAACGCTTGCAGCCTAGGAATAACCAAATCCTTGATGGGAAGAAAATTCTTCCATTCCTCTTCAAATAATCTGAATTTGTTTCTAACAGTCACCAATGACTGGAATGTTGAGATGAAGGAGGGCAAGAAATTTCGCCCATCTTGGATTGTATCATAGATCCAACCCCTTACTTCATGTAACTGAGCTGATACCTCTTCTGAATTGCTCCCGCTGTCTTGAGGAAGGGCTGCCTGATGCAACTGTTGGATTGGCTGGCAATCTCTCCAATATTTGTTTTCGGCCTCCAACTTTACTATCTTTTCGTTTGCCTTCCTCAATCTTTCTCTGATTGATGCTATGCCTTCCTGAACCTCCTCACATTCCATATCATCTGTATTTCTTCCCAAATTATGTTCTACTATTTCGTACTCTTGGGCTGCAATCTCATCCGCTGCCTTATTGACTGTTGGTATAGCAATCTGAACCCTTCGGTGACCATCACTGTCGCTTCTGATTACCCTTGCCACCGTATTTGCCATCTGTTTTTGGTTCTCGCTATCATCCTTTTCTATTAGTCCTTGGATATCATCAACTGCGTGAGCCATTACCACCTCGCCTCTTGGCATAAGCATTTGCCTTAACCATAGTGGTGCAGTGCATCTCCCCAAATCCGGATTCGGTTCGACCAACAAAGCATCACCAACGGCCTTAGACGCCTGACTTATCTCTTCAATATCAATCGGCCCATCTTCTTCTCTACTAGTTTCTGCCATATTTCCTTTCTGGTTCTCCGAGAGAGGGGAGTACTTCGTACTTTCACTGTAGCCACTTGATTCCGAATCAGAGCTCACCTCCACTGCGGCCCCTTTATCACTCGAATTGACCTCTTGGCTTCTAGCCTTAGTTATACTCTCTCTTGACGGCGCTGCCCGCTGTCTCTTGGCTGGAGGTTCCGAACGTTCTTGGCTTTTCTCTACCTCCAAAGCCCTCTTCTTGCTATTTCTAACTGTCTCCGATTGCTGGCCACTTCCTTCACCCTTCTGTCCGATTGATTCTGCTAGACCTTCCTTCGATTTCATCATCTCATAAGTAAGGAGAACCTTTTGTCCTTGTAGCTTTCTCAACTTGGCATTATACCACGACTCGGTATGCAAATCTACTGTCCTTGTGACTGCCTCCAAGGAAGGATCCTGATGATCGTCCCAATCCACTGGATTCAACTCTGTTCCAACTACTGTCTCATAGTCTTCTCTCAACACACTACGATCATCCTCCAATTGATCGAGAATATCCAGGCCTCTCCATCTGATATCTCTCATCATGTTCACCGACAATCTCGAGAAAGCTAGCTTTCTCACGTGAAAATCATCCTTTGCATTGGCCCAAAAGTCCTCTATAGTGGGAACATGTTTAAATTCGCTTCCATGAGATGCCTTGATAAGACCAACAGGGTCGAATCCTTGCCTTGCTCTGTACCATCCTAGATGATACCACTCCAATTCCTTTTCCGCAGCCTCAAAGGTGGCCCGATTTGGGCAACTATCATTGCCAATTATAATTGAGAAGGAAACGCCTGTTTTCCCCTCATTCCTCATTACTCTATCATAGTGCTCAAGCTGCCTAGCCAATTCCATCAAAACTACCTTGTCGGGCGGGTATCTTGGAAGCCTCTTGGGACAAACTGTACTTCCTGCCACTCTAATGTATGTGAATTGCGGGAATTGGATGAACCAACTCCCAAACTTCTTAATCCTTGCTTCTGCTTCCGATGAAAGTCTCTTAGCAGGCGCCCCTTGTAATACCCTTACTGTCTTCATGGCGAATGCATCGCAAAACATCTTGTAATCCTTGTTATTGTGCAAATGAAGCTGCGGATAGCATTCATGCACCAAATATTGCCCCGGCCCATTACCAATCTCTCCTAAGGCCCTAAGTCCCAGACTCTCATACAATCTAGCAATTAAGTAAAACAGATAGGATCCCATGTAGAATTGCCTTTGGTTTTGAACTGTTCTAAGTTGCAACTCTAAATTTTCACTTATGATCCTAGCCCAATCAAATTTTCCTTTTTCCTTTTCAATTTCATCAATGAAGAAGTACATCCAGTTTTCGAATTGCATAGCTTGAGCTAGGCCCATGATCCGGCTGAGAAGAACAATGAGATTGCCATATTCCGGCTTGAAATCTGCCACTGTAAGCCTTGTTGATTTGTTAACTCCTTTCCTTCCTTCGTGTATCCAATTCCGCTTTAGATGTGAGAAGTAGGCCTCTTGGTTACCTTGAAATGATTTGGCCGCCTGATCCACCATTACAACTGTCATGCCCTTGCTCTGGGGAATATTAAATGTCTCTTCAATTGCTTGTTCGCCAATGTTGGCCAACACTCTCTTCCCTTCGCCAAAAATGATGGATTTACTGTCTAGATCAAATCTGGATGCACACTCCATAATCAATTCCGGACAAGGCAAAGTAGGAGGAAAAGCTGCTGCACGTACAATTCCGCTCTTGTATATCCTCTTTGCCAAGGGGGATTGTCCTTCCTTTAGTCTGTCCCTCATCCGTATCATGTCCACTGTAGCGATATTAGTATCGGTTATTTTCTTCATTTTCGAGAAGAAGGAAGTTTTGGGCGTCATATCCTCTTTGTCTTTCTTAGCGTTTGCCCGCTTGGGATTCTTACTTGCACTATCATCCTCCATGCTCGTCGCCCTATTACGGGATGGTAGAGTGGTGGACCAAAAGGCAAGAAGAACCAAGTAGTGCAATTCTTAGAAAAGAGCGAAAGAATGGATGTCAGCTTAAGCACTCCTTGCAACTCTAGATGATGACTTTCACCTTAACTAATAATCTTACAGCAACTTTTCGGAACTCGGGATATGACATCAAAGAATTACAAATCCCTTTGCAAATTAGAAAACAAAGCCTCTAAGCTTATCCAACACTTGCCTTCTATGCAAAAATCAAACTTTCATATGTATCTCTTCTCCCAACAAAATTGCCCAAATCTGATATAAAAATTGCAGCCCCTCTAAAAACTCAGAATTTTGTCTTCCACAAATTTCGGCCCCCACAAAATTCGGCTCCCACAAAATTCGGCTCCCTCAAAATTCGCCCAAGCATGAAAAAAATCTGCCCTTCCACAAAATTCGCCCAAGCAAAGGAGCAAAATCTGTAAAATCTGCCACCTAGGGCACAAATCGCAGCCCACAAAGTGGAGCAAAAATCCCCAAAAACGCAAAAAATCTGGCCCTTAGACAAATCGCCCAACAATGGCAATGGAGAAATTGCCCAAAAATCGCCAAAAAACTGCCTTCCACCAATTTCGCCCAAGTCTGGAAATCTGCCCTTGCTTCAAATTCGCCCAAGCATGAGAAGCAAATGAATTGATGAAAATGAAATGGGAGGGGACTCCTTTTATAGCAGCTTTCACCTTCCTCCCAGGCTGGCCGACTTGGTCCTATAGAGGACAAAAAAACCAAAATTAAAGCTAAGTTAGTGGCCCACTTTAAATACTTTGCCAAAATTTTAATTTTTTAAAATGAAAACTGCACTTTTAATTTGCTAATTAACCACAAATTGCAAAACGAAATTGAAGGGTGCCTTGGGGATGCTAAAAATTTCTATTTAATGAGGGTTTGCTAATTAATACATCCTTGAAGTTGAATTTTGGCTAACTAAAAGCCATTTCTTAATTTTAATTTACCAATTTCATTAAATACCAAAAGCTTTCAAGGCAAATTTAATCTATTAAAGCCAATTTTTGCAATTTTCCTCTAAATCAATTTTGCTAAATAATTAAAATTTTATGACAAAAAAATAAAATTGCCTCTAGAGTAAAAATCGATTTTGCAATTTAACTTCATCTTACAAAATTAAATTCTATTTGACCAAAAAAATAAGATTTTCCAAGAACCTAAGTCTAACGAAAAATTTCCTTATTTGAAAATCATTCAAATTTACAATTAAATCCAAATTTTCAAAAGAAATCGTCTAAGTACAAAATTCACAATCTTATCCTGCCAAGTTGAAATCAATTTTGAACTTATTCGGCCTAAGGATAGAACTGATAGCTCTGGAAAATCAAGTTGAAACCGGGTGAAAAATACATCTAACCTTCTCCACTGGCCCTAAAGGCGATTAAAAAGGGGGTCCCCAAGATTTTGGGGCGATGTGTGAAAACCTCACAACAAGTGGATGGTAAGATGTTCCCTGTAAATTCCGGGTAGGGAGGGCCTTTCTCATTGGAGATCGTGTGGGGATATATTGTGGTTCGAGGTTGGGTGGTAAAGCCCCTGACAATGTTTCACCTCTCTCAAGATGTCGGATATGAGTCCAACAAAAGTAAGCTATGCATTCAATTTTTTATTAGAAACATGTATTATCATTTTTATTATGTAAAGATAAGCAATCGGAAGGAAAGAAATCCGAAGCCCTAATTGTTTGTGTGACAGCTGGAACCTTATTTAATATGGTGGTATTAGAAGCCTTAACTGAATCCATGGTATTGAAAACCCTAGTTGAATCCGTGGATTGCAGAAGCCCTAATTTGAATCCGTCATCGCGGAAAACCCTAGATAAAATCCGTTGTCGTGGAAGCCTTAAATTGAATCCGTGGTTACGGAAGCTCTAAGTGGTAAAGCAGTACCAGAAGCTCTAAATAAACCGATGGTAATTGATGCCCTAATTGGTAAGATGACATGTGATGCCCTAATTCAAGTTATATTGGTATTTAGTGGTATTCATCAAATGATTTTTGAGATAGTAGTCGATTTGAGAAATTGTTATAGTATATTTGTGGACTAACCAGGGTGGTTGCAGAAGCATACTTAGATGAATTTCAGTCTCAATTTTTCCGAGGTATGTGATTTCAATTTCTGAAGTAATTTCATTAAAAAGTATTTCAAGTATTTAATTAAGAAATTTTGTTTAACTGACTTTAACGGTAATCTTCTTCACATGAACATGAATGATGTAACTGCCTTCTTATGAAGTCGAAGTTAAAACTGTATTCTATGTTTATGATAGATGTTATAATTAGACTCGGAAAAAAAAAAAATTGGTTGTTACATATGGTATCAGAGCACTGGGTTCAACCCTGAAACCTTGGGTCCAGCACTGTTTCTAAGAAACTGAAAACGTAAATGTTGAAAAAGATTTATTTTTGGATATCTGGATATTGCAATCAAAATTGGGAAAACACACTGGAAAATCATTCAGAATAGCCAGGAATGCTGAAATGATATAAAGTGAGCAAATGTATAAACAATTAAAAAAGATAAAAAGGATTGGCAAGCTGAGTGGTGGAGATTGGGTTTGACGACCCAAATTTTGAAATCCTTGGCCAAGGTGGAATCAGGCAGATTTGCCGAAAAATCGATCTTGTTGATTGTCCTGATCCTTCAGTTATTTTGTCGAATAACTGTTGGGACTTCAACCCACCTGATTACTCAGTGGCAGGACCAAAATGTTACATATGTATTATCCTTGGTGGGAGGGCCATTCTTTGTCGAGAATGGGAAGATTAAAAGGGTCCTGATGCCTAGACTTGCGCAATCCAAACACAGTTTAAAATCTTGATAAAATGTTATCTAAATCCATCATAAGTGGGTTTGTCGACCCAAATTTATTGCCTGAAATAAATTGTTACCAATTTGAATTTGAACTAAATGAAAACAAAACTGTGAACCATGATTCTTTCTGATATTGGTTAAACAAAAAGATCATTATGTGCTCTAGTAAGGAGTTGGAACTATCAATGTTTGTTTACAGATGTGAACTTTTTGATGAAATGGGCATGGAAGTCTGAATCATAGAAATGGGAAAGATGAATTTCCAAGTATTTATAGATGAATGATGTGAATACTCATGAGAATTTTATGAATTGTTTTAGGTGCTTATGATTTTGATTTGATGAGCTTGCATAGTATATCATGTTTTTAACCTTGAGCACATTGTTATATATGTATAATACACATGCAATGTTGATTTTACTTATTGAGCTGTTGTATATTGTTTCGAGATATCCTAACATGAAATGATTATTCTATTGAAATATCGGGCAAAGAGGCCAAGGTTGCATAAATGGAAAAACATGGATCTAATAATTATTTCAGGTGATCTGTAAGATTACCAGGACAATCTACCGAGTAATAAGTGCCTTATGCCAAATGGTATGTATAAGATATTTAAATTAAGATCAAGAACTTGCTAGTTGAAGAATTTCAATTTTGAATGCTCATCTTACTTTTAGTCCTTGAACCCTGAAAATTCTCTTAAATGAAGATATCAAATTGAAATTGAACTAATGATATGGTGAGTGCCTACATAAGTATGACAGGAATATGAAACAGAATCAACTCAACCGATGCTGAGATGACCATCGTTACAATAAAGTGAACTCAGGTGAGTGCGTGTTTAATTTTATGTTACCATACAAGTATCTTTCTGGAAACTGTCAAGTAAAAATGGATCTTGAGGTTCGATTATGATTTTCATTCTGACCCAATTGAGAAAAGAAATGATATCACAATGTTATATATATATATATATCTTGTATGTGGAATATTCTTTTAGTGTCTACAATGTAGAGGTTATCGAGGATGATGAATCACAAGGGGAATGGTACGTTACATTTCAATTTTAAAATACTCCTTTATAATGATCATTGCAATTTTTAGTTCATCGAGGACGATGAACCTCAAGGGGAATGGTATGTTACATCCCAATTTTTGACCTAGCTTGAAATATAGACGTCGAGGTTCACATGAAGTCGGTAGTTTAATTTGTTATAATTTGGCGAAATGGTAAGATGGTTGTTATGATTTTAGGTGAAAATGACATGTTAATTGATCGTTAATTGCGAATTCATGGAATTAAGATGAAAGGTTAATTGTTATAATTATTTATGACTAAATAATTTAATTACTGAGAAATTCTTTGCAGGGAGCTTGTCGAAGGGGTGGAAGCATTGTCAGAAAAGAATTAGGCAGGGCATCACCATTACTGGCAGATGAATAAAGGATCTAGTGATTATGGATAGGATACACCTGTGGAATTGCATGAATTATTTAAATAAATAATTTAAATAAAATAAATGAGCTAAAATATAACACGTATCTTAAAGGGTTTTAAATTATCTTTTGTCGTAGTATTTTTAATAATTGTTTATAAATATTCATTTAAATATAACCATGATTTGACACCATTATCATCTAATAATTTAAAAGTTGTATTTTATAGTAATGTACGGATTATAATGATTGTATTATTATAATCTTCAAAATTTAATTTTCGAATTCCATTCTCTTCTTTATTCTTCTTGTTTTAAGAGATTATTGTTGGCATGTTTAATAGAATTTATGTTTTTAATTCATTTAAATTTTTGGGGAATTCGAATGAACCTTGTATCTTCTTTTCTTTCTTTTCCTTAGTCGAATTGATTTTGAATAATCTTGTAACCGCTGGGTAGCCATAAGGTCGGCACAATATTATTTGTGTAAACCTTTGATCATTCTTGGCATCATCTTTTTCCGGCACCCTGCATCTATATCGGCAATCACTTCTTTGGCTTCTTGAGATTATATATGATAACGTTTTGTAGATGTTAAAGGTCGGCCCTGCTTGCAATCCACCTGGAAAAGCCAAATCAATCTCATTCCCCTTGCCTTCGACATCCATTTCTTTGGTCATGGTTGGGTTGTTAGCCCCTGAGCATCAATTTTTATGTTGTGTTATCAAGCCATCAGCACCTGTTCTAATTTTCCTTGAGACATCATCACATATCTTGGATACCAGGCGTGAATCCCAGAGCAATATAGGCAACTTATCCAAGCATCAACCTTCTAGATTTCAGTGACAAAGAAGTCACGTAAGGTTCAAAATAAGTTATTTCTTTAATATGATTGCTAAGTCTGCGTGGGATCTAAACCACAACAAATAAATAAGTAATTTGTTTCTGTCATATTTTTGTGCATCATTTCCCTCTTGTTTTAGAGAACCCGAGCTGTGCAAATGAATTACTTAAACAACCTTACTGTTGATAGTAATGTAATAGTTGAAGCCGTCTGCCATCTTCCACAATGCAGTATAATCTTGCAAGATAAATCGATTCCAATTTGAGTCTGTTTCAATACATATTAGAATTTGCAATAATGCTGTAAACCTTCTTGAATAGCTTTTCTTCCATGATTGAATTGAATTAGTGTTTATAACTGAGATAAGTAAATTAGAGAACCAAGGAATTCACCAGGCGGAGATGCCAATATGTGGTGAAGAAATTGTAAAATGTCTTTGTGATCTTGTAATCTAATTATACCTGGGAATCACCGGCTTGGAGGCTTGAATAGGGTGAGGAGGTGGATATCAGTATTCATATAGTGATACATAAAAACATTTCTATAGCTTAAGCATGATTCATTCAGTAAGAATGTTGTCAATTTTGAGATCTTTAAAGAATATAGTCACAGAATGTGAAATAATGATGGTATGTAATTTGTAATCTTCTTGAATAAATGTTAGAAATGTCTGTTCTGAGAATTTCGGATACCTGGAACTCACCCGACTGTGTAGTTGAGAAGATGGGTGACGAGGTATGAGAAAGGAATCATCATTAATATGAACTAGAATCAATTATAACATTTCATTTTTTTTTAACCATGAATTAATTAATAGCTCATGCATATTCTTGATATGGTGATCTCCTGCTGCCGACTCATATGGCATGCTTATATCTCGAAGCCCAGTGGATGGTAAGATGTTCCTTGTAAATTCCAGGTAGGGAGGGCCTTTCTCATTGGAGATCGTGTGGGGATATATTGTGGTCCGAGGTTGGGTGGTAAAGCCCTTGACAATGTTTCACCTCTCTCAAGATGTCGGATATGAGTCCGACAAGAGTAAGCTATGCATTCAATTGTTTATCAGAAACATGTATTATCTTTTTTATTATGAAAAGATAAGCAATCGTAAGGAAAGAAATCCGAAGCCCTAATTGTTTGTGTGATCGCTGGAACCTTATTTGATATGGTGGTATTAGAAGCCCTAACTGAATCCATGGTATTGAAAACCCTAGTTGAATCCGTGGATTGCGGAAGCCCTAATTTGAATCCGTCATAGCGGAAAACCCTAGATAAAATCCGTTGTCGTGGAAGCCCTAAATTGAATCCGTGGTCACGGAAGCCCTAAGTGGTAAAGCAGTACCAAAAGCCCTAAATAAATCGATGGTAATTGATGCCCTAATTGGTAAGATGACATGTGATGCCCTAATTCAAGTTATATTGGTATTTAGTGGTATTCATCAAATGATTTTTTAGATAGCAGTCGATTTGAGAAATTGTTATAGTATATTTGTGGACTAACCAGGGTGGTTGCAGAAGCATACTTAGATGAATTTCAGTCTCAATTTTTCTGAGGTATGTGATTTCAATTTCTGAAGTGATTTCATTAAAAAGTATTTCAAGTATTTAATTAAGAAATTTTGTTTAACTGACTTTAACGGTAATCTTCTTCACATGAACATGAATGATGTAACTGCCTTCTTATGAAGTCGAAGTTAAAACTGTATTCTATGTTTATGATAGATGTTATAATTAGACTCGGAAAAAAAAAACTGGTTGTTACACTTCAGCTGCCTCCTTTTCTAGTTGGGAAATGGTCATCGAGAGTTTCTTCATATCTTTCACCTCTTGCATTGACTGCTAAGCCATTTTCTTGCTCTGAACTCTGGTACAGGTGCTGGTTTCCCTGTCTTCTTCATGATATATCTGCTTTCCTTTATCAGCAGCTTCTAGATCAATGAAAAGAGAATTAGACCCATGAGCCTTTTCAAAATTTTCAGTTGTTAATTTTAATGCTCGCAGCACTCTTACAGCTGAAGTTGACCAGGGTTATCAGATTATCATTGATTGTTTTATAATTTGTTTCCAGCCTCATGGTTTTCTCCTTGAAGTCCTTTTTCATAAGCTCAATAGCCCGCTTTTGGGAGGGATGCTACCATGTTATCACCTTCCTATTCCAACAAGGAACAAACCTGGGCCATAAATGTCTCCAAATTACTTTTGAGACCACCAATAGTGAGGTTAATCTCATGGAAGAAAGACTTCCACACTCTAAAATTATCAATGGCTGCATTTCTAGCCACAACAAGCAGATCAGAAGTGTTTTATTTCTCCAGATCAAGCATTGTAGGGTCATGTTTCAGCGATCTAGGAAAAGGGGTCCTCCTCTCCTTATCAATAAATCAACACGGTTTCTATCAGAAAAATTGATCATTTATATAGACCGTGGAAGTGTCATAACCATAAATAAAAAAATATACTTATCTATTTAATTCCGTAAATAATTACAATGCTAAATGTTTAAAGCTAGTCTTCAGACTTTAATTGATAAAGCTATAAATGTCTTACAAAAAAGAATATGGGATACGTCAGGCTCTGTTGTTGTCTTTTGGCTTTGGAGCACAAAAGATGCTAAGTAAACCTTTGATGGTAACTCTTAATTGACTCTTCACATGAGTTGACCTCTAAATCGTACTTTATAAATTTCTGAAATTAATTGTAATGATGTTAAATGCCCTCAGCATGAACCCAAAACATGAGTAGCATGTTGTTATATTCTTGATGACCTTCAATATCAATATTTCAAAGTAGTACATGTTCCCTTATAAATAAGTCCTAGGGATATGTGAGGGCCGAGAACTAAATCTAGAAATTAAAGATATTTTGATGCTTTTTCAATATTTGACCTTGTTAGAAACTGGTTACTGGTCCATGACATATCTATAATGGAATAAAATTGGATAGAAATTGCATGGAATTCAGTACAACCATGTTGTCCCTCCATAGGATACTTAATTTGGACTTCCCTACTCACTTTCCATTGACATAGTGCTCATTACATACCTTTTAGGCTTTTACTGATGTCTACAAAAGAATTGAAGGCACTTTGGTAAAACACCAACATTCGACTAAGGATGATCATCTAAAACATGAGTTTTGCTGGGGTTTGAAACTGCAGGAAACTCTTGGAAGCATTCCAACAATGATTTGATATGTTTCTGGCTTATTTTTCTACTGGGAAATGTAAAGGGAGCAGGTATTTGGAGTTGAAAATTTGCTTCTGGTGCATTTGCAGTTTTGAAATCTTTGGGAATTGACTTTTCATGAAGAAATTCCTGCAAGTTAGGTTGGAAGCATGTGTGCAAAAGGTAAATTATATGGAGCCAATATGTGATAATGGCAAAAGTGAAATAATAACATAGTGGATATATTCATCTATACTCGTATAAGCTCAAGAATATTAACTGTATAGAGAAAACTGCATGCACTTACACATTGGGAAAAAGGGGTAAAATAAATTTTCTAGATTTTCACAGTACAGAGATACCTATGGCTTTTATACTCAAAATAGCTAAGAAATTGGAAGATGTAAGAAATTTTGGCACATTTTGAAAGATTGATAGGCTTGAAAGCTTATGCTCCTTTGTGTTTCAAGGATGGGGACTTTCCAGTGCAACATTTTTTTTTGGCCATTTTGAATATTGATAAAGAGTTCATCATAGACTTTATAGAAGCTTAAACGACACAACATTATACTTGAATTGAGATTTCCCATGAGAACTGACAAACAAATTGACAAAATTTAAATGCCTTCACTGTGTGTGTGCATGCATATTATATAAGAATTACAACAAAATATGCCCAAAATGTAAGTTTCAACTATTGAATGGCAAAAACATAGAAAATACCAAGTTATCAGTTTTGGTATGATAATGTCTTTTTTTCTTTGGGTATGGCTACATTTGTGTGTATATAATGGTAAAATATCAAAACTATAAAGTACAAGAATAATTATACTCATAATTATTGATAAACAGAAACCTAAATATGCTACATTTTAAAATAGATTTTTTATATAAAATATATTATATTATATTTAATGCAACATTAATGATAATAACAATTGAAATCCATAAATTTATGAATAAATTGTGATCTATAATTTTCCATTTTATTCATAACGTAAAATAAGTAAAAGATATCAATAACTGAACTTGCTCCACTAACAAATTATTTTTTGTATCATATATGGGCTCATATATTGAAAAATTTCCAGCTAGGAATTCCTCACCAATAATTGAACTTTCTTGATAGGCCATAGGTTGAGCTTCCTCGTGCCTTTGGATCTGATGATGAGGAAGAGGGAGATGTATCCATGCTTCGTCTGCCTCCTCACCCTCAGAAGACCCTCGTTTGTATTACATTTAAATTTTATATATTTTGTTGTAGATACAAAAGCCCTCGTTTTGGATTCAAGAGTTGGACCTTGGGCAAACCCAAGGCCATCTTGATCTTAGACCAGGTCTTTCACTGGCAAAATGGTTACTTGGTCCCAATTCCAAGAAAGTTTAATACATTCATAGAATTCCAGCCTGTTTGCTTCTTTGCCATCCTGTGTTTTTAAAGGAATAATTTCCCGTTAACAATTCCCGTGAATAATTTCTTTGGTATCTATACTCCACAAAATCTTTTGATTAATTATTTAATATTAGATTATATTCTAAGAGCTAGCATTAAATAATTAGTATTATTTATTGAGGATCTTAATAATTATTTATTTAATATTAGTTCATGTTGTGAAAATTAATGTAAATAGTTAATATTATTATTTATTTAATAATTATTTAGGGAACATTACAAGTCCTCCCATCCTAAGATTGCTTGTCCTTAAGCAATCAAATTTCAGAATGCTGAACTGACGTCTGTACCAAGACACCTGGATCCCAAATCAATCTCACAAATTCTTTAGCAAGACTCCGTTGTGCCATTTTGATATATCAAAAAGTTACTTCGCTGTGAAATACTCTGTAAATCATGCAAACCCAGGATCCCAAATCTGAATATCATCTTCAGCAGCAATCATCAAGTTGAAGAGGGAAGCATCGAAGCTTCTTGAAATAGTAAGAGAAATCACACTAATCTGTGCAACCAATCGTACTCAACAAATCGAAGTATGGCTAGTTTATGTTACAAGTGTAAAGTTTCTGCAAATTCTGTTCTAAAACTCAGACTTTTATAATATCCTTTGAATTGGTGAAGATGATCTTGTTAATGTTATGAAGGTAGGAGGAGTTATCACCTTTAACTCTGATTTGAATTTGTTTTATATCTGCAATAAATTCATATAGGCATTAGTGCTTGAGGGAGCAGACTTCTATTTATTGTGTGTCCTCAAACTACAATAAAACCTACCTTTTATATCAAGACCAAAGGGCATGTCCCTTAAAGGGACGTGACCCTCTCTAGGTTGGTCCAAACACCACTTGTAGAAATTGACACCTTAAGGAAATAATACAATGTTTAACTAACATAACAATTTGTTATAGTTAGTACAAGATATAAATTCTGCCAAGGATCGCCGCCCATTCTAATGCCAAGACTAGTGTATATATATGCTTTCTATGATATAACGGGAGAAGATTAAGGTGTGGTCTGCACTTCTCAGACCAGTATGAATATCATGGTTAATATTTAACACTCCCTCTTAACTTGATAATCATACTGAGAGATAACATATCAACATCATCAATTACAATGAATAAGCAAGATTGCTACTCTATATCTATTTGAATCTTTTGAGAAAAATGGTATCATATAACATATGATACTGAGTCATATAACCATCTTGTGATATGACCTATCACTTTATACTAGTGATGTTAGTATTGCATGTACATAGGATAAAATTTGAAGAACGATTAAGTTCTTCATTTATCCAGGTTGTGATTCATAGGAACTAGCAATCCTATATCACAACTTGATCTTGAGTTAAGGTCTACTAGAACACAGGATAAAGTCTGAAGAATAAATTTTTCCTTTATCCAAATTGTGATTCATAGACATGGAAATGCTTATGTCACAAATGATCTTGAACTCACCTAGATCTAACAGTATTTCTATACTATTGAATACATTACCTGAGGGATCGTCATCTTTCATAATGTCTTTAATACAAGTATTCATTACCTCAGAGATTGTCACCTCTTAAATAATGAATATAGATGGTGGAGCCCATAACAGTCAATAGTCTGACAAATAAAATTATTTTATTAATAATTTAAAGAATACAAATGGAATTACAATTCAACCATACCAACTCTTTTCCTGAAGTGATCTATCTTCACTCTAGAGAGAGGTTTGGTGAGAATGTCTGTTGTCTGATTTGCAATGCAAATGTATTCTAATTTTATAGTATTCCTCTCTACCATATCTCTTACATAATGGCAAGGAATTTTGATATGCTTGGACTTGTCATGAAAAATTGGATTCACCAAAAGCTTGATGGAACTCTTATTATCACAATGAATAATCGTAGGATTCATGGCTTGACTAAATAATCCCACAAGTAACTTCCTCAACCAAACTGCTTCTCGAGAGGCCATCGCTGCTGCAATATATTTGGCTTCTGTGGAGCTTTGTGCTATTGAAGATTGTTTTCTGCATATCTAAGATATCATTGCTGATCCTAAATTGAAACAACATCCTGAAGTACTTTTTCTGTCTTTAACACTTCCACCCCAATCTGGGTCAGTGAATCCATGTAAATCTAAGTCAACTTTCTCATATTTGAGACCAAGATTAAGAGTGCCTTGTAAGTATCTCACAATGTGTTTTACTGCAACTAGGTGAATCCCCTTTGGCTCATACATAAGTTGACTTAAGACATTAACAACATAGAAAATATCAGGTCTTGTATTTACCGAGTACATAAGGGACCCAATCATCTGTCTATAGAGAGTAGAATCTATGGAAGGTGATTTTGCTGTTGCTTCTTTAAGTTTATCTAGATTAGTCTCCATTGGAGAAGACATAGACTTGCAATTCTACACTCCAAATCTCTTCAAAATATCTGATGTATACTTCCCTTGATTAAGTATAATGCTATCAGAATTTTGCCACACTTTCAATCCTAGGAAGTAATGAAGGAGTCCCAAGTCTTTCATCTCGAATTCTCTAATTAGGTCTTTCTTGCATTGATCTATGAGATGATCATCACCTATTATTAGTAGATCATCAACATCCAGTATCAGAATTACCATATCATTTTTATCCCTTTTATAATATAAATTTGGATTGGCTTCATTTTTGGAGAATCCTAAGCTAGTAAGATACTTATCAATTCTTTCATACCAAGCCCTTGGAGCCTGCTTAAGCCCATAGAGAGCTTTCTTGAGCCTGCGAACAAAAACGTTGGGACCATGAGTGTAACATACACTTTTCTTGAGTCTTAACTAACAACTAGCATATCAAAGAAATACAATTACTACTTCATTTTCATAAGAAAACTATTATATCAGTTACGTTCATGTGAATGAGGTTAACGGTTACAAACAATTAAACAAAATTTCATAAATAAGAATTGAAAACACCATCAATGAATTTACTATGAAAATTAAAATTTACATACCATGGTATTTGAAACCGAAATCAATCTAGGGATGCTTTTGCAAACACCCAGGTTAGTCCATAAATATCACTTAGGATCAAAAGATGACTACCATCCAATACCACTATATCAAAATCAAATGACAATTACCATTAAATACCACTTATATCAATATCAAACAATGATTACTATCAAATACCACTATATCAATTAGGGAATCACATACCGCTGTATCAATTAGGACATCAATTACCATTGGATCATTTAGGGCATTAGGTACCACTGTATCATTTGGGGCATCAGATACCACTGTATCAATTAGGGCATCAATTACCATTAAATCATTTAGGGTATTAGATACCACTATATCATTTGGGGTGTCAGATACCACTGTATCAATTAGGGCATCAATTACCATTGGAGCATTTAGGGCATTAGATACCACTGTATCATTCCTTTTCTTCCCATTGCTAACTGTGGCAATAACATAAGATTAGAAAATATGCTCATATTTATTATTCATAAAAATGAAAGATTGAAATAACACTCCATCAGATAAATCTATCTCTCGCAACTAAATATTTTCCATGTTCAATTAGAAGATCAATTGCT
Organism: Cupressus sempervirens; assembly: GCA_028749045.1. Classification (NCBI taxonomy): domain Eukaryota; kingdom Viridiplantae; phylum Streptophyta; class Pinopsida; order Cupressales; family Cupressaceae; genus Cupressus; species Cupressus sempervirens. Next base: position 219,817,541 of record CM053791.1, read on the forward strand.
CTAACTGGTTGCCAATTATATTGACGATACGAGTTACTTTCATTTAAAGAAATAACCATAACGATGATACAACTCAAGTAATCTTACCTTCTACTTGCATATACATCATAAAAGTAAAATACCTGTTTTTGACAAACGTTTGAATGCATAACTTATCTTTATCTGATGCACGTTCGACATCTTGTGGAGAGGGAAAACATTGTTAGGGGTTTAACCACCCAACCTCGGACTATAACTTATCCTCACACAATCTCTAACGAGAAAGACCCTACCTACTCGCAATAGACATGGAGCACCTTGTCATCCACTGAACATAGTGGTATCAAATCACACCACTCGACTTGACAGCAGGAGAATACAATAAACATGATCATGCATGAGCTATTAAATGATTCCTTTTAAAAATGATAAATATTGTCATGTCACATTTGATTTTGTTTCATGTTATTGCAGATTCTTTTCTCTCAACTCTTCACCCTTCCATGACTACACAACCCGTGAGTCCTAGGTGTTTGGAATCTCAGAGCAATTGGCTCTGTTATGTTAATTCATGACAATTAGATGCTTCTAGCATTTCACAATCTGTGATTTGAGAGATTATATTCTTTAAGACTTGCAGAAATAAAGGTTATTCAATTATGATTTCCAATGGCAAAAATAATTCATGATTCCATATCTTGGTTACTTTGCTATGATTTATAGTAAGAACTTCCTAAGGTTATTTAAGTATGAATGAGTATAATTTGCAGTTTATTGCTATGGAAATCGAAATGCATTAATAGTTGTTAAAGGAATTACAACAATATTTGGAACATGATCAACCCCATGACCTAGTATAAATTCTGAAAATGTTTGGAGTCTTGCTATTAGCTTGTGTATCAGATCTTCTTCAAATTGATTACCAGGCGTATCCACAATGTGTAAATGAAACCTCAACTTCAGTGAGGATGAACAATATACGGTAGACTTGTAACAAGAAAGGCGCTGCTATAAACTATAGAGATTTCGAATGGAATTTGCAGAAATTCAGATGGTATTTGCAAAGTATTGGGTTGTAGATGGTAGCCGAAAATGAGCAAGGAAATTGTGAATTAATAAAAGGAAGTCGGTTATTTGAAAGAATAGACGTCTTTCCCTCACTCCCGATTTCTTAAATAAAAGGTAACGTGACTCCTTGGCTTCCAAGAAGCCGTAACATAAAGGAAATGTATTGGCTCTTGGACGCCAAATAAATGTGCCAAGTGTTAAATCGGTTTCAAAAAAGAAAAATAATAAAAGGATGGAAGAAGATTTGAAGGTTTAAAATCAAAATTATTATGGTTTATATTTATCTACGTACACATAGATATGTTTGTGAGGTGGGATCATTATATCATAAAGAAAATAATATTATGGTGTCACTTTATATTTATCTCTGTGTACGTACATAAGTATATATTATAATAATATGGAGAAAGATCAATCAAAACTTTTAAAGTATACATTATATATTAATTAAATTATTTTATGTTTTAAATTGCTTATTTAATAGCTCATGCGGTTCCATTGATTGTATCTTGATGTTCAAGTCGTTAGGTCCTCAACCATGGTGATTAACAATTCATACCCATTTGCCCAGTGATGGTGATGCTCCTGTGCCCAATTCTTTTCTGACAATGCTTCCACCCCTTCGACGTGCTTCCTACAAGGAGATTCTCCACAGTTAAATCATATTACCATAACAAGTTATTTAATCATAAATAATTATAACGGCTAACTGCTTTTTTAATTCCATGCGCAATAAATAATCAACTCGCATGTTATCTTCACATGAAATTATAACGACTACTCATCTTACCATTTCGCAGAATTATAACAAATTTAACAGTCAGCTGACTTCATGTGAACCTCAAGGCTATATTTAAATTAGGTCAAAAATTGGGATGTAACAATGAGTTTCAAATCCTTTAGGTTTCTCCAAATATACTTCTTTTGTAATCTTTCCATTTAGGAATGCTATTTTACATCCATTTGATGTACTTTCCATCCCTTCAATGCTGCAATGGCTAGGATTGCTCTTACAGAGGTGTATTTGGCAATGGGAGCAAAAGTTTCTTCATAATGAATCCCTTTTTTTTGAGAGAATCCTCTAGCTACAAATTTGGCTTTATATTTTTTCAATGCTACCGTTAGCAGCATGCTTCATAATCAATCCCTTCTTTCTGAGAGAATCCTCTAGCTACAAATCTGGCTTTATATTTTTTCAATGCTACCATTAGCAGCATGCTTTATTTTAAATATTCACTTGGAAGAAACAACAAATTTTCCTTTAGGTCTAGCAACAATTTCCCAAACATCATTCTTCATAATAGATTGGTATTCTTCTATCATAGCTTTTTTCCAAGCTATATGTTTAATAGCATTTGAAGTATTGGTTGGTTCTGATTTAGACAAATCATTCATGTTTGTTGTATAACTAGAAAATCTTTTGGGTCTTTTGCTTTCTTTGATTGTTCTAGAAGGTGCAGCAAAGTGTTGTGCTTCCTCGACTGTTTTAATGGCCCAAAGTGGTCTTTCCTTTGAATTTTTAGTTTCTCCAAGATTAAGGCTTTGAATTTCATCTTCAATTTCTTCCATGTTCTCCCTCTGAGACTCAATCTTAGTATTTCTTTCAGAACTAGGTAAAGGAGAGGGTTCTTCAGAACTTAGGGCTCTTTTGAATGCTAGAGCTTTTTCAAAAATTACATCCCTACTAAGTTCAATATTTTTCTGTCCAGGTATGAAAATCCTATATGCATAGATGTTTCACTATACCCTACAAAAATGCCTTTCCTCCCAGAGGGTTCTAACTTAGTTATCTTTTCTTTGGGAACATGGATATATACAGGGCACTAAAAAATCCTAAGATGACTTATATTGGGTTTAACCTTAGTAAAGATTTCTTCAGGAGTTTTATCTCTAAGGTAGCAATGAGGGCTTCTATTTTGAATATAGACAATAGTACAAAAGGCTTTTGCCCAAAGATAATACTCTAGATTTTGATTAAATATCATAGCTCTAGCAGCTTCTATAATTGTTCTATTCTCTCTTTCTACTACTCCGTTTTGTTCTAGGTTATAAGGAACACTATATTCCCTTATAATTCTTGTTTCTTTACAAAACCTTTTAAACAAATCTGAGGTGTATTCCCCTCCATTATCAGTTCTAAGAGTTTTAATTTTATGCATTGATAAGTTCTCAGTTAATGTTTTAAATTCTTTAAATCTCTTTAGGATTTGTTCTGATTCTTTGCATCATAAGAAATAAGTCCAAGTTTTCTTAGAGAAGTCATCTATGAACAAAATATAGTACCAGGATCCTCCAAGAGAAGGAACAAACATAGGTCCACATAAATCTGAATGGATTTATTCCAAAACATTGTAAAGTTTTTCTAGTGCTATCATGAAATGGACTTTTGGTGTTCTTACCCAGAGTGCACCTTTTGCATATGCTTGAGTGGTCTTTATTTAGTTTAGGTAAACCAGTAACCATCTTCTCCATAGTTGATAAGGTTTTGAAATTTAGATGTCCTAACCTTCTGTGCCATATTTCATTTATGTCTGCAATTTCATGAATTAAGGCTTGAATAGGTCGACTAGGTTCTGAATTTAATTCATGCAAATACCCTTTTCTCTGACCAATCAATTTTGCTTTCTTAATTGAGCAGTTCTTAGCCCAGGTTATTACTTTACCGTCCATGAATGCAACATTATGTCCATCATCTTTAAGTGCTATGACTGAGATTAGATTTCTTTTTATTCTTGGTACATAGAGTACTCCTTTGAGAATAAGAGAATTTCTTGACTTTAATTTCAAGGTGCAATTTCCAATTCCTTTGGCAGAATGTGCTAAATTATCACCGATGGTAACTTCGCCATTAATTTTTTCTGATATAGAGTCTAGTGCTTCGTTGTATCTTGTAATATGTCTAGATGATCCACTATCAATCACCCATGCTTTATTTGAGACTTCATTTGATAGTGACGAATACAATACACAATTCTTAGGATTGTAGTTATCTTCTTCCCTAGTAACATTTGTACAGTTCACTTGTTGTTTAGAATTCTCAGAGCAATTAGATCTGCAGTGTCCAAACTTTTCACATTTGAAGCAATTTATTTTGGATAGATTTTTCTTAGATTTGTCATTCTTTTGATTTCCCCGTTTCTTCTTGAAATGTTTCTTCTTGCCTTTATAGGAGTTTTTATTAAAAACATGGAGTTCATCTTCCGTTTTGAATTTCCCTCCTTTCTTTAGTTTTCTGGATTCTTCTTGAAGACAATCTCCCTTAAGTCTATTGAAGTCGGGAAGTTTATCTCTGACACTTACTCCTTGTGCGAAAGTTTCCCATGAATCTGGTAATCCATCTATAGCCATCAGTGTTAGTTCCATGTCACTAATGATGGTTTCTATATTTGCAAGTTCATCTCTTAGGTTGGCAACCGTTAGGAAGTAAGAATTCATCGATTCTCCCTTTTTTATTTGTATGTGATTTAGTTGCCTTTTTAGTGCAAGAACTCTAGTTGCATTGTTAACCTCATATGCATTTAGTAGTGCATTCATCATAGCAAATGTTATTTGATGTTTTGTTAGCATAGGTACAATATCATTTTTCACTCCATCTAATATGATTTGAATAGCTATCCTATTTCCTTTAATCCAGAAGGATTTATGAGGTTCAACTGTAGGTTGTCTGGATGCTGATTCAACAAATTGTTTTACATCATTTTCTTCAAGAATCATTATGATTCTGAATTTTCTGGCATCAATATGTTCTTTCCCATCAAACCTGTCCTCAGGTCTGATTGTGTATGCTATTGAAGATAGGAGAATGATGCTATATATATATATATAAAGTTTGACTACTTAATTTGCAGAGCCCAAGTTCGACTACCAAAGCTCTGATACCAAGTAAATTTTTTGCAAATTTTGTTCTAAAAATCATCATCCTTTGAATTGCTGAAGATGATCTTGTTAATGTTCAGAAGGTAGGAGGATTTATCACCTTTAACTTTGATCTGAATTTGTTTTATATCTGCAATAAATTCGTATAGGTATAATTGCTTGAGGGAGTAGACTTTTGTTTATTGTGTGTCCTCAAACTACAATAAAACCTACCCTTTATATCAAGAGCAAAGGGCATGTCCCTTAAAGGGAGATGACCCTCTCTAGGTCGGCCCAAACACCAGTTGTAGAAATTGGCACCTTAAGGAAATAATGCAATGTTTAACTAACATAACAATTTGTTATAGTTAGTACAAGATATAAATTCTGCCAAGGATCGCCGCTCATTCTAATGTCAAGTCCAGTGCATATATACGCTTTCTATGATATAATGGGAGAAGATTAAGGTGCAGTCTGCAGTTCTCAGACCAATATGAATATCATGGTTAATATTTAACAACAAGAACTAATATAAATAATTAATATTATTATTTATCTAATAATTATTTAGTGAACATTACAAGTCCTCCCATCCTAAGATTGCTTGTGCTCAAGCAATCAAATTTCAGAATGCTGAATCAACTGACATCCATACCAAGACAATTGGATCTCAAATCTATCTCATGAGTTCTTTAGCAAGACTCCGTTGTGCCATTTTGATATATCTAAAATTTGCTTCGCTGTGAAATACTCTGCCAATCATGCAAACCCTAGGGTCCCAAATTTGTACATCATCTTCAGTAGCAATCATCAAGATGAAGAGAGATGCATCATTCATCGAAGCTTCATCAAGGAGTGTTTCATCAATCCTCCCTAGCTTGAAATGGTAAGAGAAATCACACTGATCCGTGCAACCAATTGTACTCAACAAATCGAAGTATGGTGAAATTGAATTTCTTATGTCATCCTTAGAAATCATCATATCCTTCTAAGAAGGAATTCTGGAAAACTCATAGGAATTTGCTACTTGTCGCATATCCACTAAAATCCCAAACACTGGTTGTGGAGATACCTGTCTGTGTTGATTATGTAAATCTGGTTGTATATTTTTGATGTACTATGACAATCACAAAGCTCAATTTGAACAATCATTTCTAGTTTTGTTTGAGAACCCATGTATCTATGCCTTTCCTTAGTTATTTGCAAGTTCTCCCTTCCTTGAGCAGCTATCATCTTGGCATGTTTTATCTTTCTCCACCCACACGCACTAAAAGAGAGTCCATTCCACATGTTCACTGGTAACCCATGAATTCCTTGGGTTCATTGTCCATTGTTGACATGTCACCGTCATCCACAGATTCTTTAAGCATTTCTTTAATCTGTGTTTCTTCATCCTCTTCACTTTGTTGCATTGAATTCTTTGTTGGACATTGTAACTATTATTCAATGTATTTCTTCAATGCCTTCAACTATTATCTGCATTTCTTTAATCCTGAGATTATCTTCTTGTTTCTTTGGTGAAGAGTGTCAGCCTTTCTGATTGGTATGAAGAAAATGAGCCACACTCAATTATAAATACAGTTCAACAACTGTTGTTTCTCTATTTTTGGCAAACTTGATAGCAAAGTCCCTGTCTTTGAGCAATCACAAGTAATCGAATTTAGTTTGTTAATGCTACTTTGATCATCTGTAGCTGTGTGCTAGGAATTCCATTGGCAAATCCTTTCTGCCTTTCTCCCATTTGAGAATTCCACATTAGTACTAGAATGTAATTATGAGTATTGTCAATTCTTGATAACACCTATTCAATTTTCTCCTCCATGAGCACTAGCTGTTCCTTCAAATTTTTTCTAGCCAAACTTCTTCATTTGTTCTCATCAAACTGAGTAGTAGTATCACACAAATTTTCTGATTCACTTTCATTTGTTAGAATACTCTCTTCATCAAAATTGATAGCATAGTCTTGCTATTGGTTACCATATAATCCTCAGCTGTATGAGCATAATTCATCCTTTTACTAGACTTTTCAATATTAATCTCAAGTTCACCTACAAAAGATTTTGAGCACCCTTTGTTTGATAGCTTAGGGAGATTGGAGTCTACAGTTTTATCAATGCATTGATCTGTAATACAGGAAACTTGTGAAGCTTCATCTTCATCCTCGTTGGAATCACAAATAATGAGCCGATCCTGTATTTCTTTACAAATTCCCGGAATATTTTTTCTACCTTCATCATGAGAGGGATTATTATCTTTCATCTTAACCCTTTTCTTCAAGAGAGGTTTTAGGCTTAACTTCCCTTCACATTGACTGAAACACTGTAGACCAACATGTATGCAAACAGAGAAATTGCATATTCATGTTCTAAAATAGTCCATATCAATGATAAAATAGATTGAGAGATGGTTTCACTCTTATTAATAGTTAAAAACATAATATTCTGCATAGATGCAGTAACCTCTTTTTCATTTTCTTGCCTGACTGCGACCAAGAAATGATGAAACGTATTATTAATCAAATCTTGCAGTCCTAAATGCAATAGGAGGTTACGTACTCTAACTTCTTCAAACATCTTCAGTATAGCGAACCTTCTTGAAGCATGAATGCCATTGACATCATCAATACCCTGAAAACTGTCAACCCTCGAGAACATCTTCTTCGTGGTGTCATCATCATAGGGAACATGGCATAAAGTAACCATCATTCTAATTCCAGTATTTAAATGCATCAACAACCAGCCTTGCTTCAAGGAAAACCTCACAGCGATGAAAGCAGAATGTAAAAAGTGTAAAGGTGAATGTTCCACTATACTCAAACATCATTCTTTGGTTGATTACAAAGCTTGTTGCTGGCTTCTTGAAGAGCTTTAACCAACCAAAGGTTTTTTTTTTCTGGCCCCAAGTTGATCTAAAAGATTATTTTTCCTTCAGGCTGGTAGGAACTTAAGCTCTGATACCACTGTAAGATACCCTCTAGGAATTTTGTTCAAATCTTCACTTTTACTCTTGTAATTTTGTCAAACAGTTGTACTTACATAATTCTATACTTAACTGCATTCTGTCAAACAGTTGTCATTCTGTGCTGTGGCTCAAATGTTTGCATCATGTTTAGATATGAAGAAAAGACTTTGCAAGTGAGAGCTATCTATTCCGTAAAGATCACTGTTTGCATTTTCTAAATCCTGCTGTTAAATGAAATGTTCATGATAACTAAACTCTTTCACTGAAAGATAATGCAACCAAGGGTTCTAACAATCATTGAACAGCTTTCCAAACAATATAACTCTGATAAAACAGAAGTAAATCATTTTGCAGACAATCTCTGAGTATTGCTCTTGATAAGACTGCATCAGTCTAATTATTTTCAATATAAATACTCAGGAGCATGTACACAAAGTGATCAAGCTGAAAATTGGAAATAAATTTTTTATTTTGTGAGCATGTAATGAGCCATCTCTGACCTCACTGAATTCTCAGAAACTTCCTGTGATGAAGACTTTGTCCAGATAATGCACAGCAATTTATATTATTTTGTGCCCAACACTGATGGTAAGCACTCCTGGATGAAGATATCCGTCCAAAACGCTAGCGGCTTCAATGGTCCAATGCCCAGGTTCAGAACATCACACTCAGAATGTACACAGCAACAACAAGAGGACATGTAGCAGCTATGTTCTCCACAGCAAGCACAGAGTAATGATGGTCACTTGTTTTTAGCTCATAGACAGCATATTTGATTTGTACCCCTCAACGAGTCCATTCAAAAGCCAATGAAGAACCATTGGCTTCTTCCATTAGATGCCATAAAAACAAGACTTGTGACAGAGAGTAATCTACAGCAATGAAGAACCAGAGACTTCCATGGTAGTTCAGAACCCACGGCTAACCATACCATCCATGATGAAAGCACAGGATAATATACACCCATCATTAGATAAAAGTAACCAGAATTGGAATTAGCAAGGCCAAATCAAATCGTGAATCGGCCATGAATCGGAATCGAATCGGCTATGAATTGGCAAATTAAAAAAAAAAAATCCTTTAAATTTAGAGATTTAAATAATTTAAAACTTATTTCATGCACCCTTTATTGAATATAACTTATATTACTAATATATTAGTCCTAGGCTTGATTTCTATAATTGGATTTATCAGATGTATTATATTTGCTAAGAATGGGAGAGTGTTATTTGATTGAATATCCAATGTTTTAGTGGTCCATATGAATTCAAAACTATGTTGCCTCACTGTTCTTCTATATGACACCACTGATATAATTATCCCAATTGTATTTGTTGCACATGTATAACAGTACGTATTCTTTGGATGTTTCTCTCTCCTAGTTGTCAAATCCTGACATTGTGGGTAGATTTTTTGTATCCTTTCCTTGGTGGGTGGAAAATTGATAGTTTTATTCCTTACTGGAGATGAAGGATTTACTATTTTACTCAAATGTGTGAGAGGCGTGACTTTTTTAGCTATTGCAGAGATACGATGATGCTAAGTGATAGTTTTAATATATATGTGGTGTTAATGTGTACCCCTCTGACTCTATTCTGACAACTCAAGCAGTGTTGATTGTGTTCTTCCCTCTGTGATTGAGGTTATTATGATGATTGAATGGCGAAGGGGAGTATATGAGGCTGACGTGGTGGATGTTTGGCTGGGACAGATGTCTTATTGCACTATCTGCTTTGCCTATTGCTCCATTGGTATGAGACTCTGACTGCTAGTTCGTTGATTCCTTTGACGTCGAACTGCCCATACCAAATTGTTGATGGGTCTGTAGTTTGACAAACTGATGTATTGGTCCTATTTGGAAAGCATTAATTTCACACTACGTTGGATTCACGTTATTGATTTCTACTATGGTTCTTAGTTTAATTATGTTTATCTCCTCTTTTCATTCGATGTCCCTTCACTCCTATGTTGGATTCATGCTACGTTGGATTCACTCTGTTGATTTCTACTACGATTCTTAGTTTAATTATGTTTATCTCCTCTTTTCATCATTGGTAGATTCATGGAGCCAATTCAAGGGATTTTTTGGCATGAATCACATGAATTGGCGGTTCAAGTGATTCTTGGCAACAAATCAGCTGAACCGATTCATGACTCCAAAAAAAATCATCAAGCTTGAATTGAATCGCTAAATCGGTGATTTTGGCGATTCTCAGAACTATATTATCAAACATATGCTTCAATGTATTATTTGCCACAGCAATTGCATGCACTCTTCTTGTTCACATATATGAACCTTGCATAAAATATTTCATCAATTTGAAACTACGGCAAATATAATCCTTGTTTCTCCATGTTAGAGTAATATCTCGTCCACCAAACACTTTAGAAATATTTAATCAAATATTTCAGCCCCATCAATTAACCGCAAATGCAAAGATGAGAACATATGGATTGGGGGCCCCTCAAAGGCAATGCATCCACAATATATATTTCAACGCTCATTTCATTGAGTATTCATGGCCAAATATTAACATTAGCGGGAAACAAATGTCAATTGTCTCTCCAACCATTAGAAGAGGGCTTTCACTAGCAAAATGATTACTTGGTCCCAATTCCGAGAAAGTTTAATAACATTCATAAAATTTCAGCCTGTTTGCTTCTTTGCCATCATGCTTCCTTAAAGGAAGAATTTCTTGTAAACAATTCTTGTGAATAACTTCTTTGGCAACTACACTCCACGAAATCTTTTAATTAATTAATTTAATATTAGTTTATATTATAAAAGCTAACATTAAATAATTAATATTATTTATTGATGACTTTAATAATTAGTTATTTACGTAGTTACACCTCCCTGGGAAGACGGGGGGACAAAGGGGTCTTGAATTGGGGATGGCGGGGAGACGGCAAGGGGACGACGGCAGGGGACGGGAGGTGGCAGAGGGAGCAGGGGTGTTTATACTATACATATGGTACTTAAAATGCTAGTTATGAAAATATGTACTACGATTAAACAATATAAGATACAAAGATGTAAAGTTAAACATTGAACATTGCATTGAAGTTTTCAACTGGAACAACATGATTCATGATCAAATGACAAACAAACAATGAACATTGAACATTGAACATCAACAAATAATAAAATATTAGTCTAGACTTTAGACTCTATATATCAATTTTCAAATCATTAATATGAGTATCTAGATTCTACTATCTAATAGTAATCAATGATCATATGAGTCATGGCATAAAGATGATTACAATAAGTATCATATGCCATGAACCATGATATTAAAATAAGTATATAATGCAAACAAAAACTACAAGTCTCCAAGAGTCCAAATCAAAATGCCAAATCAATGATCAATGATCATCCCCTGGACGCTAGAAGTTGAAACTCATCACCACTAGAACTATCAGTCTCTCCAAGATCAAGTGCCGAAAAGAGAACACCAACTAGTCCTGTGGCTGGATCTAAAGCATTCTCCTCATCAATCTGCAATGGCTCCTCAGGCTCCACATCCCATCGTGATGCTGGACTCTCCTTGTACACGGTTGTCTTGCGGTCATCGATATGCAACACACTGTGTACAACCACTAGCTTCTCTGCTCTTTGAGAGGTAAGTCTATTCCTCTTAAGAGAGTGGATGAAGCTATATGTAGACCAATTCCTCTCAGAAGCTAAGGAACTAGAAACTTGAGATGAAAAATAATTGACCAATGTGAGACTCGGGAATTAGAAGTTGAACAATGATCATTGAAACAATGAAAAGTTAAAAGTTGAGAAACTAAGTACTTGGGACAACAAACGAATAGCTAGTATATTGGTTGTAGATTTCGCTTGTAGATTTCGCTCCATAAGCTGACCACCACAAAATGGGATCCTCTTGTGCCATAGTCTTGATATCCGCCTTTTCCGCTTGATTGTAACCCCTAAGAGTAGCAAATTTGGTCCACTCAATGCGAACCTTAGCTGCTGTCTCAAGGTCATTCATCCTATCTATGCACTTGAAGAACCCTTCACCTGAAAAAATTTAAAAAGTACAAATTATTAACAAATAGAAGAATCAAGAGCTAGTAATGTAAATGATTTTAATTATAAAATGATAAGAATCTAAGTCTTAAAGTGTTATATAATATAAATCACCTCATCATCGTGAAGTGGTGTAACTCTACCAGGCCTAGTCATGTACCACCTCGGATTCAATGCATTTGCATCCATGTGTAAGGGTGTGTTAAGTTTGTTCCATCTATGCTGAATAATAGGCTGAATGTGATCATTGTAGAAGGCTGATGTGGGGTCCTCTTGCACAACTGCCCTCATCTACCCAAGCATAGAATCAATGCACTCGTACAACTCTCCAAGTGTAGGCACATCCCCATCTCCATACTTGATCACCTCGAAGATTGGCCTAATAATAGAGACAATGTATTTTGCATCGCTCCAATATACATCACTCTTAACTATATCCTTCACCCTCATCCCTTGCTCTCACTTGGAACCATCCCACCTATTCCATTCATTTGTCATAACCATTAGTTGCAGTGGCTTCTGCAACTTAAGCATTCTCTCCAAGAGAATGAAATAGGATGCATATCGTGTCTCAACTGGCTTCAAGAACTTCTTGACGAAGCTCCTAAATAGTGCATGTGAGGTGTGGTGGTTGCAGATATACATCTGCACATCTCTACCATCACTCACCACTCTCTTTATCTAGCTAATCTTCCCCTTGTCCTTTAGAGCATTGTTCATAGCATGTACACAACAAAGAGTCCACCAAATATGCCAATATGTGGCTTGAATAAGCCTCCTTGTAGCTTTGCACACATGAGCTGCATCTGTCACTACTTGGACCACATTTTGTGGCCCAATCTCCTCAGTGGCTTCGCAAAGAATTTGAAACTAAAAATCAACATCTTTTCGATGCCCTGAACAATCAATCGCCCTAAGAAAGAATGGGACCTCTGTACATGTGACTATGACATTGATGAGTGGACGGTGTCTAATGTCTGTCTACCCATCCATGATAATGTTGCACCTCGATTCCTCCCAAACAGCCCTCATGGTCTCCCTAGACTCACTAATCTTGGCATAATCATCATCCAAGATTTTAGTCCTCAATTTGTGCTCACCTTGTGGCACATATGATGGTAACCCCGCCTTCGCTACTTTGTGAAATGCCTCCTTAAAATAAGGAGACCGAGCAATATGAAGTGGAACGCCATTGATAAATAACATTCTCCCAATGCATGCATCTAACTTCTCTCTCGTTTGGATTGCAAACAATTCTGCTATAGGGTTGTTGTCACTAGACTATGCCCTGCGTTTCCCCTTGCTCATTTGGGCTGCTGCTACACTTATAGAGCTATAAGTAGAGGAAGGTGCGGAGGCTATGTTACATCCCAAAATTTTGACCTAATTTTAAACTTGTTCATAACCATTGGATTTAATGAATTATTCTTTCATGATCATGTGAAATAGGTAGTTGTTTATATACGTTGTATTAACTGTTAATGAAGATTTTCGTTAACCATTAACTGTTATTAGATGATTAGTAGTGGCTTGATTTAAAATAATAATTATTATGTTTATATGAAAATATTATGGAATTATTATTATGGCGGAAGTGTTTTCATGGGTGATTGCAGAAGAAGAGGTAGAGGGGGGAAGCATTGCTAAACGGGATCATTGGAATGAGATGTTCACTTAGTTCAGTCATCAGGATCGGCAGGTATGACTTTAAACTTTCTTAAAAAGGATGCAACAACTTGATCACAGGATACATTTTTTGGGACCGCATGAGCTATTAAGAAAATAATCTAAGTCAACATAAAATAATCTAATTTAAAATATAAAACATACCTTAAGAGAATTTTAATTGATCTTCATCATATTATTATAATAAATACTTACGTACATGTAAATATAAAAATAAAATGACCCCAATAAATTATAGTAACATAATTTAACAATGTCACCCCATTGATATACTTATAGGGATGTATATGAGTATATATTATAATATTGAAAATTATAATCCTTCCAACTCTTCTTTTCAACTTTTAATTTTATTTTTCTTTCCCTCTTTTTTCATAATTGATTTAATACTTGGAATTTTGAATCGGCTTTAATCTTTTGTAATTGAAGGAAGCCGAGGAGTCTTGATCTCTCTCCATATATGGAAGATTTGAGGGAGAGACGGGATCACCTTTTTCCTTGGTGCTCGAACTTCTTCCTGCCTTGCTACGTTTCAGATTTCCCTTGTCTCATTAACCAATTCGACCCTGCATTGTACGTTTGCATCTTGCCATTGGTACATTTGCAATCTGCAATTGAAATGTCTACAATTACCTTTGATACGTCTGCAATCTGCCATTGATACATTTGCAATTTACCTTTGTTAAAACCTTGTTCAGTTTGTGTGATTTTCAACTTAGTCGAGCAAGTATTTCTGGCTAGGATACTGAGGATTAAGTGCTGAAGAAACGAGAGGGAGCCGATCAGATTTCAAGTTCCCCAGAGAATACATATTAGGTCATGAGTTACCTTTCTATGTTTTTGAATGCATATTCTATTGCAGCCAACTAAGCTTAGGAGTCTTTTCCTCTGACTGTGATTATATTATGCAATTTGCTGACTGTTCCCTAAGAATTATATTGAGTTTTTTCTTTTATTCTCATTATATCCAGAATCATCTTTAAAAGAATTTGAGTAGTATCTCTTTAAAAGGAGTCTCAAAATGTGTAAAGACCTTCATGAAGTTACTGATAACAATAACAAGTCTTATGCTGTCTCAAATTATGATAAAAGAGATTCAGAGCAGATTGCTCATAACCTTTCCAAAACACCTGGGATTCACCGTCAATATAGCCATGATATGGTGAAGAGGTGTAAAAGAGCAAAGTGCTCATCATTTTAATGCACTTGGGATTCACTGGCCGATAGCCTTGAAATGGTGAAGAGGTGGAATAAATCTGCAAGGAAACAAAAGAGAAATCAAACAAGAATACCTTAAATGAAATATATTTAATAGCTCATGCTCATTTCTGTTATGAATCCTGTTGTCAAGTCGAGTGGTGGTGATCGTGTCGTTGAACTCAATCAGAAATCCTTGGCCAAGGTAGTTTATAGGTATGTTTTCCATCTAATGATCACTTGATGTTAGTAGCGCCAGTTATGTAAGCATGTCCGTTTCATAATTGAGCGGACACTCAAAACACTAGGATGTGCAGGTGGCTGGACTGAAGAACATCCCAAGCCCGATCTCGAGGTAGGGAGGGCCATTCTAATTTGATAGAATGTGTGGGGATAATTATGGTCCGAGGTTGGGAGGTTAAGCCTATGTCAATGCTTCTCCTCTCACCAAAGCCGAGGCTTGCACAACCAACTAAAGATCCTTCGAAGATACTTGTATGTTCTTTTCCTTCTTTTCTTGTTAAGCATTTACTTTACTTGTATACAGTTATGCTAGTTAATCGTTAATCTCTTTATTTCAGTTGAACATGAATACAATAATGAATAGTTAATCATTAATCTAGTTATTACAGTTGATTATGAATACAGTTATGCTAGTTAATCATTAATCTATTTATTTCAGCTGAATATGAATACAATAGTGAATAGTTAATTGTTGATCTAGTTATTTCAATTGAATGTGATTTCAGTTATTTTCTGTTAATTGTTAAAAGCAATTAATGTCATGTGAAAAGGATTTAGATATCTATATAAATGTTGGGAGTTTTAGTTTAAACCATCTTTAATTTAGATATGAAAATCCGTTTGTTACAGGCTGCCCTAGCAATGTAGTAGATGAAGCTCTATGTTGTGCTCTGGAAGAAGACATGCGTCGGTGTTGTTGCCCTTGTATTTGTTGCTCATGCACCTCCTGTATGGTCTGAATCTGCTGCCTACCAGCCAAGGTAGTAGGCATTGGAAGGCCCAAGTCCTCTGGAACTCCCCAAAGCTTGTTGAATTCAATTCTAAACTTCAAGTTTTTGGATTTAGTCAAAAACTTGCATGGTAAGACACCTTTACCTGTCCAAAAGAGGAAGTGTACATTCACTCTAGTGATGCTACCATACCATACTTCACCACAAATATTGCATCTCCATTTTTTTGTGCCACCTGTTCCTGCTCCGCTTGTTATTCTAGTGGCAAATTGTTTTAAAGGAGATTTTGGATCGAACTTGCCCCTAGTCCACTTTGCCAAAGATGGGGAGGGTCAATCAATAGATGGAGTACCAGATAGTATAAAATCAGTACCCATGGAAGTGGAACTAGTTTGGGCACCTTGATTTGGCCCAACCCCAATGTCACTCTCATGCTCACCCCTCTCAACAGTGTCATCATCATCCTCAGCCCTAACCTCAAGCTCATGTTCATATTCTGATTCACTGCCACTATCTGAATGAAATTCCATCTCATCATCAGTATGAGTATCAATGTAGGAGCTCATTTTGACACTTCATTTCACAAAATGAAAAAAAAAATTAATAAAGCAAAATAAATAAACTTTAAAAGTAAAACATCAAGAATCTTAATCTATTATTTAAATTTAGAAATGATTCAATGAATAAATGATAATCATAACTATAACAAAATGAAACAAGTTACGATCAAAGAACAAAAAGGCTTATTGTTTATTATTAATTTTTTTTAAAAAAAGAAAAACTTTTTTTGTTATTTCTTACATACTGAAATCAACTCAGAATAGCCCAAATCCTATGGAACTACTGGAGGTCAATTTTTGTTTTGTACTCCTTTTTAAAAAAAATATATACAGAACAAAGATAATAATACTTGTTTAAAGGAACAAATTTTTTAATTCTAACATTCATAAACATGCATTTGAAAATCAGAAAAACAAGTTAAAAACCTTACCTTTTGCTTGAAAAACTCCTTCAACAAGATTGGGTAAACTCAGCTCCACCCTCTTCTTCTTGCTTCCAGGCTCTCCTTTTTCACTTGCAAACACTTTCTTCACTCTTGCACAAACCTTTATCTTCACTCTTCACTCTTCTTGCTGTTGCAAACAATGACAAATGCAAATGTGAATAAAAATGAAGAATAGAAGGCTTTTGAACAAAGGAGGAGGAATGAATGGGCCGCACACTCCAATGACGTTAAAATAAAAACATTAAGAAAATGTATTAAACTTTTTAATTTTTTAAGTCTCTTTTTTTTGCTGCGAGATATGTCCAGGCGTCCCTCCGCAATGAAGGAGACTCCTTGGCATCCCCCGCACCCCCACACTTGGAGACGTCTCCCCATCTCGGAGATGTCTCGCTGTCTTTGGTGGCGGTGAAGCTCCAAGTGGCGCCGCCCAAAACATTGAGACGCTGTCCCCCCACCTTGGGGACGTCCCTGTCTCCGAGACGGCCTAGTTTGGGGGGGGGGGACGTGTCCCCTTGTTACACTGGTTATTTAATATTAGTTTTTTTTATGAGAACTAATATAAATAATCAGTATTTAGTGGGTTTACCAAGAAAATCGCTGACTTCCTATGACTTTATTTTTTGGGTTCATTTGGGCGATTTTTTCACAAATGTCAAGGTTTTTGATGCAAGAAATCACTTTTGATTTTTCTTTAAAATTCATAGTGTTTTTTTGTGTTAAAATTGTGTTTCTTTTTCTTGGGTTCCATAGGGATGTGCCCCTTCCCTTGTGAACTAAATAAAAAAAAATCATCGAGTTTCTGAAAAAGGGATTTATTAACTTTTAGGGATGGTGAGATGCCTCCAAAGTGTCTCTTTGCCACACCTTCATCTCTGCCACATTTCTTGGCCAACCTAGGGACATTTTCTCTTGATTTTGAGCAACAAGAGACATTTCTTTTTCAAGAGGACTTTGGGAAGTCTCTGAGACACCTTGAAGTTCCCTCAACATCAAAGAAACTTCTAAACATTTCCTTCTGAAAAAGTTCAAAAAAAAATTAAAAGACAAAAGAACCTTAAATAAACTATATGATAATATAACTCTAATTTGTTTTTAAAGATAATAAAATATTAAAAGAGACTTCAAAAGGTCAAAGAATATATATATTTTTTAAGCAGTGTAACATGAGGACTTGCACCCCCACCCAAACCTTGAAGTACTCATCCCCGAGATGTTCTCATATCAGGTACTTGCTTACCCCCACCTCTGCCATTGTGCAACCATGTTGCTGCATAGGATGGGTACTTGAGTTTCTATTTGAATTTTGATTTTTGAATGTTACTATTGGGTATGTAATATGTTACTATGTTGAATGTTTAATGGTTCTAGCTCATGTTGCAATTTCACTGTATTCTTTAATTTCGTATGTTATACTGAAACACCATTTCATAACAAGCATTTATAGTTTTGTATGTATACTATACAACAACCATCCTTGCCCTGTCCTTGCCTTGTTGCCGTCCCTTGACTGTCCCCCCACCGCCCCAAAAATGCGTCCCGATGTAACCCAATAGTGGGGTTACATTGGTTTTGAGGGTTTGCGTTGTTCAAGTTTCAAATTTTCACTGCAATGGTTGTTTGTCACTAGATAATACCTCTAGAGTGGTCTCTTTGGATCTATCTTCATGGCATACAATTCAGGGTTTGGTGCACGAAATGACTTGAAAACATTGTAAACTAAAAGAAAAGAATGTTACATAGACAACTCATTTGATACTATTATTGAATTCTGCAACCGATATTAATGTAGTTTTGAATCTTAAGCATCTTAAATTTGGAGACCTACACTTGGAAAGCAATCCTAGAAATTTTTGTTACAATGTTAGTATTTGATATTATTTTTTCAATTTTGACATTTGTCATTTGAGTACTGCTACTAGACTCTAGTTATTATGTTATACATCTTTATCTCTTTAAAATTAATAGTAATTTTTCAAGTGCTAATAGTAACATTATATGTATTATCATTATGTTAGCACCACTCCCCTGCCATCCCTCTGCCGTCATCTTGCATTCCCAAACTTAGGCCCCAAGTACTCTTGTTCCCAAAAAGTGTTTCCTTATCCCCCCAGGAAACGCCCCCAAACCTCATGAAACATTGCTTTTCTTTGGTTTGAATATCCTGTTGTTCTATCAACAGAGTTTGTGCATCTTATTTCTGCAAAATTGTGTCTATTATCAGCATTGTTTTTTGTTTTTTGCATCATAAAGTCACATGACAAGTAGTTTTGGGATGACAACAGATTTTAAAGTTTCTCTCCACCTTTTAAAATAAAAATTGATGGTTTTCTTGGTACATTTTTTTATACTTTAAGAACCTTTTGGGAGTGCCTAGGGTTTTTGGGCAATTTTTAGATCTGATTGTACTAGGTTTTCCCTTTTTTTGGTGTTTCTTTGGCCAAATTTGGGATGCTTAGGGTTTCTTTTGTTACAAGAAGGCTTTAATTTTCCATGCATTCATATTGTAGTAGGAAAACCTCCATTACTTAACATTGTGGTGGAAGACAGCCAGTGGTTCACTAGCAAAAGTTATAACTTGTGGAAGCAATATATAACAATCTTCAAGTATAGATGCCTTGGTAAGCTTGTCCTTGGTATTGGTACTTGACCAGATCTTAATGGTAAAGATGAGGGCAAGTTTGAAGAGCATATTTGAGAAGCCATATTGGAGGTGTTCCCTCTGCTATGTTTGCCTTGTTGTACACTTTCCAGTCCCTTAGACCCTTGTTGGTCTTTTGTTAGACATTAATAAATTTATCTAATCTTCATCTTATGTACATTGTTGATGCAGCGAGAATTCGAGGGTACCCCAACTCGAGGTAATTTGGATCCCTACAAATAACCACCCAACAGAAATGCAACAACAATGCAAGATCTGATACCAATTCTCAACACTTTAATCATATAACAACTTTTTTACATGCAATGTGCTTGGCTGTAAGGCCTTCCGGGTTACGGCCAAATACAATACCAATTACAACAAAAATAGTTTTGCAAGATCCCTCAAGATCCAACTCAACACTTAGTAGTCCAGATTCATGCTCTGGTAGAAATCTCCAAGGAAGATCTCAACTTGTGCTCGCAAGCCCACCAAGTAATCTCTTTGTATCCTAAGCCTCAACCTCTTACCTTTCTCAAAATTCGCTCTTCCACTTCATCCTCTTCTCCAAGCTAGATGATTCTCATAATGACTTAAGACTCCACAAACACCCCAACTTATACCCAACTAAGCCACAGGTCCGCCTAGCCCAATACAAATTAAAATAAACCCTTACATTAAATGCCCTTGCAAACATCGGCTGCAACACAAATTAAATACATATAACAACATTAAATGCCAAGGTCGGCTCACACCATAGACAACTTGGGCACCACAGAGACCAAGACATGACCGAGTGTCAAAAACCACCACCGAGCATCAGCAACTCTTTCGAGCATAACCGAGCCCTTCATTGATTGAGCCAACTCAGGAAACACTACTGCCGAGTTCCCAATGCAAACTGAGCCACACTATACCCTGAGTTCCTCCTTTGGTGACCGAGTCACTTTAATGACCGAGCTACTTGGTCAACACTGCAACCAGCATCATTGAGCTCCTAGTCCATGTTGAGTGCCTTCAATAACCGAGTACCTCCTTTGACTGAGTCACACATCTTTCTTTGACCGAGTTCCTCAACTCCAAAGCCAAACCACACCATCTTGTAGGATTGCCAACAAGCCCAAGCCTAGGATGCTCCTGCATCAACTGTAAAACTACAAATTTTACATTTTTAGAAATATTGAAATATACATCAACAAAAACAAAGTTTTATTAAATTGTTATTTGATTGGAATGATACAATTAAATTATTCTAAACCATAATCACTTGGAGATGGCAGATAGAAACTAGGAGGAAAGGGTGTTATTTTAAAAATATGGTATGGGGTTCTTCACAGATCACTATATTTTCAAACAATTGGGACAATTTCAATGCATGTACATGCTAATCTTTATTAGTGTTTCTCTTCGTATCATAGTTGAAAAACTCAAACTTGACAATAACTTGGCTGAACCAAATATTCAAAAAAACAAAAAACTGTCTTGATAAAAACTTGGGTTAAATTTGGCAACTTTTCCAAACATTAAAAAACATACATCATTTGTAAAAACAATCTAGAAAAAGATGCATACTGAATTCGGGGAGCACACTATTAATTTCCTTTGTATATAGATAAAAAATAGGGTTAAATACACATCATAGATGAAAAATAAGTTCAATACATATCAGCTTCAAGTTTCCATGTAAATAAAAGTTGAAAATATTGTTTAAATGCTCATAAACTCTATAAATTTCTTCTACAACTAAAGCTCAAAATGAAAGGTCACGCTGTAGCTTCTTGCTGAGGGACAATGTCATTCTCAACAAAAGCATGTTGTGATTGTGATAAACCCCTCATTGAGAGCTTGCCTTCCCCCTTCTGAAATGCTGCCACTTCTTTCCATTTCGCTGCTTCCCCATCCAAATCATCCATATCATGGTTAGTTATCAAGTGTTCCTGGATCCACATGTCAGCACAAAACATCTAGTATGGAGGCATAAAGCTAAATAGACAAAAGAAAATTGGATCTGTGTTATAGCTATATGGAAGTGTTGTTTGTAGTTGTTGTGTCAGAAGGTTTTATGTTGTTACATAGAAAATATGTAACACAAATTCTTAGTTGCCGCACAACAAATTTTCAGATTTTTCACGACAGTCCTCCATTCTGCATAACAAATTTTCTATTGCTATACGATAGTTATCAGTTGTTGGGCAAGAAGTCAGTCACAAGAATAGCTGAACTTTTCAGTGTGTGGAAATAGTTCTTAGAATTCTCATCATTGACAGAATTTTGTTATTTTTCAGGGCACCCCTACTGAAAGGTTGATACTTAACTGTTGTCAGCAATTTTTATTTTTCAATACAAAGGAGTGGAGCCCAAGTTCACAATTAATGTATATAAAAAAATGATAAATCACAGAACATAAGAGACAAAAAAATGTAGAACAAAAAATGAATTGAAAAGCCCTTCCATTTTAGCATAAACATTCAGATTTTAGAATGAGCGCATAGAAACACAAACAAAAAATACTGGAAATAGGTCACAAGTTACATTCCGCTGCAAATACTGCTAAGAGCCAAATAATTGTTGAAATGAGCACTCAAATACCTGCAAACTATTCCCAAATTCATGCAAAACTCTTCTGTCTCTACTGCTAAAAATCAAGAGTTGAACTTCTAAATGACAGAGAAACTTTTCTGGGGCTGAATAGTCTTATCCATCCATGACTGTATTTTCATTTGTAACCCACAAGTTTTTGTTGAGCTTTGGTGATTTTTTCTTGAGTTGGAATTTCCTAAGGAAATATTAGTGCCAATTTGTTCTGCAACTTTTGCATCTGTCTTAAATCGGCACCTCTTTGAGATTCAATAAGAAATTTTTCTTCTTACATGGAAATTGTAAATATTAATGTAAAAATTTAGAAAATTACAACTCTATTTGTGTATTCCTTTACTTCTATTAACTTTTTAAAGCCATTTATCAACATTTTAAAGATTCTTAAACCACTATAGGAAGTTTCTCAATTTTCAATCTTTACTTCTAGGAGATTTATTATGATGCAAAGACTTTTGTTTAAAAGACAATGTTTGGAGATGTCCACGCGTCTTTGAGGTGGACACATTTTTGGGACAACAGTCTTTGGAGAGCTATATGTGGAAGCACCTTCCTAATGCCAATTTACAAGGGAAACAATAAAGAGTTTGAATCAACTTTGTGACATTGAGATGCACAAAAGAAACAATGACATAGAAAATATGATGCACACAAGATAAACAAAGGAGACCAAATTTAACATGGGAAACCCTTTCAGGAAAAAACCCACCACCTAGGAACCTGAGCGACTTCTTTGTAATACAGTAATCAATATTACATACAATGAACTACAAATTCTTGGACATGCTCACATTGTGTTACAATCAACCAGACTTTCACCATTACAACCTTCCATTCCTAATGAATCCCATAGACATTTATACACTTAGCAATTCATTATGGAATTTGGTATATTAACTATCAAAGAACAAAACGGTTACTAGCAACCTTGACACTTCTCCACTTGACAATCCCAACGATCACTCATCCATCCAGCGGTCACTCCTTCAATTGATGGTCCTGATGTTCACTCCCTTCGGCCTCAGACACTCCCTTCAGACTTGGGTCACTCCCTTTGGCTTCAGACACTCCTTCAGCATCGGGTCACTCCCTTTTCCTCAGACACTCCCTTTGGCCTTGGGAAACTCCCTTCAGTCTCAAGTCACTCCCTTCGGCCTTGGGAAACTCCCTTTGATCTTGGGTCACTCTCTTAGCTTCAGGTCACTTTGACATCAAATCACTCCCTTTGGCATTGGGTCACCCTCTTCGGCCTTTGACACTCTCTTTGGCTTCAGACACTTCCTTTTAAAATGGGTTACTCCCTTTGGCCTTAGGCACTCCCTTCAGCCTTGGGTCCCTCCCTTTGACTTTAGATTCTTCCTTTGGAAACATGTCACTCCCTTTGGCCTCAAACACTCTCTTCGGATTACCTGAACAACCATTGTACAGAAGAGTCACTCATACGGTGACCACCGTACGTACTAATCATTTCCAATAATCTCCCACTTGACAACATACATACTGACATTTGCTGAGTTACTCAACAAGGCCTATGTGTGCCATTCAAACTTATTTGTTCTCACTTTGATTCCGCCAAGGTATACAACACGAAATCAAAATCAACAACATATACAACTTGTAACATACAATCTCATGCCTTAAAGTTAATCTGCCACATATACACTAAGAAGCTCCCACTGTATAGGTAATGTCAATTTGATATGAATCCATTCAACAACATCACAGTCTCTAAAGTATTCATGAGCACCTATAACGGATCAATCCATGCCAATTCGAAATGCAACATTGCAATATCACAAGGTATTCAACAAATGATCAATATTCTCAAGATAAAGAAACTAAACCAGGATCAACATGTCAAAGTTCCAACCATGGCCCCAAGAACTTAAACATGACAACATGATCTAAAACATCTCACCAAAGAGAAAACATGCTCCAAATGAACATACCATAATCTACACCTTTATCAAAGACTCTGTTGAGTCCTCAAGATGTCAACACCTTCACTCACATGGAGATTAACATCTCCAAACAATACTTGAGCAAATGTGAAAAGATCCTTTTGCAACATCAAAATTTCACACCTTCAACATCTGCAGTACTAATGAAGATTATTCACTACATCACTACCAACAACTCCCACTAAACGTGGTGTCGAGTTACACATGGTATTGACATCACTGCCAACAACTCCCATTGTATGGTGGTGTCGAGTGACACATGGCATTATGACAAACATCTTCCACATGAAGATTGAATTACTCTAACTAGTCATCATAAGATGATCGATTAGTTAAAGCAACATTGCTAGCATCTTCATCTTCACTCTGAGAAGACTTCGAATTGGAAGAACTCTTCATTTTCTTCTTCTTCTTCTCTCTACAATCCTTTTGGATATGACCAGCTGCACCGCAGTTTCAACACTTAACTTTGGTCTTTTTTCGATCTGCCAGATCCCAATCTTCTTGCTTCTTGCTTCATGCTTGTAGGCTTGTTGCCAGACATAGTGATCCATAGATCCTAGTCAACTAATATATCTTCAACTTTTCCACAACTCAAAGTTTGTGCCATTGAACTTTTTAATGTCTATTCTCCTAGATCCACCATCTCAATTTTCAGATGAACACTTTCCAAACTCCCATTGGAACCAAATCGACACAAATGACCAACCTTACCCAACAAGGATAACAAGAAATTGGTCTAGCTCTGATACCACTTGTTAGGAAAACTTCATGCAGAAACACCTTCATAATGCCAATTTATAGGGGAAACAATAAAGAGTTTGAATCAACTTTCTATCATTGAGATGCACAGAAGAAACAAGAACATAGAAAATACGATGCACACAAGATAAACAAAGGAGACCGAATTTAATGTGGGAAACTCTTTCGGGAAAAAACCCACCACTACAGAACTTGAGCAACTTCTTTGTGTTACAGTAATCAATATTACATACGATGAACTACAGATTCTTGGACATGCCCACAGGCTTAGATTTTGTTACAATAAACCTGACTTTCACCATTACAGCCTACCATTCCTAATGAATCTCACAGACATTTATACACTCAAAAATTCGTTATATTAACTGTCATAGAACAAAATGGTTACTGGCAACCTTGATACTCTCCAATTGACAGTCCCAATGGTCACTCATCCATCCAATGATCACTCTACTGGACGGTCCTAACAATCATTCGCTTCGGCCTTGGACACTCCCTTCAGGCTCAGGTTGCACCCTTTGGCTTTGGACACTCCTTCGGCCTCGGGTCACTCCCTTTGGCCTCAGGTCACTCCCTTTGGCCTCAGACACTCCTGCATCGGGTCACTCCCTCCAGCTTCGGACACTCCCTTCAGCCTTAGACACTCCCTTTGGCATCGGGTCACTCCCTTCAGCCTCAGACACTCTTTGGATGACTTGAACAACCACTGTACAGAAGAGTCACCCATACGATGACCACCATACGTACAAGTCATTTCCAACAAGTAGAGGAGTACCAAAGGTCAGAGTACGAGTCTCTTGGTAATGACTCAAACTAATTTCACATCAGTGTCAATTTTACTTTACTGTTGTTGCTATTGTCACTTTTGGTATTTTGCTGATGGTTATAGCTTCATGTCAAAACGTCAATTCAGATTGATAGGCTTTTGAATTCGGAATTTGATTTTTGGAAATCAAGAGACTGATCTGAATATGTTAGAGCAACTGTAACAATTTTTGTGCAAGCAGTAGTTTAGGAACTGCAGCAATCTGCAATAGTTGGTTTGGATTCCATTTTGTCTCTAGATTGTACATGCTTTCTTTGCATGGGTATGCCAAAACTTTTAGTTTCTTTACATAAGTATTTTGCAGACCATTTTAGTTGCCATTTTGAAATACTCAATGTACTATTATGATACAAAAATTTGCTCGTGGTAGATTAAAACGAGAGTTCCTTTGATTCATTGTTTGCTTATGCTTATACAGTGCAAGGATTAAAGTATTTTTGAAATAATTGGTTTAATCCCAGGTAGAATTTTTGTTACAGTTTTTCTCATACCTGTAATTGTCATTTGTTTCACTTAGGTTTAAGGGATTTAAATTTGCTTGCATTTGTTATTGCTTTCTCAATTTGCATGCTCATATTAGCAGCAAAATTTGTGGTTAGAATAGCATCTTTTATACTCTTTGCTGGATTCTTAAGAGTACATGAGAGGATCATTTCAAGTCCAAAATCTGAGTTTTTTTTCTGGTTTTATCAGTAAGTTTATTAGGTTGCAATGTATATAATTTTTTTTGGTGGTCTTGTTTCAGTTTCTTTTGCTCTCATGGGATGAGGTGTTTGAGATTTTTATTCTGTATTGTTTTGATACAGCTAATGTGCAATTACTACACACTAAGACAGGATGGCTCAATGAGTTACATTCGATCATGGAGTTTGCAGGTATTGCATCTGGAGTGGACATTTGCATGATTTTGATTATGTATAGATGTATCAAATAAATATATGATTCCCTGTTTCTGTGTCTTGCCATTCTACCATAGGGTTCATTGGATGGGAAGCATTGGACTGATTTGCGAGAACATATAAATGATCAGACAATTTGCAAGCCCAGGCAGTTTGCATCATGGCCTATACATGGTGCCAATGCTTATCTTCCTTTCTGTTTTTTCAGAGTTCTACTGACAGGGCCTACTACATCTACATCAAACCCATGGAATCTCTGCATTTGCTATCTAGAATTATATGGTTATTTCAAGTGATCATGGGTTTGCATCCCGTTGATCATGTTGCCAGCCGACTTATAGTCTCTAGGCCATTGATTCTACTTGTAGACAAATGGTTCTCATGCTATTTATAATCAGATTTCACCGTGTAGAATAATATGGAGATGCCCAAAGCTTGGGCAGGTCATTGCTCTTCCTTCTGTTTGGTCATTAGCTGCAACCCATGATTGGGAACATTCTGCATCTCTATTGCTGTAAATTTTATTTTTAGATGTTTTCCAGCAATAAAAAAAAATTGGTGGTTATCAGGTGCATAGGGTGCAACAGTTTTATCATTGAGCATCAAGAATAAGATTTGAGCATCTAGGAACATGTGCTGTTCTTTTTAAAAAAATTGCTGCACTAGTTTAAACCTATTGAATTATATGTTCTGTAGCCATGTTAATAAAGAATATTTGGCACCTGAAATGATGCTGCTGACTGAGGGATGTAATGTGCCAGTGGCCCGGCTCTTTGGGTCATCACATAACTTATGATTGTAAGGTAAAACATCTTTGATGAATGGCTTTTGTCCATTTTTGGAAGCCAAATTTTGGTACTACTCCTATGGTAGCATCATTGCACTCTTCGAGAAGATCTGAAACGAATAGTTTTTGCATATCTGTATGAAGTATGGGAGATGGAAGCAAGCAATAATGCAGTGAAACTTACTTTGAAAGAACTGTGGGGTGTTTGCCGAACTGGTCGGCATTGTTTTGTGAGCTCCAGTAGCTTCTAAGGTTAAGAAATGGTAGTATGCTCCATGAGGTAAAAGTAAATGTGATTTATTACATTTCCAGCATGTGGCAGACCGGCTCAATTGATCTGCTGGTTTTTAGTTATTGAGGGCACTGTATGATATAACACTTGTGAACAGCAGAACAAGGAGAAAGAAGGATCACAACATTTAATGACAATTACAGTAATGGTATTTCATAAGTGGACACTGAGAAGGATAAATGGCATGGAGACAAGGGTGGATGATAATAACAGTTAGACCTTCAATGATGTATCGCAAAGCGAAGAAAATTAGGAAACTAGAATGTACATTTCACTGATATACTTCTGTGGGTACAACAGAGCAACTTGGCTCTAAGAAAAGTCGTTATCAATCTTTTTTCTTCGTGACATGAAACCACTGTTCTCAGCCGCTAAGTTTTAAAGGAAACTTGTCATATTCTCTTTTATGATCTTAATTAGCCACAACATCATGAGTGGACCATAGTCAGTAATGGAAAATGTTTTATGTAATTATTGTTACAAAACATGATACGTACACTCTATATAAATATATGAATGTGTATGATGTGTCTGCTTACTTTATCATCTTGTGCCAATAGAGCAAAACATGAATTGTGCAAAGCAATCCAGGAAAAAACATAGAACAAAGAGAACAACTTAGGGGAAAACACAGCATAAACACATAAAGACTACTATGCTAAAGAAGTCCACTTCAAGTGTTCCGCCTGCCTGGATTGTCTTCACGAATGACCATTTCTTGTTAATTGGATCAACAGATTTTGTGAAATTCAAATACCATTTATGCCTTCACAAGCATCAAATTGTTAATTTCTTTGTGTGTTGGGGTAGGAGATTTGTATGGTTTGGGAACATTGAATGGAGTTGTGTTATCAAAGTTGGCATAATAGTCGAAAAATCAGCGAGTTTCCACTAATTGCCGAGTTTTTCCCAGATTTAGTTGCGACTTGGCTGGCAAAAAAATGGCCGATGCAAATTTTATAGGAAAACTATATTTTTAAAACAAAATAAAAATTATTATTATTTTGTTAAAAAAAAAAGGCAAAAAGCCTATATACTATATAAAATAGAGAGTTACAATATGCTAGTAGACTTGGGAAGAGGCACATGTGATTGTAATGATGTATTTACTTCTTGTTTGACACAAACTTTTTACTATTTTGCTTCCCGCCATAGTATTCCACATGAGAATGTGATTTTGTACTCACTATGTATTTTTATATATTTAAACTCTGCTTGTTTCATTTGCATTCTCTTTAATGAACTCATTGCATGCATCTTCTCATTGAATTTTGCCAAAAAAAAAAAAATTAAATTAAATTTAAGCGATTTTTGTTAAAATCTGATAAGATTAATAATCCAGAAAACTAGTGTAAATAA
This sequence comes from Cupressus sempervirens, assembly GCA_028749045.1. Lineage (NCBI taxonomy): Eukaryota > Viridiplantae > Streptophyta > Pinopsida > Cupressales > Cupressaceae > Cupressus > Cupressus sempervirens. The sequence goes on from CM053791.1 coordinate 219,846,425, forward strand.
TAAATATCTAAACTATGAATGCAAATGATACAAAATCAAAACAGCATCATAGAGTTAGTCTCCAAGAGAGTAATGCAAATGCTGGAAGCAAAATAGCATTAAGAGGATGCAAAAACAAGAGATGTAAATACAAGCCAGGTAGCATGCTTATATAGGCTAGGAAGAGGGAGGAGGTGGCAACACCAACTAATGAGGAGCAACCATCTATTGGACTAAAGATAGCAAAGTATCTTTTCAAGATAGCTAATGGATGCTCATATGTAAGAAGATGACACCTCACAACCATTCACCTAATAAGACATGCTTTATTAACCTAAGTGAGATTATTAAAAGTGTAGGAAAAATCTATCAAAATAAGAAAAGTAAAAAATTACACTAACACCCCCCCCATAAGCAAAGCTTAGGTGGATGTAGAAATGGGTCCCGACAAGTCAAGCCTGATGAGGTACCCATGTACATAAAATTTCCTCAAAAGAGAGAAAAGAGACTCCCCAAAGAAAATTAGGACTCCAAGTGAGAGGAAGCGGCACCTCCAAAAGATGAAGCATCCCATACCCTTAGCAAAGCTTGCAAATTTTGTCCGAAGATCCACTTGCATTGAACAATTTTTCCCCCCTTAGAAAAAGGGACAAGATCCCAAGTGTGGTTCCTCATCAAGGAACTATACTCTTCTTGCATAGCTGTATCCAACTCAGAAATACTAGAAGCCTCATGAAAGGACTGTGGATTTGAGGCAGTAGCAATGAAGATATGTAGAGCATTCTGAAATTGTGAACGAGTCTGCTTGGTGTCTGATGGATCCCCAACCCAATCACCTGCAAACTGCAAGGTCTGTCTAGCCCAAAGTGGAGCAAAAGATGGAGAATCTAGAGGATAATCATCAACCTGTGAATGATGACTAGGAGAGGAAGGAGGTGAGTCCTCTAAATCACTCTCTGCATCAAAAGTGGAGGTAGAAGACTGCTCAAGTGAATCTGACCCATTAGAAGATCTATCATGTATTCCAAGTGACTCCAATGTCAAAGTAGAAGGCAACCCTGTGACCATGCTTTGGCTTTGCTGGTTAAGCTGATGCAAGTAGTGGAAGTTAAGATGGCCAAACTGCTCATGCCATAATCCGCTCACATCATTAGAGTGAGTGAGCAAAACAGTCAAAGGAGGATCAGGAACAAGGTGAGAAAACATATAGAGTCGTGACTGATGATCTACTCTCCCAACTGCAATTGTAGAATCATTGTGCAACTCACATATCTCCATTGAATCAAGAGTGAACTCAACCCGCTTGCCTAAACTTGTGTGAGTGATTTGGTCTACTGATAGGAGATTAGTTGACAATGAGGGTACACAAAGAACATAATGGAATGTGCCATCCCCCACATCAATAGACCCTCTCCCACACACCTCAATAGGAATGTTATCACTTATCAACATAGAAGGCATAGTACATGGCTCCAAGGATGCAAGTTCTTCCTTAGATGAAGCCATGTGGTGTGAAGTACCCGAATCAAGAACCCAAGTGGATGGTGAGGAAGCAACTGCAAAAAGGGCCTTGCCTTTTCCTTTACCCTTGCTGTTTTCTTTTTCTTTGTTAGACCCTTCATTTGAACTTTGTTTGATAGACTCAGGAACACTGATATCATTCTTCTCAAGAATGTATGTCAAGTGATCAAGTTGTTTCTGCAAACATTTATGTTCATCATGACCGGGTCTTTTACAATAGGCACATTTGACCTTTTCTTTCTTAGGCTTATTGCCCTTGGAAGATGGTGTATCAATAGTTGCTTTTGAAGAAATTGATATCTGCTCCTTATCCTCGCTATTCTTTTGTTTCTTGTCCTTACTATTGTTGTTACTACTTTGTCCTTGTTGTTCTTTTGTGCCTTGGTTGGCAGCTAAGGCATGTGACTTAAAGGACTTAAGAGTGCCCATCTGGATTAGCTTGTCTTGTTCTCGAGTGAGATTGACAGCAAAATCATCTAAAGATGGCATGGTGAATTGAGTACCAAGTGCACCCTTAGTAGCATAGAAGGTAGAGACAAACACAAAATATTTTGAACTTAGCTTAGAGAGAATACTAAGAATCAGTTGTTCATCTTTCTTTTCAATTCCACATTGTTTTAACTGCAGCCTTAGTGATTTCAATTTGGTGAAGAAATATTGGATTGTGTTGAAATTGCCTGGACTCAAACTAATTAATTCATTTTCCAACATATGAAGCCTCGTTGAATCTTGTGTGCCAAATAGTGTTTCTAGCTTTGTCCATACTTCATTTAGTGTATCCAAAGACTCAATGTGAAATAGCAAGTCAGGAGAAATAGACAAACACAATGTTCCATATGCCTCATCACATTTGTTAAACCACTTAGGCTTATTTTCATCTTTAGCAGGTTCAGTTTCAAGTCCCATAGTTATCCTATTTAATCTAGCTTTCCTTAAGTGAATTGTCATGCGTGATTTTCACTCAAAGTAATTGTATGGAGTTAGGATGGGCATATTTGTCTGATCCATGATGAAGAAATGCTAAAAAGAAGAGAACCCAGCCACGATAATGCCCCCCCTTTTTTTACTCAATCAAAGAACCCCCCCAAAGAAATATGATTTGGCACTTTATTTTAGTGCATTTACAACTACCACTAGAAAGAAATACTTAGTGGTCTTGATTTCAATACATTACAAACCCTCATGAAGAGCATATGCTAAAAGTGAAACTTGGGCACAATAATTAAGGAAACAAATAGCATCACTGCGATCTACTCAAAAAATTATGCACTTTCAAAAAAAGAATCGCCTTGATATGAGGTCGTATGAGAAAGTTATGATCCTCTGAAGTTTTCAAAATGAGAACTGTGCATAGTCACGACTGAGAATTTGCAATTTCTGAAAAATTCATGCATGAAAATCAAAAAACAATTCCACTAGTGGATAGAGCATAAAAAAATAGCCAAGTTCATAAAAAGAATCATCAAAATTGGAGTCTGTATGAGCAAGAACGAGACATTTGAAAACTGCATTCAAATCTGCGACTGCCAACGGAGAGGGGTATGGCTGTAGCCTTTCATGCTTGATTCTGCAAAATATATAGCTTGCATGCAAAATCTAAAAGATACCCAGATAGTTTTTCGGAGTTGTGAACAAAATCCAGAAAACGTTTTTCTTGTTGATGTACAGAAGATGATGTTGTAGTGTAAATTAGACGCCTTTCACAATAAAAAATGGCTTCAAAAATCAAAAAACGACCCCAACAACCAGAATATGACATGCAAATGCTGGATCAACTTCCTAAGTCCATCAATGGCATGCTGGAACCTGCAAAACTGATTGAAAACTCCAAATATGCAAGTTGGTTGTCAGATTTGAGATTGAAACCCCAGAGAAAAATCGTTTTTGTCAAAACTTTTCTGATTCTCAAGATCATCCAAAGATGCAAGAGAAGAGCATACTTCGTTTTCCAAAAAACTACAATAAAGTTTATTAGCCCCCCTCGAATCTCTCAAATAAGAAAACTAAAATCTACTCTTGCACATAGAAAAACTTTGATACCATGTTAGAATCTGATAAGATTGATAATCCAAAAAATTAGTGCAAAGAATAAATATCTAAACTATGAATGCAAATGATACAAAATCAAAATAGCATCATAGAGTTAGTCTCGAAGAGAGTAATGCAAATGCTGGAAGCAAAATAGCATTAAGAGGATGCAAAAACAAGAGATGCAAATACAAGTCAGGTAGCATGCTTATATAGGCTAGGAAGAAGGAGGAGGTGGCAACACCAACCAATGAGGAGCAACCATCTATTGGACTAAAGATAACAAAGTATCTTCCCGAGATAGCTAATGGATGCTCATATGTAGGAAGGTGACATCTCACAACCATTCACCTAATAAGACATGCTTTATTAACCTAAGCGAGATTATTAAAAGTGTAGGAAAAACCTATCAAAATAGGAAAAGTAAAAAACTACGCTAACAATTTTTAGGTTCCCGAGTGTTTGTGAAAAATTGGCCAAGTTTTTTTTGATTTTTTTGGGGCTTGGTGAGTTGTTGCTAAGTGAGAGTTTTTCAACTATGTGTTTTATCATAGAAGAGATACGAAAATAAAGTGAAACTCTTAAATTGAATGATTGGCTAGAGTCATTAAAGTTGAGGACATTGGACTACTAGATTGAAATGATTGGTTAGAAAATTGAGGCCATTGGACTATTAGATTGAAATGATTGGCTTGAGTGTCACTTGTCTAAGTTGAGAACACTTATCTAGCAGTAGCTCAAGGTGGGTTGAGCTTCACAAGGTTATAGTTGGATAAATGATGAATCTCTAAGCTTGGTTCAACATGTTAGATAATGAAGATGTTGTAGCTACCAACATGATTAAGGAGGTGGAAAAGGTTTGGTAGGATGAGCAATAACATCCAAATGCATTATAATCATAAGAACTTACATGAGGATGGATGGTGATGACTTTTTGTTACAATTATGGTACCATTTTTGAACATTCTTATATAAGTTTTCATAGATATCACTATCAATTGTCCATATTATCTAGCTCATAAACATTGTCTATTGATGAAGTTTTATTGAAGTTTGTTTTTGTAGATATAATTGTTCTATTCCTACTTGTTCTTTCCAAATCACCATTCCTATTGATTTTGAAATGGCCAATAAATTAAAGAAGAGGTGATAGGCATTGGTGAAATGGAAATGAACACTCATATATTACTTTTTAATACATTTTCAAGTTTGAACCTAGTGGACACATGCTGTATATAATAACCAATATTTTTTATTCATGTTCAAGTTTGACCTTGTCAAAGTAACCACATGACAATGGATGTCCTAACAAGTTAACATGAAATTTAGTTAATTGAATTAATTGAGTATAAGGGCGAGGAAAACAACAAGTAAGAAATCACAAAATCTAAGAAGAAAAAACCTAAGATGAGAACATAAAGGTAAACACCATAATAGAGAATTTTTCACATTGTGTTTGATATGGTTTGGCTAGGCTTGAAGGTAGAGTGGCTTGAAGAGGAATATGAAAGGTGGTGAAAATAAAAGCATGTGTATGAAATCAACAACTCTACCAATATTTTTGTTGGTTTATAGGGTTAAGAGATTCTTAGTGTTTAATAGGGTTGAAACCTCCAATACATAAGGGTAATCAGGTGGGTTTGATTGTACATAGGGTTAGGAAAATGTGGAGCTTTTATATTGATGGAATACTTATCTGGATTTGAGGATGCAATTTGTTATTGTAGGGTGGGATAATGTAACATAGGACAACAAGAGGCCAAATAATAAGAAACAAAGGAAGAAAACCTTAGAGAAGAAGTACATTGCATCAAAAGGGTTAAATTGGAGGGCATTGTTGGGTATTTTGAATTATAGATGGGTTTTAAAATGTGGCAACCATTTTTCCCTTTTGAAAACTAATTCGTAGATCTAGAGATGCAATTTTGTGTAGTGTGGCTAAACAACTAAAGGAAAGATGATGTGCAAGAAAGTGAAATAGAGGGTGCTACACATAAAAAGTCATGTTACAATAAGTTGTATATGGAAAATGCATCATGTTTGCAATTTCATGATTGGGCAAGAGAGTGGAAAAGTTGAAGGTGAAAAGGAAAGACAAAAAATTAGAATTTGGTGCATATGAATTTTACGCTCTAGCAAATTTGTTTGGTGGCAAATTTTATACAATTTAGTTGTCATTGTGCAAATCTTTGTATCTATAAAGAAAATACAATAAATGCTTGTATCTAATAAAAAGATCACACATAATATGAAATGCCTCATTGTTCACATTCGCATTATCCCAAAAAATAATAATCAAAGTATTTTTTAGGTCACAAATAATATTCTACCTGATCCAAATGAATTTAACTCTTCGCATGGTCTTAGAATATCCCCTTTATTAAATTATAGCTTTCCCATGCCTTTTTTGTATTTCTCAAGGGAGATTCTAAATTTTTATCAAGCAAAGAGTCAACCGTATTAATTCTTAATTTCTTTTCTCCTTTCCTTATATCTTCTTTTGCTTTCTTACTTTCTACTAGGCCATTTTATCATTTCCATTTCCTACCTCAAATTTGTTTCTTCCTTCACAATAGAAATTTGTCCAACTTGTTGAGGGATTAAGATTAATGTTGTTAGAACTGAAAGATCTTCTCTTAACCTTAACCTTCTATTTTATTTAGTTAACCCATCAACATCCGTCTCTAACCTATTGATTACAAATTTAATAGCATAGAAGAGTACATTGTCAGATGTGATTATTTTGACTAAGTGGTATCATTGGGCATACTGAAATTCAAGTGGCCAAATTGTTTACTTGGGTCTTTCACCACTTAGGCTTGTTGATATTGAGGAAGACCGAATTTCCAAGACACCATGCCCTTGGTTGGATATTGATCCAAAGTATAAGTCTCGGGCCTCCGCATTTGTGGTCATGGGATCATTCACGATTACTTTATGTTAGTATCAAATGAAATAACATAGGAAATATCCTAACCTTCCAAAAAAACTATAATGCCTACCCCTAGTTAACTTTTCTTTTTGTATTGATAGATTCTTTTAGGCCAATAATCTGATTGTGTTTTATGATTATTGGTACATGGTAACCAAATTTGATTAGATGTGTTTTATACTCAATTGTTTATATGTGATGAGTTACTAGTTATTTAATGTGTTTATGCTTATTTTGATGATGATACATATATGCTCATATAGTGATTTTAGTTATTTTAAGAGTATTTCTATTATGATATATGTATCTTCATACATCGATTTTAGTTATTTCATGATGATAGTTGGATTATTTATGTGTTTCTATGGTTACCCCATACTTGCATGTGTATGGTGTACTTGTTTGTTTTACTTTATGATTGACATTCTTGATGTGGTTGAAGGAGGGAGTCGTAGTCACTTGCTAGTCAGGATCTACATGATGTACAACTCCCTACCATTGCCTATTTAGTTTAGAATATATATGTTTGTACATGCGTGGATTTTATGCAGATTGTAGGTACTGGGTATTGACTTCCCTGAATTGCCAGGATGAGTATACCCTATTGTAGTATCTCAATGGTATAAGTGGGGAGATAACTTTTGAGTCCAAATCCTAACCCAAGCCAATTGTCCTAGAAAATAGGATAAGTATCTAAGTTAGTTTCACCTGTCTGAATTCGTGACTTTGACCTTGGAGTTTGATTCTATTCTTTGTTTTCCGTTGAGTTGTTGTATTTGGTTTTGTGGGTTTGTTGTGATTTCCTGTTATAATTAAATCAAATTAAACGATAATTTAATGATTTAGTTAAATAAAATTTTATAAAGAAATTCAATATTTAATTAATTGAGGAATTAATTAAATTAAAGAATTATATTTAAAAGATTTTATTAAAATTATAATTTAGACATATTTATATTTATTTAAATTAATAATAATTTTTTAGGAGTTTTATTTTAATAATAAACTCTAAATAATATTATTAGTTGAATTAATAAATATATTATTATTACGTCTCATAATTAACTAGAGAGATAAAACATAAATTTAATAAAGTTTATTTTAATCAAATTGCATAAAGCTTATGCATGAAATTAAAATATAATAAAGTAATTAAAGAGAGAAAACTAATTATTTAAATAAAGATATTTTGTAATTAAATATCTAAAAGTTTGTGCATGAAAATGTAAAAGAGAATAAAATATCAAAAGATAATGATTGCAGAATCAGAGCCCCACATTTAGGGGAGAACTCTTTATCAGAGATCTAGAGATCATTTTGCAGGAACTAGGGAATTTAGAGGAGCAATTTCATAAAAGAGGATTTCAAAAGGAAATGGAATTGTTTGCGAGTTTTGTGCATTCATTGTTTTAACATAAGATCTAGGTAGGATCTTGTGGGTTTGTGCTGTAGATGCTTGTTCTTTTTTTTCTTTGTCTTCTACATGTTTGTAATTTGTTTTTAGAATTGAATTGAGTTTGAAACTCTTGTATGTGATTTTATCATTCTTCATTTGAGAAACCTTTATTTATGAATTGAATATGAAACCTTTGTTCGTGATATTATTGTTTTTCATTTTGAGATCATCTGTATGTAAATTGGAAATTTTAAACCCTTGTGTTGAAATTATTGCTCTTTGTTTCTTGAGAATATCTGTGGATGGATTTAGTTTGAAACCTTTGTTTGACTGAATTAAAAATTGGGATGTGGGTTTTGAAATAAAAACCAAGTCTTTTTTATCGATTTTGACTATTTGATCTGGGTTTCTATACAAGATTTGTGTTGGAACACACACACACACACACACACACACACACACACACACACACACACACACACATTATTTTATAATTATTAAGTAATTATATTATTAAATATATTAAAAATTGCATGGGGGGTGGTTGTTTTGTTTTTTTAAAAATTATATAATAAAAAATTTGGGTGGGCAGGGGCCACCACCCCCCACCCCCGTTTCTCCCTTCCATCTCCCACCACTGGCGGCGATGTATGACAACGGGTACTACTAACGCAATAGTACTTTGTTGTGGCAGCAGTATAAATAGGCCGGCGAGCCCTTAACGTATTTTGTTTTAAATATATTTTTTAAATAGTTTTTTTTTAATGTATAGTTTTTTTTAAAAGTATTTTTTTAAATTGATTAAATTTTTTATAAATTAATATATGTTTTAAATATATTAAAATTTATTATTATTAAATATTAAATGTTATTTAATAATAATAATATTGTTTATTATTAAGATTAATAATTATTTTATTAATAAATTAATATTATTTATTTGATTGTTAAATAAATAATTATTATCTATTAATAATGTTATGATTATCGATTTAAATTTTAATAATATTTATTAAAGGTTTTAATTAATTTATTAGTAAAATGTATGTGTGCAAGTTTATTGCGAATTGTAAATTGGGACAAACAATTATCTTTAGTAAACTCGGATTTTATTTAACGATTTAAATTTAGATATGGAAATGACTTATGAGTATTAAAATAGATTTGAAAAGTAAATTGATAATTGAAATTTTGGGAAATAATTATTTTAAAGTAAACTCAAATTTTACTTGATGATGTCTTTACTGAAATGATTTCTATTATTTTGGGAGATTGATTATATCTTTTGATCATTCAAAAAGCTTGACAAGTATAACATTTTAAAAAGATGAAAACTGTTATGTGTATGTTTACTGAACTCTTATATTGTGATAATGAATTGAACTATGAAACAATGTTTAAACTCTATTTGAATTGTTCAACCGTTTGAGATTCTAGTGAACTTGGAAACCTTAGTGAATCTGGCAACAAGAGAAATGGAAGCTGAAACCCTATAAATCTTGATACTTTGAATCAACAAAAAATGAAACTCTAATTGTATATCAAACCTTGTGTTTTGAAAAAATGAAAATGAAAACTGAAACCTTGATTGTTTATCAAACTTGTGTGTTTTCCAAAACTTAATGTATTGAGAAAGTTACATTGTTTGTACTGTATGCGATGTGTGGTTTATTGATGTTGGGTTTCAGGGTTGATGAATGTTTACTAGAGGCTTGGGAGTTTGTCTGTGATGTCATGATGATGCTTTGTATATGATCTTTTATACCTGACCATGGTGATGTGTCGTGTATTCTATGAGGAATTTGTTCAGATGGTTGTTATTGCTTTCTAGTATTGAATGTTGTGATTTTTTTGGTATAACCTTTTGAGTCTTTGATCAGATATCTTTGGATTTCTTTCCAGTTGCTTGTATAGGACTGAGGTGATATTGTGATTTATTTTGGTGATGTCATGAGATGTCATGGATTTGGTATATGTATATTTGATTTTGGATCAACCCTGTTAGTATGATCGTATTGGTGAAATCTGTGATTATGATTAGTAATATTTTAGTGAGTTCGAGTTGCTTGTTTAAGAACTGACGTGTGGTTTACGATCATTTGAGATCTTTTGCTTTTGCTAAACTTAGGGTAGGTTATCTGTATGTCATGTTGGGAAGTGGCTTGCAATGGAGGCTGAGGTCCTAAAGAGGTTGGCAGGTAACCCATTGTAGGTTATTTTAATAAGTGATAACATTTTATTAAATGGATTTAAAATGAATTAATAAGATATTGGTACCACATAAAGTCACTAGGGGGTCTGCAATATTAAAAGACTATCATGGTAACCTTAGAGCTGACTTGTTAGTATGTCTTGTTTATACAAAAGGATATTGATGCCGCATAGGGGCACTAGGGGGTCCAAAGTATTAAAAGACTATTGTGGTAACCTTAGAGTTGGCTCATGTGATGACACTTGCTCACTTGCATAGTAGATTTCCTATGTGTCTGTATTGCCTCTGGGTTTAGTTGATACTTGTGTCTTGGTACCCTTTGAGATAGTTTTCTTCCGGGTGATTCCTTGAACTTAGATGTTGGTTTTGAATTTTGAATTTGTTATCCTGTTTGGGACTTGAGTTTATCTCCTCAGCGCAATGGGAGTAGACCTTTTTTGGGTTTCATGAGGTCGGGTGGTAGTGCATTTTCTTATACCATTGAGATCTAACTGTCGTACTTATGCAGATGTTACTTTCTATTTGTTTCTGTATTTATATGATGGAGGGTTATACTCTTAAGTGTATTGTATTTAATTTCATAGATCGTACAAGATGACGTAATCTATTTCATGATGTATATTATTTCAGGCTTTCATACCCTATGACCTGTATAGTGGATGATTGTGCATTTTGGTTATTGCCAAGTGACATTCAAGATAATTGTATATTGTTGAAATGAAATTTGTACTTGTAGTTTTTGATTAGATAAACAGGTTTTATAGGGACCCTGAAACCCAAGAGTTAAAACAATAACAAGGCTGATAATAAGCCCAAGGCCCAGCTTAAATACAAAGATCAAAGAAAAGACCAAGAACAGAAACAACATAGAAATGACAAAGGCAAAAGCCTTGACAAAAAGCCAAAAAATAGATTGACACAAAAGAATAGGCAGTGGATTAGTCTTCGTTCTTTCTCTCCGAGTCTTGCATGGCCTAAGCAGCCTCATAGGCCATCTGGTTCTCCTCAGCCTCTTGCTGGTGCGCCCTTTGATCCTCTTGGTCCTGACCATTGTTGATGTTGTCCTTTGTAGTGTCAACCTCTAGTTTGGCTTTTTCCTTGTCTTTTCCTTCCTCTTCTTCCTTCATAACTCTATCTTTGATCCAGCCAGTTAAAGACATAATGTTGTTGTTAATGGAGCTTAGTAGTGAAATCATCTGGTTTGACAGATTATGATTGTAGATTTCGAGGTTGTTAATCCTTCTCTCCGCCAAGCTGAGCCTCTCACCGTTGCCATCTCTATTATCAGATTCTGCTCCATTCCTGTTATCCTCCATATGACCCACCTGCTCTTTGACCCCCTCCAACACATGGAAAAGCCACTTGATTAATCTGAAGTTATCAATCATACTGTTGCGGGCATTGTTCATGAGGTTCAACCTATATTCCCTTGCATTATTTGAAATAGCCACAATCGTTGGGTCAATAAGTTCTTCAAGCCCCTCCTCTTCTTGGTTTTCCACAAGGACCTGCAGGTTCATGGCCTCTCTAAAAATGCCCATTTTCAAGGTCCTAACATTAAAGTTTTTCCAAGCTTTCCTCCTATCTTTAACCTGCACCTCCCCACCCTCAGTCTCATAACCCATTTTTTGCTCCTCTAGTTGGGTTTGAGTATAGATAGGAGAAAGAGGCAGCGAAGACATATCTCGTTCTTGCTGCAATCTCTCATCCTCCAGACCCTCCCTCTTGCGTTTCTTCCCTCCTTGATCTTCCTTATTTTCCTCCTGCATCTCCTTTTCCTCCTCTTTCATCTCCAAATCCTCCTCATCATCGTTGTCAACCTTCACATCCTTCATAGGTTGCTTCTGCCCATGAGCCCTAGGGCTTTTCCTACTTGGGGTAATGGAAGAAGGCGAATTCTTGACCTGAAGGGTGACAATTTTATCAGCGAAAGAAATCCTGCCATCCTTAGAGCTAAAGCTCTGAATATCATCCGAGTTTGAAGAGAAGCTAGAGCTTCCAGAGGGCACATTCTTTATCTGAGGGGGGGCATAGCTTATAGTCTGAGCCTTAAAGTGCTCATAAATGAGCAGCATGAGCCCCCCATGCAAAGCGGGGTTATCGGTGGGCTTCTTTTTGAAGCTAAACACGACCTTGCTCATGGAAGTTAAACAAGTAAAAAGGAAAAGAAATTTTACAGCTGTGCCGAAAATGATTCAAAAGAACAAAATGGTGGGTACAAGCCCGATCAAACCTAGGGTCCAGAGTAATGTACTTGATTAAAGCTCTCAGAACATACCTCCACAGTTTCTTCATGGTATCAGGAACATAGTACGTGTCAATCTTCTTCAGGGCTTTCAGTTCCTCCGTATCCTTCACAAAATCCTGCACAACATTAGCCGAGAGCTTCTTGTCCCTAAAAAATTTAAAACCCTCAATCGGGATTTCAGAGATGGTCGATATCACCTCCTTAGTGATCATGAAAGAAACCCCATTCACCTTAACTCTGTCGTACTTCCATGAACCCACCATACTATTAGTTACCTCCTGATCAAAACCATGCAGTTTCGCAATGTATCTGGTAATCCTGCCTTGATCCAGCTGCTCCCAAACTTTTTCCCTACTCCTCCATTTGTCCAATTCACCAACCGGCTCCTTTCTACACTTGTAGTTAGTCTTTAATATGGATGTGTTAGATATTGGTTTTAGTATTAATTAAACTTAAATGTGATTCAACGTCACAAAACCCTAAGAGATGTAATATGTTTATGATGATTGTTATGTGTATGTTAATACTTCCGCTATATTGTATTTGATGTTGTTAAGTTATTAACTTTAAAAAAATGGTTGAAAACTTAAAGAAACTTTAGGTTAATTTCTTTTGGGTTCTCTGGCGGGGCGTTACAAAAACATATCATTCTTCACGACTATTTATAGTCTCTTCTAATGAGTCATGTTAGTCGTTTCCTTGCACACCCTCTCTAAAACTTCATTTGAAACTTCCCTTTTGTTTCACCACATTTCTTCCTTTATTCTCATTTATTTTTGTAGCTAAGTAAAATCATCATTATTTATAAATTGTGAGAGAGTCACTTCCCTCGAATCACTGCCAAGTTCTCCCCCTTGTTTGTAACTATTCAATTCTCCATCCATAGGAAGAGGTTTAACCATAGTTTCCCCCTTAGGATAAAAGTTACTCACATCTTAATCACTTATGATAGCCTCAAAGTTCAATTGCTAGAAATTCAATCACAATTCCTTTCCAAAGGGATAATGTTTATAAAGGAGACATGACTATGAGACTCTCAGGAATCAGTGCAGGTGTTGATAAAGGTGACATGGATGTTAATGGTGTTGTGTTGTAGAAGGAGCTGATGAAGTTGGGTGTGCAAGAGGATTTCTTGTAGGCATTTTGATATTTGTCCAAATGATGTTTGTAGGTTGTCAATATCATTTTTATTCTCAGAAAAAAAATCCTAAATTTCATCCCATGATCTTGTATATAATGGGTCTTTCTTCCTTCTCTTTGCCTCTTGAAATTTGATCTTGGTCTAATTTTCTCATTTTTTTGTCACTTCCAGTTCTGTCTGACAATTTTTGTTGAGGTCCTCTATTTCATAAAATTGGTTCATAAAGCCAAATATTTTGTGTGATGTCTTTATGTCATGTATAAAGAACTCTAGATCAAATGGTCTAGGTGGATCAATATTTGTAAATATTGATTGGCTCTTATTTGTTTGATACTTGGAATACTAAGAAAACAAGTGTTAAAGACATAAAAAGTGATCCTCTAGTGAGCCTCATTAAATTTAATAAGGAACAAATATTGGTAGCATAGGAATGCTACTAGCAAACCAAAAACCTTGGTACTTGTGATATCCTTGTAAAGAAACCAATCACACTAATTGTGAGCTTTTATTTGTTAGATACAAGGTCTTAGGGCCTCAAACATCTTTTAACTCTAGCAAAAAACCTCCAATCCATAGGTTCTCTCAATTAAAATAACATTTATTGACAACGTATTCTTTAGAAATTGCATAGTTTATTATCTCATACTGTCTATATACCTAGAATAAGTCAATTAATGGACTCGTGGATTTTATCATCTTCGTGTAGCCTAGCCTTGAGCCGTGAGTTCCAATTTTTCAAAGTATGATAAAGAATGATGTGAAACAAAAGAGAAGTTAGCCAAAGTGTATCGTTGCACGATTCACTTAATATTAACTAAAGGACGTGTGTATATTCTCTTCCATATACGCAACACAACCAAAGGGATTATTTTTCTCATAAGATAATACATCAACAACAAGTGCTACCAAATAATTTTGTATCACATATTCATGATTTAAGCCTAAAACTTGACACAAAGAAAATACACTTTGATGAAATAACTGTCAAACATTTCATAATACAGGGTCATTTTCTTGGCGAGTTTTAATCTTTCTTTGCTTTTTTTTCAATCCTCAAACTAGGCAATTCACTCATCCTATATCCCCATTTTAATCTATCATATTCTCTTCTTAGATCCCTAAAATAATTTCGTAGCATAGCATTAGGATTAATTTGAAAGTTGCACAAATTATATCTATTACTTTTTATGATTTTTTTGATTTTGTGTAAAAAATGACCCATATTACAATTATAGTCTTGGGTGGTTGCTCTAATTAAATGTACATTTGTAGAACATTTGGGAATAACCAATTTTATTAGATTTTAATTCTAGATATTTGAGTTTGGGACATTTAAATTTTCATTGTTATATCCATATTTAAAAAGACTAAAATTCGTTAGGGGGATGCAATCTTCACAATTAATGTTCTAGTCAAATAAATTAGCTGATAAAATTCTTGATCCTTTAGCTCTTTTGATTTTATGGAAAGAAGTAATCATTTGAGCAATCAAATCCTCGTCAAGTTTCATCTTAAACCCTTTGGATGACTTACTATTTTTAAAATTTAGGGTGTCATGTATGAAAAGGAAAACTAGGATTTTGGCATCCCTATCATGTATAATTAGTTCACACATATAAGATAATTGAACTTCTTTGATTGGGTTGTTCACTATAATATATTGCAAAGAATATCCACAAATCCTCAGACCTATGATTATCTTTTTCTTTGTGCATTTATTTCTCCCCTCCAAATAAGGCACATGATTGTTGGCCTTTTAATTCAAAATACTTTCTCATTGTTACATGAGTCTCTATATACAACAATGCAATAGTTGATTTATGGTTTACACTGTTTTAACCAGGCTATTTTATTGCTATCTAACTATTATTTTCCATTTTCCATTTTCCATTGTCCACTCGATTATTTGCTTTAATCAACTAATGGACTACTCTTATTTGTCTGACCCTAAGATTTTGTCAGTAGGTTTAATATCCATTTCTCTCTATTTTTTATCATTACTATCATGAATTTCAAATGATTCTTGTAATGTAGTCATCACACTCTAAGAAAAACTTTAGTGGTCAATATTTGCCAATTGACGAATAAGTGGGATCAAACAAGTTGGCTAGATTTCCCTAACTCAATACATTTTTGGTCCAATGTAATTGAATTCATCGTCATTTTTATTATTTAATTATATCCATATGACTATTTAACCAATTGAATATGCGTTTTCCAAATTGTCTATTTAATATATTCACTTGCATTTTGGAAGTGTGCTTTATTTGATAGCTATATTCGTCAATTAGTCATCAGTAGTTCTATTCCTAACATTTTTTGGTAGTGTGCCTTAAGTCAACATCATATTCACCAAAACTATTAATATTCAATTTTATGGGAGATTTGACTTTTCCATTTCTTTTATAAGACCGCCCCAATGGATGATCCATAATTGCCTAGAAAATTGTAATGTCTATGTTTTGTCAAGGTTTTATTCACCCTTATTTATATTAGACATGTTAGAAATAAGTCGGATTTGCCAAACAATTGTACATCATTTAAACTTCTTGCTAAATTAGCCAAATATTGATTGGTATAATTACAATTAAAGGTCATATTTATTTCTACACAATTGGTCAATTTTGAGCTCTCAATTTAGATCAATAGCCAAGTTTCGCATGAAGAACAACAATTGACATTTCTACATTGTCATTTACTATTTCTACTACTAAGAATCTAAAGGTAAGTGATCATTTTTTTGAAGTGTTATAATATTATTCATCTCGATCTATTTGAATTTTTAAGTTCATTCTTATTGAATAGAGAGAGATGAATCTTATATTCTATTATTACTTCTTAAACAAGTAGATATTTTTTGTAGCCTTTATTTCATTGGAGATGTCAAATAGGAAGATGAGCAAGACTTGTAAATGTGGTATAGGCCACAAGAGGCCAACAAAATTCAAAGCCTTAACATTGTACTTTGTCAATGTTTTTGGCCAAAATGATGAAGGTACATCATCAAAATTACAAGATGAACCTGATATCTTAGATGACAATTTTGAAGATATTCTAGTAGATACCGGGGATAACAAAAATGAGATAATCAACTTGGGTAAGAATGACATAGATGATGATGATGCACAAAAGAGGAAAAACAAATTCAAATAAAAAATGGGTCAAAGTGGGATATGTTGATCAACTTTCAAATTGATTGGGTGTCAAATTATTCTTTCATTGAAGTGGTGGAGAATCCAAAGAAATGAAAGCCTATACTAGAATGAAGGTGCAATATTTGTAGTTATACATAAAAGGGACAAGAGGTTATAAATCAAACTCGACACCATAGAAAAGCATATAAGTAAAGTAAAGTCTACAAAATAAAATCATAGATGGAATTAAAAAACTAGTGATAAGATGGAAAAAAGAAGCATTGTCAACATGTTAAGATTTCATTAGAATATGTTGCACATTTTAAAAGATAAGAAAATGTTGTTGAAGTTGGAGGTCTATCAAAGTTATTTTTGGAAAGGCAATGACAATAGAACAACTGAAAAAAAAAATGTCAAGTGCTATTTTTTTATATTTTAAAAGAGGGTATCCTATAAAAAATTACTTAAGTGTTATAAATTTAATACACTTTTTGAAAGTTCCCAAATTTCTTGATAGTCATTGGTTTGTAAGTAGTATATGGGAATTAGAAAGTTGTTTTGTTATGGTTGAAAAACAAGATATAAAGAAGAAAATAAGAGAGTACAACTTTATTGTATTATCCTTGGATGAAGTTATGCCAATAGATAATGTGTCTTACGTATGCACAAATTTTAATACTATACATAATCATGTTCATCAATATTATCTACTATGTGTTACTAAAATTAAGGAGATTGCAACAACAAAAAACTCTATTTCAACTAGTTAAGAGTTATTTAATTGAATAGTGGGGCATGAATGACTTGACTATTTCTAAAAAGTTGGTGTGGAGCAAACTCAAAATTAAAGAATGCAAGGTCACAACAATGGTCTTTGCATAAGGCTACAAACTTCTTGTTCACCCTACATGACTTCCATTCATCGCGTGAGCCACAAAATGAGTCTAGCTTTTGAAATTGTGAGCAAGCATCCCAATTTAGTTACAAACTTTGATGATTTAGCTATAGAGATCTACTCATACTTATGTCAAAGTCACACATGATTTTTGAAATTTCAAAATTTTGTTGATGGAACAACTAATGGGAACACACTTCTTAAGGATCTTTACATCATAAGAATCTCTTTGGATGTACCAACACACCAACTTATTTAAAATACTAGCCCTTGATTGGAAAAATGTACAAGCATAAACATATTAGACAAAGCTCCTGACTTAATTTGTAGATTATGTGATATAGAGACTATCTTAACTTTAGAAAGTCTTCTCCCCATGCTAGAGGACATGAACCTTCTAGTAGAAAGTACCAATAAAGAGATATTTAGTGTGGAAAATATGCTAAGATATGTAAACTTACATGCATGGCCCTAAACAATCTCTATCAATCTTAACATTCATAAATGACCTCTTTAGGTGGCAAAAATTAACAAATTTGTAAAATCTAATCATTTTTTTTATAGATAGATAAAAATGTGGAGTTATGTGTTAGTGTACATGGATTTGAGATACCAACACACTACCTTTCCATAGATAAAAGAATATGATAACACCCTAAGAAACACAAAGTAAGTGTTGCAAATGATTCTTTTAGAAATATTGTTGAGTTTTTAATTGTTTCTGTGAATAAAATTGTCAATTTTGTTTCCTTATATATTAGAAAATGATTGCATCATGTTGATGTAGTTGAAGCCATATCTATTATATTTCCTTGATTTTGGAAACTCAATAGTGAAATTGACTATTACACGAAGCTAGTGACTTTGATAGGTCAATTTTGCATATCTATACAACTCAATAGACAAAATATAGAGATAGTTTTAAAGGAAACCATTCTTAGAGATTAGTCAACCCATTTTGCAATAACAATGAGGGAACACTATCAAAAAATGGAGAGCATGCACCAAGATAGATCATTACAAAGCTTTGAATGATTGTAAATCAGTACAAAATTTCACATGGTTGAATATTAAAATTTCTCAAACTTTTTGGTTTATGCCAAATATGATATTGGGTTCGGTGGAGGATCAGATGATTTTTGTTGCTTTGGGTTTCTTGAAATCAAAGATAAGAAACAAAATAGACAAATGTTTAGAAAATTTCTTGAGGTTGAATACATATAGTCATAATATTAAAAGTTCTCCTTATAAAAGGGCACTAGAAATTTGAAAATATGATGCGAGAGCATTTAGGGTGTAACAACAATCTTGCATCAACAAAAAATATTGCCTAATTTTTTTAATAAAAGGCTATCTTTGTGCAGGTTTACTATTTTTGGAAAATTTACAATTTTTAAAATTTTGTTTATTTATTAAATGTTGACGGTTCCAATTTATTCATTGCAAGTTCACTTTGGGTATATAAGCCCTCCAATACACATTTGTGGCAAGATCAAGTCTAGTTTTGAGGATATTGAAATTTTGGTTTTGGTTTGTGGCACGAAAAAATATTTGAACTTAGTTTTGAAGGCCTTAGAGGTTCCCAAAGGTTTTGGAGGAGGGGGTGTCAAAATTTGATCAAGTGGAACTCCATAACTATAAAGGCTATAGAGAATTTTGAGAGGTTTACAAAGAGGAGCAATAATAGCCAATTAGGTCCATAGTTCATTAGGTGACCTTCAAAAATTGTGCTACTTTAGTAGAAAATGTAAAATCCTTTCAAAAATCTAACGAGGTTCAAAAGCTTTTTGGGGGATATTCTCAACATAATCCAATGTAAAAAACTAATAATGTAAAAGTTGTCGACCTCCATAACCTTATAGGGAAATTAAACTTCCCAATACAAAGAATGTTAGATTGTGGTGACTGATCAGGAAAGTACTATACATACTTCATAAATTCTTTGGGGTTTAGGGCATCGCCTTGGAATTTTTTTTTTGGGCCATGGTCGATGTTGTAGCCGACATATGGCCAACATGTTGTAACCCTAAAATGACATAAAATACTTGTATAAAAGGGTTTAGGGTTAGGTATTTTCATTATGTTGTGATGCAAACTTAGTTCTTGAGGTGCTATTGAGTTGTAAGGGATTGCGAATTGTAATCAGGTTGTATTCACTTGATCGTAATAATATCGGACTAGTTGTTTGGTGGATGTAGCCCAAGGATTGGGTGAATCACGTTAAATCTTGGTGCCTTGTGTTCTTTTCTGTGTGATCTATTATTTTTTGTTATCGGTTATATTTGCATGTAATTGCTATTTTTTGTCTGTGGTTTAATCATAACAAGTGGTATCAGAGCCTAGTTATTTTTTCAGTTATCCTCTGTAGGAAAGTCTCACGATTGAGTGGGAGCAATGGCAGATGAGGGAAAGTTGAGGGTTGATAGGTTTAATGGGTAGAACTTCCAGTTATGGAAGATGCAAATGGAAGACTATCTATATCAGAAGGATTTATGAAAGCTGTTGGAAGGCAAAGACAAGAATTAAGGAACTATGTCAAATGATGAATGGGATCTTTTGGATAGAAAGGCACTTGGAAGCATTCGATTATGCTTAGCACCATCGGTGCCATTTAATATTACAAAAGAAAAGATGACATAAGAATTGATGAAAAAACTAACAACAGTATATGAAAAGCCCTCCACTTCAAACGAGGTATTCCTCATGAAGAGTTTATTTAATATGAAAATGGCAGAAGGTGGATCTATTACAAATCATTTAAATGAGTTTAATACTATTACTAGTCAGTTATCTTCTGTGGGTATCAATTTTGAAGAAGAAATTAGGGCGCTCTTGATTTTGTGTTCTTTGCCTGAAAGCTGGAATGGCTTGGTAATGGTTGTGAGTAATTCTATTCCTAGATCTAGTACCCTAAAATATGATGATGTGATTGGTGTTATTTTAAGTGAGGAAACTTGTAGGAAAACCTCAGGTGCATCTACATCAAGAAGTTCTTTGAATGCACAAAGTAGGGGCAGAATGACTAAGAGAGGAAGTAATTCTGGAAATCCTGAGAAATCAAGAGGAAAGTCAAAGGGGAGGATGTCTCAATTGAGAGGATCGAATGACTGCTGGTACTACGAGAAACCAGGGCACAAAAAGAAAGATTGCTGGAATCGAAAGAAAAATGAAGGAGATAAATTAGATGGAGACAAGGAGGAAAATGTGGTAAGCAAAAAATTTGAAGAGGATGCTTTGCTTCTATCTTTAGAAAGTGTTGATGATTCATGGGTATTAGTATCTGGTGCTTCATTTCATGCTACACCTCATAGAGGTTATTTCATTGATTATGTCCAAGGGGATTTTGGGCTTGTTTATTTGGGGGATAATGAACCCTATCAGATTGTTGGAAAGGGAAAAATTAAGATTAAGTTGCAAAATGGGAATCATTGGCTACTACATGAGGTAAGACATGTTCCAAGGCTGAGTAAGAATTTAATTTTAGCAGGGCAACTTGGTGATGAAGGTTGTGTAGTTACTTTTAATGATAAAATTTGGAAGGTTTCAAAAGGTTCCCTTGTTGTAGAAAAAGGTGTGAAAGTAGGCACCTTATATCTTTGTACAAGTCATATTGTTCCTTCTACTTTAATTGTTTCAGAGAAAAATTAATGTTCAGGAACAATTGTTGCATTTCAGCAGGGAGAACAAATAGCTGCTACAGATTTTGATACAACGCTGTGGCACAACAGACTTGGGCACATGAGTGAGAAAGGTATGAAAGTACTTCATTCAAAGAAAGTTTTACCAGGTTTGAAATGTGTTACTATGGATTTCTGTGAAAGTTGTGTATGGAAAACAAAAGAGAGTGAGATTTACAAATACTGGGAAGGAAAATAAAAGGGAGAAATTAGAGCTTGTGCATACTGATGTATGGGGACTGGCTCAGGTATCTTCCCTTGGTGGCTCTCATTACTATGTTACATTTATTGATGACGCAACTAGAAAAGTATGGGTTTATTTCCTTAGACAGAAATCTGATGTATTTCAAACTTTTAAGAAATGGAAATGCTTGGTTGAAAATGAGACTGGTAAGAAATTAAAATGTCTCAGATTTGATAATGGTGGTGAGTATTTCAGTCATGAATTTGAAGATTATTGCTCCACTAATGGTATTTGTAGATAGAAAAATGTTCCAAGGACTCCACAAGAAAATGGAGTGGTTGAATGCATGAACAGGACTATAATGGAGAGTGCAAGGAGCATGATGTTGCATGCTGGGTTGCCCTTATACATGTGGGAAGAGGCTATCAATGCTACTGTATATTTGATTAATAGAGGTCCCTCTACTCCTTTGGGCTGTGGTATTTCTAGAGGAGGCATGGACTGGTAAGAAGGTGAGTTATTCTTTTCTCAAAACCTTCAGTTGTGAAGCATTTGCTCACATAGATTCTGAAAATATAACCAAGCTAGAAGCTAAGTCAAAGAAATTTGTATTTTTTGGATATGGGATTAATGAGTTTGGTTATAGGATTTGGGATTTTGAAAATCATAAAATTGTAAGAAACAGGGATGTCATATTCAATGAGAAAGTGTTGTACAAAGATCTATTGCAGCAACATGAGAAGAAAGAAGATGATTATGTAGTGCTGGATGATACTCTAAAAGCTGATGTTGCAGCCATTCCTCATGATGTGCAACAACCACAACAACAAATACCACACACACTAGTGTATGTTAGATGGTCAACAAGGAAAATTAGACCTCCACAAATATTTTCTCCCTCTTTGTATTCTATTTTACTTATTGATGTTAGTGAACTTGAAAGTTATGATGAAGCTGTGCATGTGGATACTAAGATTCAGTGGGAGTCTACAATGAAAGATGAAATGGACTCTTTGCTGAAGAATAAGACATGGGATTTATGCAAGTTGCCTACAGGTAAAAAGGCTTTATAGAATAAGTGGGTATATAGGCTAAAAGAAGAGGATGGATGTAAGAAAAGATTTAAAGCTAGGTTAGTTGTAAAAGGATTTGCATAGAAAAAGGGAATTGATTTTGATGAGATATTTTCTCCTGTTGTTAAAATGACTTCTATCCGTACTATTTTAAGTCTAGTGGCTACTGAAGATTTGCATTTAGAGTAGCTATATGTTAAAAAAACCTTCCTTCATGGTGATTTGGATGAAGAGATATATATGGCTCAGCCACAAGGATTTTTGGTCAAAGGTAAGGAGAACTTAGTGTGCAAATTGAAGAAAAGTTTATATGGCTTGAAGCAAGCACCTCGACAATGTTATCTGAAATTTGATATTTTTATGCATGAGCATGGTTACAGTAGGTGTCGTTCAGATCATTGTGTCTACTTTAAAAGGTTGGATGATGATAGCTACATTATCTTATGTTTATATGTTGATGATATGCTTGCAGCTGGGTCTAACATGGATCACATTAAGGGGCTAAAAAGCCAATTAGCACGTGCATTTTCTATGAAGGATTTGGGGGCAGCAAAACAAATCCTTGGTATGAAGATTTGTAGAGATAGGAAAAATAGAACATTGACGCTATCTCAGACTAATTATGTTGAGAACGTGTTGCAATGTTTTTCTATGGAGAATGCTAAAGCTGTCAGCACACCTTTACCTAGTAATTTGAAATTGACTAAGGAGATGCGTCCTAAGAAATAGGAAGAGGAGGATAAGATCTCCAAGGTACCCTATTCTTTAGCTATAGGAAGCTTGATGTATGCTATGGTATGTACTAGGCCAGAT
The DNA here is from genome assembly GCA_028749045.1 of Cupressus sempervirens. NCBI lineage: Eukaryota > Viridiplantae > Streptophyta > Pinopsida > Cupressales > Cupressaceae > Cupressus > Cupressus sempervirens. Next base: position 219,869,658 of record CM053791.1, read on the forward strand.
ATTGCACATGCAGTGGGAGTCATTAGTAGGTATATAAGTCATCCAGGAATTGAGCATTAGAATGCTATCAAATGGATTCTTAGATATTTGAGAGGAACATCTAATAAGTGTTTACACTTTGGAGGCTCTACTACTAATTTATAGGGCTATGTTGACTCAAATTTGGCAGGGGATATTGATACCAGGTGGAGTACTACAAGTTACATCTTTACTATTGGTGGGGCAGCCGTGAGTTGGGTTTCTAGGTTACAAAAGGTTAATGCTTTATCCACTACAGAGGTAGAGTATGTAGTTGCTACAGAGGGAACCAAGGAGATGATATGGTTTTAGTTCTTCTTGCAAGAATTAGGACATCCTCAAAAGGATAATTATTTATTCACAAATAGTTAGAGTGCCATTCATCTTGCAAAGAATTCAACTCTGCATTCAAAGACCAAACACATACAGTTGTGGTACCATTTCATTGAGTTATTTTTTTGAGGATGGACAGTTAAAGCTAGAGAAGATACATACAAATGACAATCCAATAGATATGTTGACAAAGGTAGTAACAAGGGAGAAGCTGAACTCCTCTTCAGCTTCAGTTGGTCTTCTAGACTGAATATTAATAAAAGAACAGTAGAGTCCAGGGTGGTTTGATCCAGTGGGAGCCCCATGTGGTAGTGGTATTGCTATAGGATCAATCTCTAAGTGGGAGATTTTTGTTTAGTGTGGAGCCTAATCAATCCCCAAGTGAGAGATTGTTATATTGTGGTGACTGATCAGGAAAGTACTATACATACTTCATAAATTCTTTGGGGTTCCCAAATTTTTTTTTTGGGCCGTGGTCAACGTTGTAGCCGATATATGGCCGACATATTGTAACCCTAAAATGACATAAAATACTTGTATAAAAGGGTTTAGGTTTAGGTATTTTCATTATGTTGTGATGCAAAATTAGTTCTTGCGGCGGTATTGAGCTGTAAGGGATTACAAATTGTAATCAGGTTATATTCACTGGATCATAATAATATTGGACTGGCTGTTTGGTGGATGTAGCCCAAGGATTGGGTGAATCACGTTAAATCGTGGTGCCTTGTGTTCTTTTTTGTGTGATCTATTATTTTCTATTATTGGTTATATTTGCATGTAATTGTTATTTTTTGTCCGTGGTTTAATCCTAACAAAGAAGACAAATAGGGTTGTATGGAGTAGTTTTAATGATGCATATGATGGATTTTCCTTGTATGCTATTGTAATGGAAATTCCCATGTGACTATAGCATATTAGTTTTTTGAATATTGCACTCTATTTTCATCGTGGATAATAGAAAGAAAGTCTTTATGTTCTTGCAATTGGCTAGTCCTTGAAATTTCTTGTTGTACTATTTTAAAATGGAAGAACCCATCGTCTTTGGGGATCTTAAGAAATTTTAACTCCTCTTAGGTGATCTCCTAGACCGTGGATGCACTCATTCTCAATTTCAACTCTTTTCTTAATTTATGCTTGATTAATGATGGGTTTTCATTACCTATTGATTCAAGATAAGTCTGAATTTGGAACTTGATTAGGCACGAGACCAAGTAAAATTTGTCTCACAAGAACTAATTTAAGGTCAAATTTTCCCTCTAGGTAACAAAATTTTTGAATTTCATAAATTAATTCAAATTTTTAGTTTCCTACTTGGTTCTTGTTGATTCCCTATTTGAGTTTGCATTTGGAATTGGGTATATAAAAAGCTTTATCCTTTCATTTTGAAATCTACGAGTAAGAATAAAATAACACATCAAGAAATCAAGATCATTATCAATCTACATCTTTGCAAGAATTCATTTTGGAATTCAAGGAGTTCAAGCAAGGATTCCTTGGAGGCCCTCTTTTATGCATTTCCTCTTCAAGATCTGGCTTCCTTCCTTGTTGATAGTGGAGTTGGCCATTGAGAAGATCTAAATTTCATAATCATTTCATTCATCCTTCTTACATTGAGCATGTTTACATCCATGGGTCTATGAGTTGGATTTTATAGATTTATTGCATAGTTGAAGATATCCTACATTCAAGCATTTTTGGAAAGCAAGGTGAATATTTTCATTTATCTTATTTTAAATACATTTTCATGCATTTTCATTTCATGGTTGATTCCTCAATCTAGAGCTTAACCAAGGAAAGTCCTCCCCAACCCAAAAAACACGAGAACCCTTTTCTTGCATGTAGGTTTTCATCACAAATTTGTGTACCAATTTCAATGAAGATTCTAGATTTGAATTTTGTTTCAAGATTCAAAAAAAGTTGTTTTGGCTTCTAGGTATTCTTGGTCCCAAAGTTAATTTTTGGAACAAAAATTATAGAACATGCACATAACATTCCAGATCTTAGTTTTTTTTGCACTTAGGTTGACTTTAATTCCTCTAGGTCGACTTGGTCCCAAGGTCATCTTGTTCCTAAGTTCAACTTGATTTAGAAATTTTCAAATTTTCATATTTGGTTGGTATATGTCTCTTCTATCTCAATTACATTTTACTTTGCCTCTTTTGATCTAGGTAAGTCATTCTAATTTCATGTTCTCTCATTTCCTTGTTGTTCCATTTTGGATATGATCCATAGCACAAATTTTCTTTTAGTTTCATTTACATTAAATTTTAAGTTTTCTACTTTTTTTACATTTAAGATGCATATATTTAAAAGAAATTTTAATTCATAGTCACACTATTCGATTCCTTCTCCCAGGGAAAGCAAAAAACCCAAGTAATTCCATCATCCCAAAAGGGGTTTATGTATTGGTACATTCTTGTGTGCTAGTTAATTCCATCATCCCAAAAGTTGAATCTACTATAGAGAAGAGTATCATGCGACATCAAAGGAAGAATTTGATACATGTGTCACTAGAGGTGATAAGGTATTGATCAAAAGAGGGATCTATAAAATACAGTAAGTTGCACTTAATAAGATCAAGTTTACTTCTATTTTCTTACCATTGTAGTAGATAAATTCTATAACAAGGTAGATCTAATAGCTTGTTTGTAAATCTCTTAACTGAGTACACACATTGCACATGTTTTTCTAAATCCTTGAGATAGGTAGATCCTTATAGATCTTTTTATATTACTCCTAACGATGTATGTCATGAGAAGTGACAAACATTGTAGCCCTAACAAGGAAACCTCTTGCTACAGTAGTGGAGGATTCATGGGTGTCATCACCACCATAGTTTTCCCTCTAACCAAAGATTTTTAGGAGACCAAATTATTTGTACAATATATTATGATGTTATGGTTTATGCTCACATGTTTATGATGAGGTAGATTAGTTATGTTTACTTTCATTTCATGTATAGAATTCATGAATATGCGTGTCTATTGAGTTGAGAAAGTTTAAGGGTTAATCATATTTGAATGAGCATAATTTTTTTAAGGTTACTAATTTACCCCCCCTCACAACATCCTGTAGGAGTTGATGAAATCCAAATCTACAGTCGCCAAGATCACCTGTAGTGCAAATAGCTTTCCTAAGAGAAACCTAAGGAGCAAGAGCTTGAGGGAAACAAAGCAAGAGAAAATATTTCACAATAGGAAAATGAAATTGCTATCTAAATGGATGAATTTACAATGAGAGAAAGACCAAATATAAAGGCCTCATGGAAGCTTGTAGAACAAGCTGGAAGGAGGTAAAAGATAAGGTTGACAACTAAGCACACTTCCACAAAAAGGTGGAACATGCTAGAAGGAAACAAACTCCCATGTTGTCAACAACTAACCACTACAACTATTAAATACTAAATATTAAATAAATACATTAACCTAAGTAAGCTTAAGTAAATAGAATAAATAATAAATAAATAATTATTTATTCTAACACATCCTGCCTTTCCTAAGCATTCCAATAGTGGATAAACTTGAAGTAATCAAATTATTTTTTGCTTATACAACTCATAAGGGCTTTAAAATTTATCAAAATGGGTGTTAAATCTACACTCTTGAATGGAAAGCTTGAAAATAAAGTTAACATTGAACAACCAAATGGTTCTCCATTGGGTGATCAAGAAGACATGGTATACAAATCAAAGAAAATATTGTATGGATTGAAACAATCACATATGGCTTGGTTTGCTAGATTGCATAGGTATTTTTAACATCTTAGTTTTAAGAAGCATAATGTAGACAATTTTTTATACTTACGGACTAACTCTAATGGTACCTTGAGTTTTTGTTGATGATATCATATTTAGTGTAAATGATGGAATGAGTAACAATTTTTTTAATGAGATAATAGGTAAATTTGAAATGCCAATGATAGGAGAAATGAGTGTTTCCTAGGTTTTCAAATCATTTAGAATAAGGATAGAATCTTTATATCTCAAACTACATAAGGATTTATTGATTTATTTTGGAATGGAGAATTGTAGGCCAATAGGAACACCTATGGTTATAGGTTGCAAACTATCTTCTACTGATGACTCACTGTATATATTTAAGACACAATATAGATCAATGGTTGGTGGAGTGCAATATCTAACTCATACAAGACCAAATATATCTAATGCTATTGAAATTTTTGCAACATTTCAAGTAGAATTTAAAGGGACTCATTTGGAAGCTATGAATAAAATCTTTAAATATTTGAAAGGAATGTTAGATTATGGGTTTTGGTATGATAGATATGATGAATTTAATTTGTATTCTTTTATTGAGTATGATTGGGGATAGATTCTGGATGAAAAGAAGAGTACAAGTGGAGGACCCTTCTTTCTTGGAAGGAAGTCAATTTCTTGGTTAATCAAGAAGGAATGTTGCATATTTTAGTCTATTGCCAAATCATACTATGTTGCTTCTATAATTAATTTCACTCATCTGATATGGATGAAGTAAATGTTGAATGCTATTGGTATTATAATCGATAAGCCTAATTTTATCCATTGTGATAATAAAAGTATAATTAACATGTCAAAGAATCTAGTATTGCATTAAAAAAATCAGCATATATCAATCAAGTATTACTTTCTGTGAGAAACATTCACATAGAAAGAAGTAAAGTTGAAATATGTAAGCATAAAGGAGCATATAGTAATTATTTTTACTAAGCCTTTACCTAAAGAAATGTTTGAATTTATTAGAGGTATACCTGAGGTAACAACCTTGCCTTGTCAGAGCTAATGATGTAGGAACTCATTAGTCCAAAGGTTATCAGAGCATTATCACAAGTCTAAATGTCTTCTCCTTAGGAGAGTAATTTTTGTGGTTAGAGCTAATCTGAAGTGCTCTTTGGATTTGTTTAAGGGAAGAAAATTTGGTGATCACATAACCTTGTATATTTTTGTGGCATTTGATTTGCCTTTGGGTAGAAACCTGATTTATGATCTAAGAAGCATATGCGATAAGAGGAATTGTCAGTAAGAGAGATTGTTTTAGATTTTGGTATTATTTGGTACTCCTTACCATTGATGTCAAAGGGAGAGAGAACATGTGAAAAATCTCCATTTGATGGAATAATTTACTAATGGAGGAGAGCTATCTCAATGGGGGATAACTATTGAGAATATTTAGAAATTTGTATTGAGATGCTACTTTATGATTGATGATTTTTCACACATATAGTGCCATTAATGCCAAAGGGGGTGAATGTTGGATTATGAAGGAGATTGCTAGATATGTTGGATATTGGATATATTGTTTATTTTTATTTTTGTTTACTTTAATTATTTCTATATGAAGTTTAGACTTACAAGTTTTGTCATTGATATCGACATATGTTTTTATATGTTTCTGTAATGAGTTAGAAAAATTATGATTTTGTGTTACATGATATTGAGAAGGAAATAACAAATGGTATATAGCATTCTTGAGAAGGTGAGCATGAATTTATTTTTCAAAGTGGGTGTAGACACTATGTCTATGGTCATAGAGTTCTATGTGTCAATCTAAGAGAGTTACAAATATTTTGGTGAAGACATGTTGCAAACTAGTGACATAGAAGTTGTTGGAAACAATTCTTCAATTGTATGTTGTCATTGATGTTACAAAAATGTTAGTATTAATTGAGAAACGAAGAGTTTATAGTATTAACCTTTTATTTCTAAGTATCAACCAAGTAGTTAGGTAATGAAGAACTTCTAGTATTAATTGAGTAGTTGGTTAATGAAGAGTAGCTTGCTTGCAATATTAACCAAGTGGCCAAGCATCAAAGGACTCGCAATGTTAACTGAGTGTTCAATCCTAGTATTGACCAAGTGACAACATAAAGAATTTGTCTAATAATTAACTGATTGAGGCCAACTATTTAGATGTTTATTGATTATTTGGAAGGCTAGCCAACTGACTTGTCCAATCTTGTGATATATAAGAAAGGTAAACTTGTGAGGATAGAAAGCAGAAGTGGAATATGAAATAAGATGTATATGTGAGTGAAGGAAAAGGTAGAATGGAAAACTATGAAAGATAAGCTGAAAAGAACATATGATTAGTAAGGATCCAAAGATCATACCAGAATAAAGACATAAATGTGCAAAGATAGTTTCTTCATAAATCAGGTCAAATTGCTATTACCTTCTAACCATTGTAATAGTAAACAAATCCCTTAATAGAGTTGACTTAACAATCATATTGTAAATCCTCTAACAAGGTGACATTTAAAGATTGAAGTTTTTGAAGACCTCTAACTAGGACACTCCTAACAGGGTGATTTGAATCCTCTAACAAGGTCATAATTAACAATATGTTTTGTAACATTTAACATGTTTGGATCCTAATAGGGCCCACTTCAGAAGAGTAAAAAATATTGTAACTGTTGATATGAGATTCTTTTGGAGTGAAGAACTTGTAATAGAATGATAATTTATTTTTCAATAATGTCAAACCTGCTACCTGCTAGTGAGACAATTGCATTTTGGTCTGAAAGCTATTATTTAGTTGATTGATGAAGAGGATTTGAAAAGAGGAGATAACAAGAGAACCTAGAGAAAGGTTGAGTTATTTAGTATGTAAAAGAAGCACTAAGACCAAGACATTGATACTATAGTGTATTGTTTATCTACTTAAAGTATGAAATGAAGGATTATTCAAGTTAAGATTGGAAGAAGATCAAGTAAGAAAAGTGTCTCCCAAGCCATGCTGAGCAGTTAGTGTAAGTCAAGCAGAAATCAGTAGAAGTCAAGTAAAAATCAAGAAATGCTGAGCAAAAATGAAAATTAGTGCAAGTTGAGTGAATGTTAGTATATGCCAAGTAAAGTTTAGTTGGTGCCGAGCATCAATAAAATTTAGTGTTTTCTGAGTGAACTAATGTTGGCTGAGTGACATAATAGTATAGATGTCAAGTGATAGCAAATAATGTTAAATTGAAGATTTGACAAATTTGAGCTAACTAATTTGATTTATTGAATTATGTGAAGCGTGTGGAAGATAACTATGATGAGCTGGTGGTGCAGAATTCAAGGTAAATAATTTTGAGGCAAATTCAAGGAAGACTATAGAGGAAGTTTCTAAAGGAACCAAATGGAAAAGTGGATTGATCCATTGAATCCTACCTAATCCTACCTAACTCTAAAATGGATGATTGTGGTTAAGTAGAATAAGATCAATATTCTCTATTTATAGAGATAGCTAGTTAGAAGAAAAGGTTGTCATGTGTGAGAACCTAAGGAAGACAAGGAGTCTAGGGTATTGCTTCATCTAGTGGCCTAATAGAAGAGACTGCAGTTGGCATACAAATCAAGAAGGCTTAAGGGATGATTGATTAAAGGGTGAATAAGCTATTAGAGCTAAAGAGTACAAATGCCAAGCAAAATGGAGGATTGAAATAGAGATCTATAATCTACAATTGAGTTGTAAGTTTTTATCAGATCAAGTCCTACTGTTACTTTCTAATAACTATATCAGTGTGGATAAAATACTTTGGATTAAGGTTGACCTAACAGTCATATGTAAATCCTTTAATCGGGTGACATTCTAATGCAATGTTCTAGAGTTATCTAACAAGGCTCACTCCTAACAAGGTGATTAAAATCCTTTAACTAGGTCATATTTAATAGTGTGTATTGTAACCTTTAACAAGGTTGGCCTTTCATAGGGCATCAATTTAGAAGAGAGAGAATTAGTGGCATGTTACTGGTGTTTTTTCCAAAATTGGGTTTCCACGTAAAATTCTTGTGTCAAATTGTGTGAATGTTCTTATGGTGTTTCATGTTTACATTCCTACAAAGTTGTTTTGACCTAGGAAAGTAACCTAAAAAGTTTAAGTATTGTATGATCTAATGGATGCATGCATGTTAAACTTTTATGGATATGGGTCTACTAAGAATTGAAAAGTTTTATTTGTACATCTGAACCTTGAATAACTGATTCACTCCCCTCTTAGTTATTCTAAAGAATTGCAATAGTAACTTGTTGCATGGTGGTTTTACCAAATTTTGTTTCCATGTTAAATCTTGGCATCATCAGTGTTCATGTTATTTTCTTATGCTTTATGTTTCTACAACTAAGTTACTAAAATATAAAAACAATTTAATAATCATAAGATTGCTTTGTTAACCAAGTGATAGTAATATTCCTTTGTTAACCAAGTTGGAAACTATTGCATGATCAATGGAAAGTTTGAATTGAATTATAGGGGCATGGAATTATTTTTGTGGAAACTCATTCACCCCTCCCCTCTTATTTACACTCTATATTTCTAAAAATTGGTACCAAAGTATTTGGTGCTTGTGGGAAAGGTTTCAAGGACTTAAGTGATGCAGCAATGGGTGTCAATCACTAGGTTATCCCCAATATCCTTCCTTGAACTTCTTCTAAGTTCAACCAATTCCTAAACCCTTCCTTAGGACTTTCTCACACTAGAGTGGTGGTGAATGGCTTCCTCAACATTCCCACTTCACATCCCAATACCATCTCTATCTTCAAAGTATCCTCAAGCCTTCAAAAAGGAAACCAAATCTTCTCCACACCTCACTCCCTTGCACCCTCCAGGATCTCAGACTATACTACACATTTTTGTACTCTTTTCCATCATTTAACTAAGTTTTAGAACCATCTAATAGGTTTTGGGTTTCCTTCTAAGCCAAAAATGCAAGTTGCTCTAGGAGGCCTAATAGGAGCTCTTTCTTGGTTGCCCTATCCAACCAATTAAACTCCCAAAAATTCCAAATAAATCACCAAAAAAATTATATAATATCTATGACATATGAAATCCTAACAAACTCCACAAGATGGGTTCTGGGTTGACTCTCCTTACCCCTTAACCCTCGAGCCCTAGTTTAGGGCTAATTAGGACTAACACCACTATTTGAGCTAACATACCATTAAATAGAAAACCCACACCAAAAATATATCTACCAAAACCTAGGGCATCCTTCCACATTATCATATTTGAAACCTCAAGCATCCATGACCTCCCTTATTTGTTCTACAACATGATCTTTGACTATCTGCACACTAAGGACATGAAGATGCTTAGCACAAATGCTGTCAGAATACTCCAAGCAGGTGGGTGGTGGTAAAAAAGGAAGTAAAAAAATCATCTCCATATTATAACCCTTCTGTAAAACAAAAAATAGGGATTTCCACCTTGGGGATTAGGAAGGAGACTCCATTACAATTAAAACTCTAAGCATAGATTAGGGTAACCAACAGACACAAAATAAATCAAATCAACTTCAAACTAATCCTTTTCAAAAAAAAACTAATTAATATCTTTATAAAGAATCAAAAACACAAATTTTTACCATAAACACATGTACACACTATAATACTACAATGAAATCTCAAAACTATACTTGTTGTGTGCACATCTTTTTTCCACCAAAACTTGCTTTATTGATTCAAAATCCATACAAATCAACTCCAACCCTTTCCTAGGTTGAAGAACATTTATTTATAGGAAAAGCCTCTTGAAATTACATATTCATTCCTTCTTTCTCAATCAAAATATGACTTTGACTATTGACTTCCCAATTTCACAAGAAAATTTGCTCATCAACAATTTTTATTGTATGACAACTTTTTACAACTTTTCACTATTTCCAAACGAATGTCTCAAATTGCCTACCAAAACATGAAAGAACTCTTAAAAACATAGAATTGAATATTTTTGGTCAACTCATAGCATTTTCTAACCTCTAACTTACCCATATACCTTATTACAATATGCATGAAATTTTCCTAACTACATTCTAGGGATGCTTGAGATTGACTTATTTCCTTGTGTCAACTTGGACACTTATTAACCACCTAATCTATCCAAAATTTGTATTTGATCACCTTGTTTAGGACCTTGGGCCCCTGCACTATACTCCCATAGCTTGATAAACTCAAGTCCCTTGAGTTGCTAGGTGCTAAAGAGTGGTGCCATGCTCACAATATCTTCCTCTATCCTCCAGATTGCTTCTGCCTCAGGTTATAAGCCTTGCCACTTCACCAGGTACCCCTTGTAGGTTTTGTTTCTTGTCTTCTTGACTATCTTAGTGTCTAGTATATACTTTAACTATAATGGCTTGTTGGGTGGTAGGTCCTTCACCCATTCTACTTCAAAATCTGCCCTGTTATTGCTACTGGGGCTCATGCTATTGTTATTCCCTGTGTACAATTTGTGGTCTACTACATTGAAATAGGTGATATACCTATCCCCTATGGTAGTTATAGATCATATGCATTCTTTCCATATTTATGTAAAATTTTGTGAGGACTAATCCTTTTCATTTGTAGTTTGTTTCCTGGACCTTTAGGTTGCTTGTCTTTGTTTAGAAATGCCATCACTAGGTCACCAATTTTTAAATGAATCTCTTTCTTCCTTTGATCTTCCCTATCTTTATACTTGGTTACTGACTTTTCCAAGTGATCCTTTACTTGATCATGGAGTGTCTTCATCAATTCTACAAGTGCCTCCCCCATGACACTTCTTGATATCATATCTTGTAAATCCCTTAGTTCCATGGGTCCCCTTGGATGAAACCCATATACTACCTCAAAAGGTGTCCTCCCTGTTGACGTATTATCAAAGTCATTATATGTATATTAAGCCTGATTGATTACTTGATCCCAAACCATACAATATTTTTTTTTTAGGCAACTAAGTAGATATCCTAAAGAACTATTCACTACCTCAATTTGGACATCAGTCTAAGGGTGGTAAATTGATGAATAGGCCAAATGTGTGCCAATTTTCTTCCATAAGGTTCTCGAAAAATGTCTGATGAATTTGGTGTCCCTATCAGTCAATATTGTCATAGGGAGTCCATGAATTATCACTATTTCTTTGATGAAGAGTTTTGGAATCTGAGATGCATCATGGATTCTCCTGTAGGGGACAAAGTGAGCCATTTTTGTGAACCTTTCAACTACTACAAATACTATATTTATTCCTCTAGCAGTTTTAGGTAATCCAAGCACAAAGCCCATGCTTTAGCTATCCCAAGGTTTAGTAGGTATTTGTAAGGGTTGATACAACCCTACATTAGATGACATTCCTTTGGCCCTTTGACAAATCAAACAAATTTCAAAATATCTCCTTACCTCGTTCTGTAATCGAGGCCAATAATAGAACCTTGCCAATTTTTCTAGTGTCTTATCTACTCCAAAATGACCTCCAAGAGCACCATTGTGCTTTTATTTGATAATTTTTTCCCTCATTTATGACTTAGGGTTGCATAATTTTCTGCCTTTGAATAATAAGTCATCCTGTAATACATAGTCAAATAATTCACCATGAAAAGTGTTAGCATAATACAAAAAAGTTTTATAAACCTCTCTGGAATTAGAATATTTCTAATACATATCCTTGATCTACCCCAATCCCACACTTTGTATCTTGACCTCTTGAAATTCAAGTATCCTCTTGCTTAAAGCATCAACCACCTTGTTGGTAGTCCCTTTTTTGTGTTTTATTAAGAAGGTAAATGCTTGAATTTTCTCTACCCATTTAACATGTCTATGGTTGAGTTTATCTTGTCTATTCAAGAAGCTGAGGGCATGATTATCATTATACACTATAAAATCCTTTGGCATGAGGTAGCGTTTCCATTTCTATAGGGCTTGAACCATGGAATATAGTTCAAGGTCATAAGTGGTATACTTCTGCTTAGCTTCATTCAACTTCTTTGAGAAAAATGCAATGGGATGATTCTCCTAAGGAATGCTCCTATAGCATGCTTACTAGCATCACACTCCACAATAAACACCTTATCAAAACTAGGTAGCACTAGGTGGATAATTCTGCTGCTTTCTTTTTCTAAAGTTGAAAACTCCTCTCTGTTGTTTTAGTCCATCTAAAATTACATTTGATTCCCCCTTAGATGGTATCAAGTATGGGAGCTACTATCCTACTGAATCCTCTAATGAACTTCCTATAAAAGGTAGCTAAGACAAGAAACTCCTAAAATCTCCCATTGCCTTAGGACTAGGCCAATTCAAAATAGCTTCTATCTTACTAGGATCCATCTTTAGACACCCTTTTCAAATCACAAAACCAAGGTAAAAAAATTCAGACTTAAAGAACTCACATTTTTCCAAATTGATGAAAAGCTTCTCCTCATGTAATTTCTTCACCACCATTCTAAGATGCTCCAAGTGTTCTTCTTTGTTCCTATTGAATATTGGAATTTCATCTAAATAGACTATAAATTTTTTTCCAATCAATTGTACCAATACCTCATTCATTAATCTCATAAATGTGCTAGGTACATTCATCAAGCCAAATGACATCACTAGCCACTCATATAGTCCTTCATTAGTCTTGAAAATTGTTTTCCACACATCCCCTTATCTGATCCTAATTTGGTGATATCCTAATTTCAAGTCCAATTTAAAATATACACATGATCCTCCAAGATAATCCATTAGGTCTTCTATTCTAGGCATGGGAAACCTATACCTAGTTGTAATCTTATTGATTGCCCTTTAATCAAAATAGTGTCTCCATTTACCATCCTTCTTAGATGCTAAAACTAAAGGATATGCACATGGACTCAAAATATTCCTCACCAATCCTTTATTCAGTAATTACAAAACTTGTCTACTTAACTCTTCATTTTTTTGGTGTGTGATCTTGTAGGCAGACTTATTGGGCAATTTTGCACAAGGCACTAAATAAATCTGATGGCTTATACTTCTGATAGGTAGTAGTGCTTTGGGTTTCTCCTCTACAACTAGTAAAGGGTGCTATCTTAGTAATTATTCAACCTTTGTAGGTAGTATTTCCTTGTTCTTGACTTCCTCTTTTGGTTTAGCAATTAGAGCATACCCTTGAAAATACTCATCCTTAGTTACTTATAGAAACTCCTTACCTCGATCAGTTTGAATGCACTATTAGCTTGGTCTTTCACCATGTGACTAGGTAAAGGGTCCATCCTAAAATATCTTCCATACTTCTCTATCAAATATGTATTCTTTTTAATATTATGTTGGTCTTTCACATCATACTACCATGGCCTTCCTGGGATCAAATGAGTTGCATCCATATGAATGATTTCACATAGAACCCTATCCTTGTACTCACCAAGCTCAATTCTACACATGCTTTCCCTTCTACTGTAAAACTATGACTCTTATTTAACCAAGAATTATTTTGGGGTGCTAAATGAGGTAATCTCTTAAATTTACACTTCTAAGCCATTTCTAGAGATACAACATTCTCTATGGATCCAAAGTCAACTATAATTTTGCACAATTTTCCATATGCCTTACCTTGAGTTCTGAATAGGGATTTCCTTTGCGGTGGATCTATCTTCAAAGGAATATTCAACATAGCCCTCCTCAACATCATGTTCTCCCTATCAAATACTAGTGCTACACTCCCAACTTGTCTGGAACTACTGCTGCAACAAGCTTCATCATTCATGATCAATTGATTTTTTTTGTCTCTAGGAGGATTTGTGGTTTTCAGTGGACACTGAGCCATTGTTTGTCCTGGCTGGCAATAAGAATAGTACTTTACGGTCCCATGTCCCCTTCCTTGTCCATCTTCATATCCCCTACCTCTGTTAAATGGCCTCCTCTATCCTTTGAATCCTTGACTTCTTTTGTGAGAGTTTTCATCACTGTTACCACCTTCAATTCTCTGCTCATTTTTTTGATGATCTTCCGGCATCCTTGGAAAGTTTCCTCTTCCCCTTTTTTGATTAATCTTTCCTCCTCTACCCCTATTTGAGTTCTCTTATTTCCTTTCTATCTTTTCTTCAATCTTCATTGCTAACAAAAAGCATTTCACCACTGTATTGGGGAATACGATGGTCACTTTTTCCTATATATTATACCTTAGACTAGTTAAGTATTTGGCTACCTTCACAATCTTTGGATCCACCATTCTTGATCTTATTCAGAGCCTATGGAACTCCTCTATATATGAGCACACATTCAACTCCTTATGCCTCATATTTTGTCTTCTCATGTGTAACTGGACTTCATAATCCTCTAGAACATAAGTATCCCATATCATGTTAGACATTACCTCCCATGAAGTAATTTTGTTCTTACCTTCTTTGACTCTCTCCTCCTAAATGAAATTCCATGATGTGAGAGCTGATCCTTTCATCCTTGATTGGGCTAGCCTCACTTTCTTTCCCTTTGTTATCCATGGCATTGAAAATGACTCTCAAGAGCCTTCATGCAATCCATTATGGCATCAAGATCCATCTTTCCTCCAAAAATAGGAGTGTGAATGGATTTACCCCAAAAGTTTCTAGGGAATTTGATGAATTTTACCTAGTTTGCATGTATGTTTTTGTACTCATCATCCACATACTACTCTTCTTTCTCATCCATCTCTCCTTCTCCTTTGTTGAGATCTTCCTCAATCTTCTCTATAATTTTCTCTACTATTCCCATCTTGTTTTCCAATTGTTCTAGCATCTCTTTCAATTTATTTTTCTCATCTTTCTATTCTTGAAGTTGCTTGGCCAATTCTACATTTGTCACCATCTTGTCTATCCTTGATGTAGAACATTGATCAGGTGCAAACATCCAATCCACAAGCTCCAAGTTGAGCTCTGATACCACTTATAATGCAAGTAATGGGTGTCAATCACTAGGTTATCCCAAATATCCTTCCTTGAACTTCTTCTAAGTTCAACCAATTCCTAAAACCTTCCTTAGGACCTATTCAAGACTAGAGTGGTGGTGAATGGCTTCCTCAACATTCCCACTTCACCTCCCAATACCATCTCTATCTTCAAAGTATTCTCAAGCCTTTAAAAAGGCAATAAAATCTTCTCCACACCTCACTCACTTGCACCCTCAAAGATCTCAAAATCTAATACACATATTTGTACTCATTTCCATCATTTCACAAAGTTTCATGAACATTTGATAAGTTTTGGGCTTTCTTCTAAGCCAAAACTACAAGTTGCTCTAGGAGGCCTAATAGGGGCTCTTTCCTAGTAGCCCTATCGAACCAAATTCATTCGCCAAACTCCCAAAAATTACAAAGAACTCACCAAAAAATTTATAGAATCTCTAATGACATATGAAAGCCTAAAAAAATCCACAAGATGGGTTTTTGGATCTACTCTCCTTACCCCTTAACCCTCGAGCCCTAGTTTAGGGCTAATTAGGACTAACACAACACTAATTGAGCTAATAGACCATTAAAACCAAAACCAACACCAAAAATATCTCTACCAACATTTAGGGCATCCTTTCAAGTTATCACATTCCTAACCTCAAGCATCCATGACCTCCCTTATGCCTTCTGCAATGTGATTTTTGACTATCCGCATGCTAAGCACATGAAGATGCTTAGCTCAAATACTATCAGAATACTACAAGAAGGTGGGTAGTGGTAAAATAAGAAGTAAAACAATCATATCCATCATATACCCCTTCTATACGAGGAAAAGTAGGGTTTTCCACTATGGGGATTATGAAGGAGACTCCACTACAATTAAAACCCTAAGCATAGATTAGGGTAACCAATAGACACAAAGTGAATCAAATCAACTTCAAACTAATACTATTCGACACAAAATAATTATTATCTTTATAAATAATAAAAAATATAACTTTTCACCATAAGCACATGTACATATTGTAATACCACAATGGGACCTCAAAACTGTACTTGCTGTCTGCACATCTTTTCCCCACCAAAACTTGCTTTATTGATTTAAAATCCATACACATCAACTTCAACCCTATCCTAGGTTGAAGAAAATTTATTTATAGGCAAAACTACTTGAACTTACATATTCAATCCTTCATGCTCGATCAAAATATTACTTTGATTGTTGATTTTTGAATTTTGCAAGAAAAGTTGCTTAGCAACAATTTTTATTGCATGCCAACTTTTTGTCAAATTTTCCAAATTTTCACTATTTCCAAAGAAATATCTCCAAATTCCTACCAAAACTTGATAAATCATGCAAGATTTCTAAAAAACATAAAATTGAAGATTTTTGGTCTGCTCATAGTGTTGACCAACATTGACTGACCTCTAACTTGCCCATAGGCCTTATTACAATATGCATGAAATTTTCCTAACTACATTCTGGGGATGCTTGAGATTGACTTATTGCCTTGTGTCAACTTGGACACTTATTAACTACCTAATCTATCCAAAATTTATGTTTGACCACCTTGTTTAGGACCTTGGGCCCTTGCACCATATTCCCACAATTTGAAAATCTCAAGTTGCTTGAGTTGTTAGGTGCTAAAGAGTGGTGCCATGCTTCACAATATCTTCCTTTATCATCCAAATTGCTTCCACCTTAGGTAAGCCTTTCCACTTCACTAGGTATTCCTTTTAGGTTTTGTTTCTTGTCTTCTCTACTATCTTAGTGTCTAGTATGCACTCTAATTGCAATTACTTGTTGGGTGGTAGGTCCTTCATCCATTCTACTTCAGGATCTTCCTTGGTGTTGCTACTGGGACTCATGCTATTTTTATCCCCTTTGTACAATGTGATATCTTGTACATTGAAAATAGGTGATATACCTATCCCATGTGGTGATTCCATATCATATGCCTTATATTCATATTTATGCAAAATATTGCAAGGACCAATGCTTTTTATTTGTAGTTTGCTGAATGGACCTTTAGGTAACTTATCTTTTTTTTAGAAATTCCATCACTAGGTCACCAATTTTGAAATGAATCTCTCTCTTCCTCTAATCTTCCCTATCTTCTTACTTGGTTACTGACTTTTCCAAGTGATCCTTTACTTGATCATGGACTATCTTCATCAGTTTTGCAAGTGTCTCCCTTGTGGCACTTCTTGATTCCATATCTTTTAAATCCCTTAGTTCCATGGGTCCTCTTGGATGAAACCCATATACTACCTCAAAAGGTGTCCTCCCTGCTGACCTATTAATAGAGTCATTATATGCATATTCAACGTGATTGATTACTTGATCCCAGACCAGACCATGTTGTTTTGTTAGGAACCTAAGTAGATTTCCTAAAGACCTATTCAATACCTTAGTTTGGCCATCAATTTGAGGGTGGGAAGTTGATGAATAGGCCAAATGTGTACCAAGTTTCTTCCATAAGGTTTTCCAAAAATTTCTAATGAATTTGGTATCCCTATCAAGAGGAGATATAACTAATGACATAGTGGTCAACATGGTACGAAGAACTCTTCTTTTCTTTTATGCAATTAGAGTTTTAGAAATTTAAGAGATGAGATGCAATCCTAAAAATGATATAACCTCTAATGCACTTGTGGAAAGATTAACTCCTTTTGATTTGGATGACTTTGATAACTATGCTCCTACTTCTAGCGATCTTGAACATGCATTCAAATCCAAACTAACCCTTGCTAGAAAAAGATGAAACTCAAAAGGCAAATATGTTGATAGTGATGAAGAGCTTGAAGTTATTGAAGCCCTACTTGCAAAAAGAGTATCAAAAGAGAAAGGGAAATTGAGAGGAAAAATCCCATTCATTTATTTCTTATGTGAAGAGGTTGGTCATATTACTACAAGATGTCCAAAAAAAGAAGATAAAGATGAGAAAAGAAATAAAAGGTTCAAAGGAAAGAAAGACTTCAAAAGATACAAGGACTACAAAAACAAAGGTAAGAAATCTTGTTACATTGCTTAAAATTTTGATGCTGGTGATAATGAAGAAGTAATTTATATTTTTATTAAGGATGAATTTGGCAATGAGGAAATTGAAAAGATGACACTTATTTCTCATGTGAGAAAAAATGATACATGGATCATAGATAATGGTCGTTCCTATCACATGACTGGTGACAAAACTAAGTTTGAACATTTATAACACTATGATGGTGTAAGTGGTAGATTTGGTAACAATGAACCATGTTATGTAAAAGGAAAAGGAATCATAGCATTAGAAGGAATCAAATGTGAAAATGCCTACTGGGTTGAGGGATTAAGACATAATCTACTTAGTGTAGCTCAACTGAACAATATAGGATACAAGGTAGAATTCATGAATGGAAGAGCTAAATGTTATAGTAATAAAGTATTTTCTTATTAAAAAATAATTATTAATAAAGTATTAATTATGATTAAATGTTATAGTAATAAAGTATTTTAGTAATTAAATAATTTAAAAAATAATTATTAATTCCTTTTTATCTTTAGTCTAATTAAGCTAAACTTAGGACATATAATAATTAATTATTATCATGGAACCTAGGTTTTTCCCTTTAGGGATTTGATCTCCTTTATAAGGATGATCTCTCTTTGTAATCTTATTCATTCAATTTTGATAATAGTAATTTCTCTTTTTGCTCATCAATAATGTCTCATTTGTGGATCTAGAAATTCCAACCTCCATAGCTTTCTACTTCTCTCTTTCTGCGACAAGTGTTTACATGAAGGTGATCCTTAGGAGCTATATGGTTGAGCTTAAATCAAATTCAACATATTATTAGAGCTCCAGATCTTCATGCCCCTGTTCTAGTTATGAGAATTTTAGCTTGGCTTTTAGATCTATATTTTTTCAGAGGGTTTCAGTTCTTTAGAACTATTTTTTTGGATCTGAGGAGTCATTGATTTTTGGGTCACTTTAAGCCCAAACATACATCATCGTTCAGCTCAAAGTGCCCCAAAATCCTTATATTCATATAAAATTTGTCCAATTTGGACACAATTGGAATTTAAGACAAAAAATATTGCTCCTAGATTGGGCACATTTTTTGAGGTGAAGATTTTATGATTTTTGGCACAAAAAATTAAGATTTTTTGGTGTAAATATTGAGATTTTTTGACATGGAAATCTATTGGAATTACAATAGGAAAGGTAAACTTCTGAGAGGGGGAGGGTGAATCAACAGTTTAAACTTTGACCCATAAAACATTCACCACACATCCATCTCATACATTCACTAAGTAAACTGAAATAACACATAAAACATATACATTTAAATCATGTAAACATATAAGGATTCACACACATATGACACCAGATATGATTACCCAGAAACCCTCCAATGAGAAGGTAAAATTGGGATGTGGATAACACCCACAAATCTTCACTACTACAATAATAAAGTGTATCTAGTGAAGGTTACAATGTTTTGATTATGAAACACGATCTACCTTGTGAAAGGTTTGCCCGGTTAAAGGCTTATAAAGACTATTAGGCCTCACCTTGCTAAAAGATTTCAACACCCTATTAGAAGTGTTCCTTGCTAAAGGAATTTAACTCACAATTAAGTAAGAACCCTATTACAGGATTTCAATATAGACTGTTAGGGCTGCTCTGTTAAGAGATTTAACTGATTCACCTACTATAATGATTCAACAATGATCCTATGGTTAGAACTTGATTGCTTGATGATAGATAACCTCTAAACTAATGTATTCTTGATCCTTATTGATTAGATGTCTCTTTGTTGTATACTCTTCTCTTCTTCTATTCTCCTTTTAACTGATTCTACAATGCAATCTTAGATCATGACTCCTTAGCTACCATGAATGCTTTATTTTCACATGAAAACTTATCTCTTCACTCCTTCATACACTTTTACACACTCTAGAGATTTTAGGGTTTTTCCTCCTTAAGAAGGCTTAGGTGACTTAGTGTTAGGTATGAATCAATGATAGTGATTCATCCATTTCCCCCCTTAAACCTTCCCTTTACCTAATTGGCTACATGTAATTGCATTTGGAATCCAACATAAGATTTGTCCTTATCTCAAAAAATATCATAATTCAATCTTTAGTTGGCTAAAAAATGGTTTATATAGTTGTTTGTGCCATTGCAAACAATTATGACAAAACTATCTCACTCGACATTTGAAGTCTTTAATGCTCATCATATACTATCTTCTATACTGTGACTTGACATATGTATTAATTGGCATTTTCTAATTGCTCATCTCTTGAATCACTCGACATACACTATCTTTTCGACACTTGAGTGACTCGACACATGATTGGCTCGACACTCACTATGGACTTGGCATGCTCTATTCTACACATGTTGTGCTTGGCATGTACTACTTGTTTGACATGAACTAAGTAAATGACATAAGTGTGTAGACACTCACTTATCAAAACCAATTTGAGATCAAAAATCTCCCTCTTTCACATGAGTGTTAAAAACACTTGGTCATGCATTAATATCCATATCTGTACGAGCATAACATATCTATTATTCAACATATGTACAAAACTTTAAAATTTCAAAATTTTGTAACAACTTATATACCTCAAAGTTTGATAACTATCCCTAAGTTGATAATTCTATTCTATATTCAAAAAATTTGTACTCCTATTGAGTAAATGTGTCTCAACTGATACTATTTGACTTCATGATGTTGTTTCTCTGCTTGCTCCCCCTTAGCTTATTTTGTCTTTTTCTCTTCCATTTCTCTCTATCTCTCCAAAATTCTATATCTCCCCCAAAAACTCTATATTTCTTTATCTCCCCCTTTTTGACACTGATGTCAATGGGATATACACTAATAGTGTGTTTGTTCAAAAAGGATTTATGGACCTCTAAAATAATTTTGAGAGCTACATCCCAATTTTCACATGCTACATCCAAACTTGATTTGGATGGCCAACTTGGAAGTAAGGTGGACTAGGTCATTTAATGTTGAAAGATTAGGGTCTTTCTTCATAATTGTTTTAGCATATCCTAATCCCTTGTGCAAATTTTCCATATGTGGGGTCAATGTTGTTTGGATGCTAATCAGTTTTGCCCTTATATTGGCTTCATCTGTAGACAATGCTACTAACTAACTCTAGGTTTGAAGCAAAATTCTGAAGTGCTTCTCACTTTGAGCTGGTGTCATAGGCAGTTTTGCATCGGATGCATTTAGTTGACTCTCTAAACTCAAAATTCAACTTCTTGTCTCTTATGTAAAGAGTGTTGGATTGCATAGTTTAGTGTATAATGAGAAAATATTCTCAAGTACCTTCTTCACACTTTCTACATTAGTTGCCAATGCAGCTTGTGTGGATGCTATATCACCTGATATTTTCTCATTTTCTTTATTCTAAAATTTCTTTTCTGACCATTCTAACAATTTAGCATTTGTGTCAAGGTATACATCACTAACCTTTTCTACTATAGTTGTCAGTTGTTCAATGAGTGGCTTGGTCTCATCTAGAGTAGGTAGACTAAATGCATCTAAAAAGATGTCTTTGATATCTAGCAATGCTTACTTCTACATGTGATCCCTTCTAAGCAGTTCCTTATGCTTCTTTCTAGCTAGGGCTTCCTAGAGTATGCCCATCTTCTCAATTGTCATTATGTCATAATTATACTTGGGTAACACAATTTCTTCATCCAAGCTTACATCTCCATATTTTATCACTTCTTCAACCTTTGATGTACTTGGACTCAACACTAAGATCTATAAAGGTGTTGAATCTATTCTCAACTTTTGAAGAGTGTGAATTGAAGGTGTGCTAAATACTATTAAGGTTACAAGAGCTTGAATTGCAACTTGCTCCTTTACCTTTGGTGTCAACTTGGTCTCTTTAGGCTTGTCCTACTCTGCTACAATGCCTTGTGATGCACCTTGTACTTGTGTTGTAAGTGCAGATAAGTCTATCTAACCTATTCCACTCTGTGTTTCTATAGTGGCTTGGGTTCCACAATATTCTTCTCAAATGTATCAACCTTTTTAATTGTATCAACCTTTTTTGATGTAGCTTTAGGTTCTTTGTCCACAAGTTGTACATTAGTGACTTGGTGATAGTAGGTGGTTCTTGTGTATTCACCTCTTCCCTTGTTATTTTAGTCACTAATTTTTGAATCTCATCTACACTCACCAATATAGGATTATCACATAATTTTTCCTATAGTGTAGACTAATCTAGTATCTTCTTGAGATCTTTCTCTATAAGGGGATTGATGTTCTGAGTAGTTAGATTAGAAACATCCTTTACTGTGATTGTTTTAGTATTTTCACTTGATATTAGGCAATTATGTATCTTGCACACTCTGTTCTTCTTACTGCTCTGCCTTAGCTATTGCATGGTCATCTTCTTTCATTTTTATCCCTTCCTTAATAGTATCTTCATTGTTATCATCTTCTTCTTCATCCTTGACCTCTATGGGCTCTTGTTCACCTGCCTTTACTATTGCTAGTCCATATGTGACTTTCTACATTTGTGTGGACTTCTTCACAACATCTTCAATATTATTTTGTAGTATGCTAAAGGCTCTATATTTAGGTACAAACCTAACTGCATATTTCTTCATAGCCTTAGCAATTTGTGCCTTACTAAGTTTAAGCATCACTTGCGCAAGTGAAGTCTCCCTTATTTGTCTTTCCAAGTTCAAACAATACTGCCATTTCTACTCAACTCTCTCATATAAACTTTTAGGTAGAGAGTTAGCAATTTCTAGTGGGGATTTCTTCAAATTTTCCATCATGGCATATATAGCTTCCTCCACCTAATTCTTTTCTACTTTACCAAGGTTATAAAAATCAATACGAGAGAATCCAGAAAAGTCTGCATTATTCTTTACATTTTCACATATATTCTCTAGATCTAACAAATGGATTGTGACTCACCACTTTGAATTGGGAATTGTCATCTGATTATGTTTTCTCCTCATCAAATTCAGCTTGTGTAAAGTATTTCATTCTTGGCTTTTTCTTAGATCCTCCTTCCTATTCTACTAGTTTGGCTTTTTCTTTGGCCTTTTGAGAAATTACACATGCACTAGCCCTTATAGTAGGTGCAGTTGGTTTGGGTTGGCTTGGTTTAACAGTCTTCTTAGCCCTTGTCACTAGTTGGGCCTTAGCCTTCCTCTTCTTTTGATTAGTGGGAGTAGGTGCTTGCTTGGCTTCTTCTCCCTCTACACCTTCAACAACTTCTATCTCCTCCTCTTCTTGATCTTCACCTTGACCTTGTGTAAGTGCAAGTGGTGCTTGTGTCTAGATGTCTTCTTCCTCTTCATTCTCTTCCTCTTCTTGCTTGACACCTTTACCAAATTTATCTTTTAGTTTCTTCACCAAGTTATCCTTCTTCTTGATAATAGTGGTAGTCTTCAATTCCATGGTGATTTTGGATTTTTCCATCTCATAGTTTCCAAATTCCTTGGCTATTGGTGTAAATAAGTATTTACTTATTACACTTTACTTATGTTTACTTAGGTTAATGCATTCTTTTATTATTTCTTAGTTTGACACCTAAGAGTTTGCGTACTTTTATGAGTTTTCATGTTGACAAGAAAGGAGTAAGCAACTCTAATTTAGCACACGGTGTCTACAACATTGGAGTTTGCATAATTAACTGAGTTGTCATGTTGAAAGCACAATTATACACACTCTTAATTTAGCACATGGTATCTACAACATAATTTTACATGCTACACCTTTGTAGGCTTATCCTCTCATCATCACACTTACTCCTGTGCTTAATGGAGGATAATCCACTCTTAGTGGACATGTGCCTTATTGTAAGACTTATCAGTGTGTTGACTCCTAGGCATTCTAGAAACATTCTAGATGCATTTATATTCAAGCACGCCTAGTGTGTATGTACATGATAGAGCATTGAATGACAATAAATCAATTTTGGATATTGTTATTCTGATCATACCTTGTTGGTCTACTATTGTGCTTATGCTTGAGTTCCTTGATCTTGGGTGATTTTTCTCTAAGGAAATTTCTTATTTGGTATTATAGCTATACCAAATTCTGACATGGTATCAAAGCTTAGGAAGATTCTCTTCACATAGCCATTCAAGACCATTCTTGCTTCAACACCTTGACCTAGATCCGGAGTATCCATAAATAACCTCTTTTGTAAGTAATGTTGTACTAGCTATAGAGGCTTCACCTACATTTATTTCATATCCTAAGGATCTCAACCATCTTACCCTTAGGATAGCAGCTTGAACAAATGTGTAGTCAACATCCACTAGGAAACAAATGTCATCATAATGATTTTTCACTAGTGATACTAGAATTCTCAATCTTTTCTTCATAGACTGCTTAAAGTACTCAAAGTAGCTGGTCATAACTAATTCAAAGTTCTCACCCAATTGTTCAATGAGCTCACCAATCTATACTGCCACTAACCTGTTTGTTTTCCATGCAACTATGCCAAATGTAGGAAAAGTGTTTTGAACATAAAAGAGTATACATGTTAGGATAGAACCAAATTTACACTAAGCACTCTTTGTCTTTCTTATTGCTCATAGGTTATCAACCAAGTGCTGTAGTTGTAACTCTGCAAGATCATATGTGTGATCTTTCTTAACAATCTTATAACCAACATCTACTACAATACAGGGCACACTATTTAATCTACTTGATCGGTAAAACTTATGTGAAATAAAACTTACTACAAAGTCTACCAATGGATCAATAACACTGTCAATTATCATTCCTCTCTTGTTCCACATGGCTCCTATATTCTTCTCAATGACCTCTTTTGAGTCACTCCTTAGAGTCTTAGGCCAATCTAGGTTTGGATACCTTGTTACCCTATGGATTATCCTTTTGGTTATTTTGATAGGTCTATTGTCTAACCAAAGTGAACTATCATGTATCTTGCTTAATACTATCTTAATCCATTTTGTTTTGAACACATTTAGGAAATCTAGGGCTCATGTCAACCCTTTTTTTCTACAACTTTAAATTCTTCCCTTAGTACACCATTCTAACAGAGTCTATCATATGCTTTACTAATCTCCATATCCCCAATACTTCCAATTTTGTAGTTGTAACATTTCCTAACATCTTGGGCCATTGAAATATTCAGTGGTATCATGCATAAAGTACCAGAGGGGTCTTGTTTGTAAGCAATGTCTAGAATGGCCTTGAATATTGGTTGCTTGACCTCATTACTAACTAGTTGAACATTAAAAACCTCTATGCCCTCTACATTCTTTGAACTAGATGCCATTATGTGAAACTTGGATTTACAAAAATATAAACAACGTAACTCAACACTTGATAAATACCTTGAAAGATATGACAAAATGGTGTTTAATTGCTACACAAATGTTGCACAATCACTTTTGAAGAATTTCTAGATCACCTCTTACTCTCCTTACTCTTCTCAATTTTGAAATGATGTAAAATGAGTTAAAATTGATCAAATACCCTTTGAAGTACTGCAATTAATGTTGGGTGCTTACGTAGCTGTAAGCTTGGTATCAAGCAATTTTAGGCTCACTTAGTATCCATTATCATTTCACTCATTCAAAAACCATTGTGAACTTGACATCAACTAGCTAGTCTATTAGCTTAGCATCCTCTAGCATTTCACTTGACACATGTAGGAAATTTTTCATGCTCGACAACAATGTGAAAAAATTAAAGATTTTTCTTGGATTCCTAATAACATCTTACATCTTTGTTCATGCTAATGTAATCTTTTCAGTACTAAATCCTTTTGGAACTGATGAATGATATAACTTTTAAATATCAGTCCCACATACCTCTTGATTTCTTAGTTTGACGAGGTGTGATCACCTGACCTATTGGGTGAAGTGATCCCTTCTCAATTTGATGTGCTACAGTCATACTTTTTATTCCATGTTTTGTTCATTTCATTTTTGACATTTTCAACATTTGCCTTGCCTTAGCCTTTATCAAACTTCCAACTTGGTGCCTTTGACCTTCAATATTGACTAATGTGACCAATCTTCAAACAACTAAAACATGTGGTTTGACTCAACCATCTTTTGTAGTCACTTCTAAAGTGTTTCCTAATACAATTCTTAGGAACATGTCCATACTCTTGAAACTAATGACAACTGTATCTTGTATTATAATTCCAATTATAAGAATTACCATTGTTCCTTACCTTTGTTTTCCTCTTTGATGACCACATGGGTTTGGACCTGCACTCAAAAGTTTTATGTCCATACTTCTAATAGTTATAACAATATCCTTCAAATCTTTGAGTGTGCATGGTGTTGATTCTACATTCATGTGCCTGATGACCTTGTTTGTTGCACTTATGATAGTGAACCATGCTTTTGTGCTTGGCATTCTAATTTTTAGTCTTACTCCTACACATATTAGTAGTATGTCCTTTCTTACCACAATTATGACAAGTAGGTTTGGAATTCTTACCTTTTTTGTGCCTTTCTTCAGCACTTCTCCTTCTTTAATACTTGTGTATCCCAATCCAGATGTATCATTATTGAATCTAGGGGATGCCAATAATTGCTCAAAGTATTTGATGGCTTCATTAGGTTTATTGAAACTTTCAACAAATTCCTTTTCTCTTTTTAGGTCACTTTGCAATTGCTCATTCTACAATTTCAATGTTGTTATCTCAATGTCCTTGACATTTAACTCATAGTTGGCATTCATTATTTGACTCAAAGTATCCAATTGCATGTTGGAAATCTTGGTTAGCTTTGATGATTTCTCTTCGAGTCTGTTGCTTAAAATTCTTTTGTCTTCTTCAATAATGGATTTTTCTTCCATAGCCTTCTTCTATTCAGTCACCTCACATAGCAACATGGCTTGTGATTCTTGCTCTAACTTGAGATTTTTTATTTCCTCAGCTTGGGCTTTATTCTTTTCCATTAGATCTACAACTATTGCATCAAATTCATCGGAGTCTCCATTAGAAAATATCTTAGTAGTGTCTATCTCTCTGCATTGTGTGTTATTGTCCTCAATAGAAATTTCCTTCCTTCTCTTAAATGATTTCTTTAAATCTTCTCTTGCTTGATTTAGTTGATGTAAAGTGAGATGTATTTAAATCTCCCGATTCTCAATAATCTTTCCCAACTTTTAGACTTCCATTTCCATATCTTTCCTCAAAACTTTAAAGCTTTTGTTTCAGAGAACTAGGCTCTGATACCACTTATTGGAATACAATAGGAAAGGTAAACTTCTTGGGGGGGGGGGGGGTAATCAACAGTTTAAACTTTGACCCTAAAACATTCACCACACATCTATCTCATACATTCACTAAGTAAACTGAAATAACATGTAAAGCATATATATATTTAATCATGTAAACAGATAAGGATTCACACACATATGATACCAGATATGATTACCCAAAAACTCTCCAATGAGAAGGTAAAACTGAGGTGGGGATGACAACCACAAATCTTCACTGCTGCAATAATAAAATGTATGCAATGAAAGTTACAATGTTTTGATCATGAGACATGATCTACCCTATGAAAGGTTTTCCTTATTAAAGGCTTACAAAGATTGTTAGGTCTCACCCTACTAAAGGATTTCAACACCTTGTTAGAAGTGTGCCTTTCTAAAGGACTTGAACTCACAATTAAGTAAGCACCTTGTTAAAGGATTTCAATACAACTTGTTAGGAATACTTTGTTAAGAGATTTAACTGATTCACCTACTAGAATGATTTAGCAATAATCTTATGGTTAGCATTTGATTTCTTTATGACAAATAACCATTAAAATAATTTATTCTCGATCATTCTTGATCATATGTCTCTTTTCTATATGCTCTTCTCTTCCTTTGTTCTCCTTCTAACTGATTCTGCAATGTAATATCAAATCGTAACTCCTTTGCCACCATGAATACATTGTTTGCACATGAAAGCTTCTCTCTTCACTCCTTCATACACCTTTAAACACTCTAGAGAGTTTAGGGTTTGTCCTCCTTAAGAAGACTTAGGTGACTTAGGGTTAGGTATGAATCAATGGTTGTGATTCATTCATTTTGCCACTTAAACCTTCACTTTACTTGATTGTATGCATGTAATTGCATTGGGAATCCATCATAAGATTCATCCTTATCTCCAAAATATCATAATTCAATCTTTAGTCAGCTCAAAAATGGTTTACATAGTTGTTTGTGCCATTACAAACAACTATGACAAAACTATCTCACTTGGCATCTAAGGTCTCTGATGCTCAGCATATACTGTCTTCTATACTATGACTTGAGACCTGTATTAATCGACATATTTTTCTTGCTCGGCTCTTGAATCACTCAGCATACACTATCTACTCGGCACTTGAGTGACTTGACACATGAGTGGCTTAACACTCACTGTGGACTCGACATGCTCTATTCTACACATGTTGTGCTCAACATGTACTACTTGTTCAACATGAACTAAGTGAATGACATATATGTGTAGACACTCATCAAAACCAATCCAAAATCAACAAATAAAGATTTTTTTTGCTCAAAAATCAAGATTTTTGGCATAAAAATTGAGGTTTTCTGGCACATAAATTTAACAATTTCTGGTATAGAATTGAGACACTTCCCATGGAAAATTTGATATGAAACTTTCATGCTTCTTGAGATATTTTTGGTATGAACTAGTACACTTCTTGAGGTAATATTTGGTACTGGCAAGAATACACTTCGCAAGGCATTTTGGCATGAGTCCTAAGGCGATGATTTTTTATTTTTCCCTTCTGCCTCTTTTTTGACCTACCTGTAGTTTTTTAGCTATAACTTGCTCATCCAAACTCCATTGTTTTCAAATAAGATATTGTCAAAAAGATAATTTTGAACCTCTCATGATGATGTAGTTTATTTGGACTTTTGATACAATTTGGTTGCTATTTTATGCAGTCCAATTTAGAGGTTCTATTTTATAGTCTAGGAGACATATCTTGAGACATTCAATTTTCTAGATTCTGCTCTAGGCACATCCTATTCAATTTTTTGATTTTTTTTCATTTTGGTGAATATCTTGGTTGTTTAAGGTCCACAGATCAATTTTGTTGCTTTAGATGATTTTTTGTGGGTTGCATTATCTCTTGTGTCAGCCTTACATCTTTTTTGATCTTTGTTGACATCCTTTTGTAGATTTTTTCAAACGCACTGAGATAAAGTGCCACTCTATTAAATTTCAAGATCTTTGTGTTTTGTTGTACTCACACTATATTATAAAGTGCCTTGTGGGTTTTATGTTGGCCATATTTTCCATCTTCTTTGTCACGTGAGTGTTGCTTCTATGACATTAGCCTCTTGATATGTTGATGGCACATGACATTATAGGTGCTTGTATTTCTTTTGCACTCTCAATGTTCTTGGTTCTTTTTGTAGGAGATATTGCATTCAATTTCAGTATTTATGTCTTACCTCTTAGTATTATGGGGGAGGGGGGGTATGTTGGTTCTATTTCTTTCTTGGTTTAATGTAAAGAGCTATATATTCAATATTTGATCTTATGCATAAGGAAATTGCAGTGGCTGGATACCTATGCATTTCAATGAGAAGGATTATTTACCATATTAACATTCTTTCATCCCTATTTTTGGAGGCCATGAAGATACCTTCCATCTTTTATTGATCAACTCTTTAGACTTAGTCTTCTCTACCTAGTCATTTTCTTTAAAGTGGAGGTTCTTTAGATCAACAGTTTGGCAGTGTTTATAGTTACATGCTTTAGTGGTGTTCTTCATGATCATCTCATTGGTTCCTATCTTCTGGGACATTCCCTAGTTTGGAGGCTTCTTAAGTCTTTCACTAGTTCTTTTTAGCATTATTTCCATCTATTTTTGGAGTGGGGTATTTTCCATGTGGTTTTCTCTATTTCTTCTCTTTTTAGAGATTTGGTTGTGCTTGGGTTCCTCATTAGGCCTTGTTACCAAGACCCAAATTTATTTTCAATAGTATTTTTTAGGTTTTTAGCTACTCCCTAAGTTTATCTTAAGGGGGGGGGGGGGGGGGTGTTAAAGTAATAAAGTATTTTATTACTAATTAAATCATATTGATTTAATTATTAAGTCACTTATTATCTCTACTCTACTTAAGCTAAAATTTGGGCATATAATAATTAATTCTTTTATTAATTATTATAATGCAACCTAGATTTTTCATTTTAGGGTTTTGATATCCTTTATAAGGATGTTCTTTCTTTGTAATCTTATTCATTCACTTTTGATAATAGCAATTTCTCATTTTTCTCATCAAGAATGTCTCATACATTGATCTGGGAATTCTAGCCTCCATAGTTTTTTGCTTCTCTCTTTTTGTGATAGGTGTTTGCATGGAGGTGATTCTTGGGAGTTGTGGGGTTGAGCTTTCATCAACTTCAACATAAACTACTAGATGGAAAAAGAAACCTAGTAGGAACTGGCAATCAGACAAAAGGTAATTTACTTTACCTTGATCTCACTGAAAGTATATGTTTGCTAGCTCAGATAGAGGAAAGTTGGCTATGATATAAAAGGATGTGTCATGTTAACTTTGATAACCTAGTTGTCATAAGAAAGAAAAAAAGAGTAAGAGGTATACCTTATCTAAAGAAACATGAAATGGGCATGTGCAAACAATGTCAAATTGGAAATATGAGTAAAATAAGTTTCAAAAGTAAGTCCTACAATTCTAAAAAACTTTTGGAACTAGTTCATATAGATCTTTGTGGACCAATAGGTATAGAAATCTACTGTGGAGACATATACTTCATTCTATTTGTTGATGATTATTCTAGGATGATGAGTGTAATTTTTTTAGAAGACAAATCTAATGCTTTTCAAAAGTTCAAATGGTATTTGGGTAGAGTTGAGAAAGAAATATGAAAGAATCTGAAATACATGAGATCAGATAGAGGAGAAGAATTCAATGAGTTTTTTCAATTAAAGAGGAATCAAAAGATAAGTATTATCACCTAAAACTCCAGAGAAATAATGGGTTTATAGAAAGAAGTGAAGAACAGAGTAGCAAAGAGCCTGAAGACTACAAAAAGTTTGTTTACTATGAGGAGGAACCTAGAACTTTACCACAATCAGTTGTAGTCAATCAAAAGTTGGAAATATAACCCAAGTCACATAAAAAGTCACCTAAATCACAGAGAGTTCAAACTGAGTTGCAACCACAAGTAGTGAAACCCGAGTCATAGGCAACGCAACTCAAGTCACAGTTAGAGGAACCTAAGTTAGAAATGGATCAGCTAGAGGAGATTGAGAAAAAGCTAGAAGATCATGGAGATCCAAATGAATCAAGTTCAGAATCAAGAAAGAAAGAACCAAGACTTAAAAAATATGTCGTAAGACATCATGCACCTAAAAAAATAATTTTAGGAGAGACAAAAGTCATACTGACAAGGAACAAATTAAAAATGTATATGTTTGCTTAGTGAATTGGAGCCTAGATCTATAAAAGACGTATTAGAAAATGAAGGATGGATAGAGGCAATGAATGAAGAAATTGAGAAAATAGAAAAGAACAAAACTTGGTGTCTTGTACCTAGGCCTAAGGATAAGAATGTGATTGGTAAAAAAAGGAAATTCAGAAATAAGTTGAATGAGAAAGGAGAAGTAACAAGAAATAAGGCAAGGCTAGTATGTAAAGGTTATGATCAAGAAGAAGGTATTGAATATGGGGAAACATTTGTTCTTGTTGTAAGACTTAAAGGAGTCATAATACTTATAGCATATGCAACACAAAAGGGATTCAAAGTATATCAGATGGATGTTAAATCAACTTTCTTGAATAGAGTTTTGGAAGAAGTCTACATTGAATAGCCTGAAGGTTTCATTGATCCTAGAAAAAGAGACATGGTATGTAAGCTTCACAAAGCTTTATATGGATTGAAGCCAACTCCTAAAGCATGGTATGAAAGGATTCATGGATATCTGGTAATAATTGGTTTTGAAAAAAAAAAAAAATAGTAATTTGCATATAAAGGAAGGACCTCATGACAAGATATTGCTTGTAGAAATATTTGTAGATGATATCATATTAGAGGACATGAGATGTTATGCAAGTCATTTTCAAAAGAAATGAGGAAAGAATCTTAAATGTTTATGTTCAGAGAGATCAAATTCTTTATGGTATATTCATCACTGAATCAAAGTACATTAGGGAAACATTGAAAGTATTTGGAATAGAAGATTTTAAACTAGTTGGAACACCTATGACTACTGGATATAAAATTTCAAAGAATGATGATTTAATGGAAGTAAATCAAAGTACTTATAGATCAATGATTGGGAAACTTTAGTATGTGGCACACACTAGACTTGATATTGCATTGGCAGTTGGTATAGTTGCAAGGTTTTTTGCTAATCCTACACAAAATCACATAATGACAATAAAAATAATTCTAAGGTATCTTAAAGGAACTGAAGAACATGATTTATGGTATAAGAAATGAGGAAATCTTAAGTTGGGAGCCTTTACTGATGTAGATTGGGTAGGAAGCATTGATGATAGAAAAAATACCAGTGGAGGAGCATTCTTTCTTGGAAAGATATTAGTATCTTGGGCAAGCAAGAAGAAAATTTGTATTTCTAAATCAACAATAGAGGTAGAGTATGTTTCTATAGTAGTCAATTATTCTAACATAATATGGATTGAGCAATCAATGTCTGGAATGAAGAAGGAAATCAAGGAACCAATGGTTATCTATTGTGATAACACAAATGCAATCAATATATCCAAAAATCCTATGATGCACACAAAGAAAAAACATATAGCAATCAAGTATCATTTCTTAAGGGAATTGGTTCAAGAAAAAGAGGCAAGATTGGAATATGTGAACACCAAGGAGCAACTAGTAGATATATTTACTAAGGCTCTACCTAAGGATGAATTTATGTATCTAATAGGTAAACTAGGGGTTATTCCCCTATCTAAGTCTTAGTAAAGGAAAAGATAATGAGACATCAACCAAGTTTCATTGAAGATCTCTTAAGTTGATGTAGATTATCACACATTCAGGTGTGAAATCTAGAGCATATTGCATATAAATAAGTACAAAGGTACATAGTAACTTCAAAGTTTGTATCCTTTGGAATTTTATGTCAAAGAGGGAGAGTTTAGTGTTAACAAGGAAGTGTGAGGGATAGTTCAATGTCAAAGAGAAAGAGGGAGAGCTTTTGTATCTCAAAAAGAAAGTATTTAGAGAAGGAATCTACAACAAAGAGGGAGAAAATGAAAGTAGTTCACAATAGAGTGTTGACATGGAAGCAACATAGAAAAATCCAAGAAGAATATTAGAGGGAGTTGGTATGGATGAGAATCAAAATTTATTCATATTTTATTAGTTTATTTTGACATGTTCTATTGCCATCAATGCCAAAGAGAGAGAGTTTTTTGGAAATAATACTTCAATTGTATGTTGTCATTGATGTTAGACAAATGCTAGTATTAACCAAGCAATGAAGCGTTTGTAGTATTAACCTTTTATATCTCAGTCTCAAATGAGCACTTGCGTAAAGAAGAGCTTCCAATATTAACTGAGAAGTTGGTTAATGAAGAGTATCCTTCTTGCAGTATGAGTGGTTGGGTATCGAAGGACTCATAGTGGTAACCAAGAATTTAATCTTGGTATTGACTGAGTGACAATAGAATAAATTTATCTAATAATAATTTATTGAGGTTGACTATTTGGATGTTTATTGATTATTTGGAAGGGTATTCAAGTTGACTTGTCCAATCTTGTGATATATAAGAAAGGTCAACTTGTGAGGATATAAAGTAGAAGTGGAATATGAAATAAGATGGATATGTGAGTGAAGGAAAATGCATTAGTATTCTAATAATAAGATTTCTTTGTTACCTGAGTTGGATAGTATTGCATGATCAATGGAGAGTTTGAATTCACATCTAGGGATAGGGAATTGTTTTTGTGGTAAATAATTCACCCCTCCCCTCTCAGTTACACTCTACATTTCCAATAAGAATTATGCAAGAGATAGTTACTGTGTTTCTAGTATATATTGTTGGCGAGATGAAATTATTGTACACAAGAGTAAGGCATGATATAATACCTTTTTTACAACACTCTTTGGTATTTTTGGTTCTTTTTTATTATTATGTATTTCTTGCTAGTGTGTGGCATTTGGATAAATGCTTTTGAGAGCCAATTTGATGGTGTAATGTGTAATATGGATTGGCAAACATTAATTATAGATCTTGGCATATGCAATATTTATAATTATAAATAATTTTAATAGGTACCATGTGCACTTTATCATTGGTTATTCTAATTATTTGTGCATTGGGAAGTCTTAACATGACGTTCTTAGTGCTTTTTTGTAAAATGTATAAAGAATTTTATTTTAATATGTGTGAATGGTATGTAGCTACTATAAATGTGAGCCTTGATACCAAACACTAGAAAAAAGATGAAGGTTAGTTAAATGCTTTGATAGAGGTACATGTAGAATCTATTACTATTCCTTGATCACTTGATTGGAATTGTAAAAGAAATCCAGTTATCATTTAGTCATTTAATCAAAGGTGGATTTAACTTTTCATTCTTCAAATAGTTGTTCCTCTTGAATGTGGCTTTAACCTTAACCCTTCGAGAAATGTTCTGATGTAGTGAGCCTTTTTTAATCCAACAACTCATGTAAGTATTGTAAACCTTCCTTTAACAAGGATTGACATACTAAATGTTTTGTATTGACTCCTAACAAGGCGAGGTATCCTAATAGGGAAATTTTCTTATTAGTGCACGATCTTGTGGGTATCATCCCAATTGAGATTTTTTAGTTATCAAAGTTGTCTCAAGAATTAAAATCTTGTGCCTTATGGTGTTGGATTTTATCTTTTTCATCTTGTTATGCACTATTATATCTTTAACTAGTGATTTGGTTGAGAACTTTTAAATACAACACAACTAATTTATCCCTCTCCCTTCTCAGTTATTTTGTGAGGATTTCTATTCCTAAAAATTGCATGTGTTCTATATAAATGAAAATGTTATTTTGAGGTTTTGTTAAGTAAAACCTTAAAATTAAATATATTACATAGGGTGCATGTGCTATAGAAAACACATGCTATAATGTGTGTGCCCTATATAATGCATTGAAAAAAGGATAATAAAGAGAAATATATGGAAGGTGGGTAAATGAGAGAGAGAAGCCTTAAGACCTAGTAAGATACCTTTTGTAATGTCCCTTTAATATCACTTGTCCTAGTTTTATGTTATAATCATGTATTAATTGATTCCAAGAATAGCTACATAGCATAAAGTCTTAGTATATTGTATTTTTTCACCTATGAAATTGAAATGTCACACATATTCATCATAGTCAAGAGGAGATGCGACCCTTCATAATTGACCATCTTTCCAAAAGTCACAACCCTTTATAATTAAATCCTTTAGAAAAGTCACAACCCTTCATAATTAAAACCCTTTAAAAAAGTATCAACGCTTCATAATTAGAATCCCCACACTTAATATTTACAACTTTTTGAAGAGTCACAACCATTCATTATTAAAACATGTTTAAAGAGTCACATCATTTCACCATTGGTGCCTTTTGAAAAATTCACTTCCTTAATTTATTCACATTTCTTTCCTCTTCCATTAATCCTTCTTTATCTCATCTCTTCTTTCTGAAATGAATTCTCATCTCCTTTATATCCTATTTTGAAGGGGTTAAGTCTCTTCATTACATATCTCTTGAATTTTTATTAGACTTAATTAACATAAGTTATTTTATTTTATATTATTTATTTACTTAATTATTTTCTACAATATTCTCTCTTGTAGTCAATCTTACTTATTTATTCATTTATTAAAGTTTTATTACTATTTAATTTAATTTAATATTAAATCTTATTTTATTAATAATAAAATATATTATTATAATTATTTATTTTAGATATTATAATAATTTTTAATTACAATTTATTATTTTTATATTTTAATATTACTTGTAATATATGATTTTATTATCATTAATTATTTAATCATATTCTATTATTTTATTATTATTAATATTCTATCTTAAATTGGGGACATGACAATATGCCCTTCTCTAATTTGCTTGCCTTAAGAAAATTGAATATTTGTGGAGTTCAATAATCTTTCTTGTGAGGGCATTTAAGTTGATTTGATATGTGATCAAATTTGCATGTAATTTTATATGTTTGGCAACATGGAACCCACAAAAAATATATTATATACACATAAAGATATCAAGATACAAAAAATATAAAAAGTCTACATATAGATATATAAAAACATGGAGTGTGCACAAAGTAAACATACAAGTGCTTGTAGACACATGAGTGCATGAAGACATGAAGACTACACAATTCATGCACATATTTAAAAATGTTTTATTAATCAAACCCTATAATCCAATAAGTTAGGGCTTATCACTTTCTTTTGTCCAAAATCTCGCTTAAATGGTAGACAAGTTAGCACATATATAATTCTGAAATGTGAGTACACTTTAAACAACTTTAATAGTCATAGCTATGTAGATAAGATATAGGAGTAAATACTTATATTCCTTCCTTATAAGAACAATATATTTGCATAGGATAGGTCATCTAGGGCTAGCCAAGAAAACTTCACTAAGTCTTTGGGTAGAACCTTGACCCATTGTCTAAGGCTTCTCCCATAATGAATATAATGAGTGATCACCTTCCCTCAACATGGATAGATTCTATACCATACTAGAGTCTTAGGAAATTGTAGTGGGTTCCCATAGCTCAATAAGCCTAAACTTAAAAGTGGAATACATACTCCTCTTTACTTAGGGATTAACCCTACCATCTTTGAGTGATTATATTTTTTTATTGATAATGTATATTTGAAAATGTAAACCAAGGGTGTAGGACCTAAGTTCATCAAATAAACACTCACATTACATAATAGAGAGGGGGAATTCAAGGAAATAGGTACTTTCAATCTCAATTCTAAAGAACTAGATATAGAAAGATTAGTATTAACTAAAGGAGAAAGGAGCACTAACACAAACTATGTCTAGGAAGAGTGAGGTGAAAGATAACTAAATCCTTGAAAACTACAGATGATATGATCAGCCAGGGATAGATATAAGGAAATATGATAAAAAGACAAAGAAAGTAGAGAACACACATTTAGAATCTACTTTTATGCTTGCTATAATGATCATAATGGATGAAAATTATTGGATCTGGGTCTAAAACTATGCAATAGATAAAACCTAAAAATTGTTCAATAGTCTTTTAGGGCTGAATTGGATGATTAAGGGTGATCCATTCACTATTAATGCATCAAGGGAAACCTACTTGACCTTGATATGAGTGTGAAACTTATTTTGATTTCTTAGCACTGAAGAAATATGTAAAGGTACTTAGATCTATAACTTGTTCATTGATTTGATATTCATAACCTACAATAAGAAAGGATTTTTTTATTTATTGATGGGGGTTTACCTCTATCGACCCCAAATGTAGGAATTAACCTTGAATCAAGATAACTAAAATAACATGAATGTAAAGTAAATGTAAAAATTCACCTAACAATAGTAGGATATGCCCAATCAAATGTAATGTGCTTACTTAACCAACTGATTTACATCAAGAAGATGAAGATGAATAGATGTAGAAGATGAAACAAAGGATCTTGAATGGATTGAAGGATATCTTGAAGATGGCTTCCATGATTTCTTTAATGCTTGAATCCTTGATATTCAATTGAGGAATGCTTGAAGAATTCTTGAAGGCTTGAAGACTTGAAAAATTGAATGCTTGAGCACTAGAATGCTTGGATCATGGATTGTAGATTGTCATGTGAAATGGATCAAATAGAAGGGCTTATATAGAGCTTATAATTGACTAAATTTTGTATGCTGACCTAACTAGGAATTAACACCTCAAAAGTATCTAGACACAAGACCTGAACAAATGACCCAAAATAGGGCCCAATTAGGGGTGCACTATGACCTTGATTGGCCCATCAAGGGTGAACTATTTCCCTAATTGACCAAGGGTGCACTATGATCCTGATTGGCCCATCAAGGGTAAACCATGTCCTTAATTGATTAGGGGTGCACTATACCCTTGACAAACAGGGCCCAAAACCTTTGAGGTCCCACCAAGATCCCAAAATAGCCCCCAAATCCATGAAATTAGGCACACAGTCTAAGATATATCCATTTCAGTTTGAAGAGTAGATTTTGAGTGATTAAATGAATGAAAGAGAGAACCTTGGAGGATATATTCCACCTCAAGCTTAACACTATGAAAATAGAATATCTAAAGAGGATTTATTGGGTTTTACCCCAATTCCACCTAGTAGAAAGGGTAGAAAGGGGGAGAAAGAAGGATAGATGCAAGGAGATTGATGATCTCAATTTAAATATGTGCTAAAACTTAATTTAATTTGAGTACTTCTAATTTAAGATGGTACATTTATCCTCCACTTTAGTGAGAGTATGGACTTAATCGAAACTCTTGGTAAAGTAGAGTACAAAGCATACAATGCTCTTATTATGATCAAGGAGAC
This sequence comes from Cupressus sempervirens, assembly GCA_028749045.1. Classification (NCBI taxonomy): domain Eukaryota; kingdom Viridiplantae; phylum Streptophyta; class Pinopsida; order Cupressales; family Cupressaceae; genus Cupressus; species Cupressus sempervirens. The sequence goes on from CM053791.1 coordinate 219,908,149, forward strand.
AAAGAATTCATCAAGCCAACAATGGATTGAGTCTTTGCTAACTCCTAGATCATAGCAGGAGAAAAATCACCAAATCAAAGAAGTAAAGAGAAGAGAGGAGCGATTATCTCACCTAGTAGAGTGTCCACCCTAATGTTAGTCACTGAAAGAGTTGTTACAAATGATGGCATTGCATAGTCTACTGGAATGGTAACCCACTAGTCAACCCGTCGAAGGGCCCATCCATAGGCCAATGTTCTTCATATCACCATGGCTTGGTTGAATAAGGCTGCATTACCCATATATGACTTAATTTTTTTTTATATGTATCGATAGATGAGATTTATCATATGTTTATGCAAATGAAAGATAGACCCGATGTAAAGGATGCTCACTTCCTATATTGAGTATGTATATAAAGAATCCATTCTTTAGGATTGTGCATAATAGATAAAGGGATTCACAAGATGTGTACATTAAAAAAGGGATGAAGCAACAATGTACATATTTGAGGATAACTTAGGAAGTATACTAAGCATCTAGGGCTAAAGTACCCCAAGATATACTTAGAATATATATTCACTACCTTGTGATTGGAATGAAAAATGAGTAGAGCATATACCCCCATGTTAAAGTCATTGCTAACATTTTAACAAGACTAATGGATTTAATGAAGTATACGTACATTGATTAAGAGATGTTTCCACTATGAGATGCCCCTAGGAGAAGACAAATCAAGATAAATGATCACATGACATATGAAGACCATAAAGGAATCTACTAGCTTTAGGGTTAGTGTGATTATATGATAACATGTAATGATTATATCAAGTATACAATATCATCATCCCCCAAAGGAAGTAGAACTCGAAAACAATGGAAGAAATACATGTAAGATTTATGATGAAGATTCCTTTTGGACTACCATCATGGAGACTAAAAATAATTGGTGCTACCATGTCATGAATCCAAGAAAACAATACAAGGATATAAGTACATGCAATAACACGTGTAAAACATAACATATAACAACATTTAAAAGGAGTGAGATACAAACAGAAGAATTATATGATTTTTTGGTTCCTTTATCACCTTGCACCAATAGAGAAACAAGGGTTATCTAAATAAATATAAACAAAAATAACTACAACATTTGGGGTCAAATTGTGATGAAAATTTATGACAGAAGTGTAATTTATGATGATTTTCATGTTTTTCTTACAAGTATCCCTAATTCTATCATAATTATGATGTTGCTATCATTATTGCAATGCCCATGTGATTATTAAAAAAAAAATGTCATTTTTCATTTTCCCAAATCTAGTTGCACGTGCAAAGAGGAGCTAGGGCAATTCACATTCCCTTATACTCGAGCCATGACTAGGAGCCAAGGAAAAAGTAGAGTTTATTAAAAAACTAGCATTCACCTTATACTTGAGCTAGATAAATTTTATTCCATGAGGCCACATTTTTTTAAGATTTTCTTTTCTTAAAAATGTATTTGTTTTAGTATGAGTAAAGGAATTCTTGCAAAAACCCATTCATTTCCCCAAATCAATCTCTACATACAACCTATTAAATATCTTGTATTAGAATGCATGATTTTTTTATTATTATATTTATTTTTACATGATTTTCTATGGTTTTATCAAGAACTCACTGACTTCAAAGTCATCTCATGGCCCTTAATTTGCAAACCTTCATGGCACCGAGAGATTATGCCAACACTACAACCTTGGCCTAATTGACTATAAAAACAAATAACATATTCCCTAATTAGCACATACTCCTCTGTGAAAAATATGGGTTAGACTTGCAACTTGGCACGGTCACTATGGACTCCCTTAATTCAAATTCTAACCACAAAACATCACCCTCTAAATTCAAATGGGCTTACGCTAGCATTGAATCTCACTTGTTCTAATTGGATATCCCCCTTATTGCATATCAATGCTCCACTTCTTTACATGATTCAGTCACAGGACTTTGCAACCCCTACATTTATTTCATTTTAGTGTCATGCCCCTTGCATATTTCAAGAAGGAAAAAATATTATATTCCAATATGAAATTACTATGCCTTCATTTGCTTGAGTTTTAGATCGTATGAGGTTTGAATTTTTGTAGTACATGGGATTTTGATGGGGAGCTTCTTCACTTAGAGCCTTTTTTCTCTACCAAGGATGCTTCTTAGCCTTCTTAGGGTCTCTTCTCTAACCCTAACCTAGAGGAATCTCTCATCATCATCTTCCACTAAGAAACTCACCAATCAATTCAGTTGCCCCCCCTCTATCTCCAAAGATCTAAAATATGCACTTCTTGGCCTATCAAGCCAAAATCCCACCAAAATCTATGAGAAAAGAAAAATAAAGTTTAAAATTCCCTTATGAGGCTCTTGGCTCATTCTAATCCATTCTGTATCATTTTTATAAGTCTCACACACCCACAATCCAATATTGCTCTATTTGTCCTTGTAGCCCTAAGAGCACCTATTAGCCCTCCTAGAAACAAGGAACCTTCAATAGCTTGAAAAAAATCTTAACAAGGCCAATTGATGCCTTCTAGAATTTGTTTCCAATTGACCTAGGCTGAAGGATTTTCTAGGTCTTAGGTCTCCATGGTGTCCATACAATATATTTTTAGAAAACCCTACTTTTAATGGTTTTAAGGGAAATGCCTACAACTATGCTTCTACCAAGAGAAAATATTCACTCCAAAAATTCCTTCTCTATTTCTTGGACAATAGACTCCCCTTAATACCATTTCCCAATCAAGATTGGCATGTGCCAATCTTTTATTCCATCTAAAACTCACTTGCAAGCATCACTGTGCCTTGCCAAGCTTTCACTTGCTTTCCTAGGGCTCGCTTGCAAAAATGACCAACTAACTTCCACAACCTCCAAAATGGTTATTCAAGTAGTATATACAAACCATTAATTTATTCTCAAAGGCCATAATTTTCAACCATGGGAACTCAAGCTTTTGCCATTTTATTGTTGTTTGCTCAAAACCAACCAGTAGGAAAAAAATCTAAATTAATTTTGGAAACCTAGTAAAATGAATGCCAAAGATCGAAAAAAGAATGTAAAGAGTTAGAAAATTATCCCAAGCATTTAATACATTCAACACAACAATCAAAACAATCAAGTTTCTTGGATCAAGCCTTTAAAACCACGTTTTCTATCAGTAATTCCTCCTCACATGAACTGTCGATACAAACACATAACCAACCCCTCGCAATGAGCTGGATGGAGATAATATAGAATTACTCTAACTATTAAAAACTTTGGGTTGAGTTAAAAACATCTATATTTCCTTTTCCTAAAAAAGTGCAAAAATTGCCATTGCAACTTGTCAATGGGCAATTTCGACAACCTTTTGCAATATGGCTTCTTGGGCCTTCCAGACTGATCCAGTTTGATTTCAAGCATAATAAAATGATCCTAAAACACCTAAAGACAACTTCAAATAATTCCTTACCCAATTTTAAGGTATTTTTCCATAGTTTGTCCTTTAGATCAATTTGAGCATTTCTAGGTTTATTACAGCTTAATTGCTAACCTCATGGCTCAAACCTAACTCCTTAACCACACCTTCTAACCCTACCTTGGGACTTCATATTCATTCCTTATTTACTATATGTTTGGATAGACCATTTTTAGGCCAAAATTGTATTAGGGATTTTCCTTTCCCCAAGGTTCTCCTGCACCATACCCCCACCCCTACAAGAAGAAGCCTAAGGTACATGTGGTGAAAGGAAATCCTTGTTGATGCTATACATATTGGAGTCACTCTTAGCCACCCAAGTTGCCATAGATTCAAGAGTATTCTACCATTTCACTAGATGTTCTTTGTAAGTTTTTTTTCTTGTGCTCTTTTTCACCCTAGAATCCAATATCTACTCCACTTGTGGTTGCTTCTTCTCGGGTACTTATAAGTCTGCTATATCCTTGTATAGCTCTATGGTGTAGGAGCATCGAGAGGTAATTTAAAACCCTAAAGGAATTTTGGTTTGTACATGGTCTAACCAACCATGGAAACAATAAGAACTACATGTAAAGTCCCAACATGAGTGTAGATATGTCAATTTGGTTGATTTGAGTCTAGGAGTTAAAAGTTGTTAAGTAGGTCCTAGGAAGCAAAAATTGTACAAAAGTGCACAAAATGGCACAATACTGTGAAAGGACCCAATGAGTGGTCAAATTAGGTGGAAATTGGTCATTTGATGTTGTGAATCAATATGGGAAGGTTTGGAACTAGACTGGTCAAGTTTGGAGTCTTAGTTTGCAAAAGTTCCAAAAAGTTGTCAAAGTTGCTCATTAACAACTTTTCATTTTTGCAAAGTTGCTTAGTAACTTTTTAGGGAATTTTTGAAAATGAACTACTTGGAGTACTTATGGTTTGGTTTGATGGATAGTAAGGAGGGAGAAGACTATTTAAACATCCCTCAATCCAATTCCAGGGGTTGGATACTTGGATTTATGGACAACACCTGCAAGTGCAACATTGTATGAGCATTGGGGAAACTTTTTGAGGACTAATGACTTTATGGGGTTGATTGTGTTATTATTTTAATTTATTTAGCTTTCTTGGATCATGTTTGGAAATTTTTCATAGCTGTTTGGATTCAAGTGTTTCATTTCCTTAGGTTTAGAAAATCATTTTGTTTGTGCAATACTACTATCCAATTTTGAGTTACTAGCATAGCAATGGCTATGGCTTAAAATTCCATAGTCAAACTCTCATGGATTTTGGAAAATAGGAAATATCCTCTATATAGGTTGTAAATATGGAGTTTGGGATTTGTGCAATATAGGTGGCCATTTTTATAAGTGATCCTTGGGCAAGCAAACAAAGCTTGGCAAGATGCAATGAAGGCTTGTAAAGAAGTGCAATGGTGAATAGGGGATTGATATGAGCCAAAATAATAAGGTACAGCAAGAGGAAGTTACTAAGAGTGTTTGATTTAGAGGAGGAGGTAGGAAGTGGATTTGGACACCTTAGGAGGAGAGAAACCTTTCTTTTACCTAGTTAAAAGCCCTCAAAATAGGGGTTTTTAGGAACCATACTATATGGTCAATACTAAGACCTAACACCACCAAAATATTTGAGACTAGGTCCATAAGAAACAAAGTCTTGTTGACACCAACTGGACTTATTAAGGGTTTTTGGGAGAAATTTCTAAGCCCTTGTTTTTAGGAGGGATAATAGGGGCTCTTAGGGCTACAAGGCCAATTTGATTAGTTTGGAGTTGTAGGTGTGGTGGGCCTAAAAAAATGATGTATAATTGTGGGGAATGTGTCAAGAAACTCATAGGAGAGCCTAAGCTTGGTTTTTTCTTATGAATGATAGTGTGATGGGATTTTCCCTTGTAGGCTCAAATATGCCTACTGGAATGAACGAGAAGGATAGAGAGTGAATTTAATTGTTGGGGAGTTTTCTTGGGAGAAGGGAACCTATAGTGTGATCCTCTAGAGTAGGGTTGAGGAAAGAACCCTAGGAGGTCATAGAAAAACTTATTGGACCTAGTGAGCTATAGTGAAAGAATCTCCTCATCACTCTATCTGATATTTCTCTTTAATAATATTTGGACCCTTGTAAGGTATCATGTCTTTAACATTGAAAATGGGAGAGATAGAGATATCTTTTGGTAGGTCAACTTTATAGGCACTGGAACCATACTTCTCCAAAAACTTGTATGGCCCAATCCTCTTTATTTGTAACTTTCTTGGATGCCCTTTTGTAGCCTAGATTTGTTCAAGTAGACCATGACTAAATCTCCTATTTGAAACTGTCACTCTCTCCTCCCTTCATCCTTCTTTTCCTTCAACTTCTGGTTTTCTTCCATCAAGGTCCTCTTAACATGATCATGTATCTCCTTCATAGACTAAAAAAAATCATCAACATACCCACTGATGGTGTCATGTTCTGGTAGGTCTCTCAACTCCATTATGCCCCTTGGATGTGATCTATACACTATCTAAAAAGGACTCAACCCAGTCGTTCTATTCCTACTATCATTATAGGAAAACCCTTCCCAAGGTATGACTTTCTCCCAACTCTACCTCTATTATTTAGTAAGACACCTTAAGAGGTTTCCTAGGACCCTATTGATGACCTCTATCTTCTAGTTAGTTTGTGGATAGTTGGAAGAACTATGAGCTAAGTTTCTGCCCAATCTCTTCCATAAGGTCTTCCAAAAATTCCCCATAAACTTGAAATCTGTATCATCCAAAATGCTCATTGGTAGCCCATGAATTTTTATCACCTCTTTGAAGAATAGATTGGCTATATTGGTAGCATCATGTGTTGTTTTGTATGGGATGAAATGGATCATCTTGCTGAATCTTTTAACTACCACAAAAACACTATCTAACCCTATGTTAGTCCTAGGTAATCCCACCATGAAATCCATGCTTATGCATTCCCAAGGCCTATTAGGAAAGGGTAGTAGTTAATAGAGTCCTACGTTGGATGAAGTACCCTTTTCCTTTTGACATATACCACATTGTTCCACATAACTTCTCTCATCTCTTTGCATCTTGGGCCAATAGTAAAACCTCTCTACTAGGTCTAAGGTCTTGTTAAAGCCAAAATGCACACTCATGATTCCATTGTGCTTTTCCTAAATGAGATTCTCTCTCATGGACCCCCTTGGAATGCACAATTTTTTATCCTTAAACAAAAAATCATTTTGCAATGTATATTCAAAAAATTAACTATGGAAATGGTTTTCTAAATTGGTACATACCTTGTATGCCTATGAGAAATCAATATCCTCACCATACATGTCCTTGAATCCTTCAAACCCAACACTCTGCAACTTGACCTCTTGAATAGTGAGTAGCCTTCTACTCAAAGCATCTTCCACCTTGTTATTTGCGCCCTTATTGTGTTTTATTGTAAAGGTGTAGGACTACAAGAATTTTATCCATTTTATTTGTCTCAAGCTAAGATTATCCATTTTTTAAGGGCTTTGACAAGAGTATATAGTTCCAAATCATATGCTAAATTCCTTGTCTTAGATTCATTAATTCTCTCACTAAAAAATGCCATAGGCCTCCCTTCTTGGCTTAGTACTGCTCCCACTGCTATGTTACTAGCATTGCACTCTACCACAAATGGCTTCTCAAAACTGGGCAAGACCAATAATGGTTGGGTTTCCATCTCCTTATTGAACCTTTCAAATCTCTTATTTGGAGCTTTGGTCCATGTGAATTTGGTCTTTATGCCTCCCTTGATAGTATCATTCGTAGGTGCAAAAATATCACTAAACTTCCTCACAAATTTCCTATAAGATACACTATGCCATGGAATTTTTTTGATGTCAATAGTAGATCTAGGAGTAGGCCAACTCAAAATTTCTTCTACTTTACTCTTATCCATTTTCAAACTTCCTTGGGACACTACAAAACCCAAATACACTAGCTCTTCTTTGATAAATTTACTCTTCTCAAGGTTCACTATCAAATTCTCCTCTTGAAGCTTCCTCAACACCATTTATAAGTGTTTCATAGGTTCCTCTTTTTTCTTTCTAAAGGTGAGGATGTCATTTAGGTACACAACAACAAACACTTGTATGTAATCCTTCAAGACTTCATTCATAACTCTCATGAAGGTGCTTGGTGCATTGGTAAGACTAAATTGCATTACCAACCACTCATAGAGACCCTCAATATTCTTAAATGTAGATTTCCATTCATCTCCCTCCTTCATCCTAATCTGATAATAGCCACTCTTAAGATCAATTTTAGAAAAGTATCTAGCTCACTTAGATAGTCCATCAGATCCTCTAGTGGAGTAGCAGGAAATCTATATCTAATTATAATTCTATTGATTTCCTTAGAGTCACTACACATTCTCCTCTTAAATCCCTTTTTAAGTTCTAGGACAACTGGTACTACACATGGACTGATGCTCTTCCTAATTATCCCTTGATCAAGAAATTCTTGGACTTGCCTTACAATCTCCTTATTATGCTTTGGTGTCATCTTGTATGTAGCCTTATTGGGAAAGGATGCCCCTAGTATGAAATCAAATTGATGAATTATGACTCTCTTTAGGGGTAGTATTGGTGGTGCTCCATCACATATGATATCATTGAACTAACCTAGTATTTTTTGCACTTTTTTAGGTATAGGTGCTTGTGTTGATGACTCTTTCCAACTCATAAGTAATATCTTAGCAATAGCCTTTTCGACCTTGTCTTCTTCCAACAATGACTATATCCTGTAGGTGACCCCATCCTCCTTGAAAGAGTATTTGTTTTCCTTCCCATGATGTGCTACCAAGGCCTTCCTAGCAGCAGATGGAAAGCATCCATTGGAGTTACATAATATAGGATCTTGTCTTGGTACTTGCCAATGGTGATGTCCACCCATACTTGTTCATTCACCAAAATATTCTACCCTTCATTTAGCCAAGTTACCCTTTAAGGACAGACATGTGGAATTTTTTTAGACCAAGCTTTTGTACTACCTGTTCTACTATCACATTATTAGTAGACCCCAAGTCTATGATCACCTTTCTTTGCCATGTATCTTGCATGTGGTTCTGAAAAGCACTCTCCTTTTTTTAGCTTCTTCCTTCACTAGTTCCTTGACCAAAACTCTCCTCAACATTAAGTTCTCACCCTTTTCTAGTTAAAGGTCTATTTCCCCAATTTTTTGACAGTCTTCCTCTTGAACATAGGTTATCTTCTTCTCTCCATAAGATGTTGATGCCTTCTTTGGACACCTATAGGCACGATGTCATAGCTTTCCACATTGATAAAACTTCATGTTACTGAAGTGTGATCATCTTCCATGTTTTCTATACCTTCCTCTACCACCATTATTGGATCCTCTTCCTCTATTGTAACCTCCTCTTTGACAAGTTTCACTATTTTTCTTAGTCCATTTAGATCCCCCATAGATTTTTTGATCATTGGTCCTTCCACTAGAACCTCCCCTTGAGTTACCTCTAAAATCTCTACCTTTGCCTCTGCCTTTAGAGCTTGAGTCACCTTTTTTCCTCAACTTGTCTCCCACATTTCTAGCCATTTTGAAATAGCTATGTAAAATAGTGAGGTTGAACTAACTAAACTCATCTTGTATAGCCCACTTAAGGCCATTTAGATACCTTTCTACCTTGATGTTTTTTGCCTCTTGTACCCTTGACCTTAGGGCTATTTTTTGGAACTCTTCAGTATAGGATGCCACATCGAGATCTTTCTATTTGATATTCTACCTCTACTTGTGAAGTTGGATGTCATAATCCTCTGATAGGTATGTCTCCTTGATCTTTGCTACTATAGCCTTCCAATTAGCTATTGGTTTCTTTCCTTCACTTTTTCTTTCCTCTTGCACAAACTTCCACCAAGTGAGTGCTTGTCCTTTCAATTTTGACTTTTCCACCTTTACCTTCTAAGCCTTTTTTATTCATTCACATTGTAAATGATTCTCTATACTCTCAATCAACTCTAGGACTACTTATGTATCCATCTTCCGATGGAACATTGAAATATTCTCAAGACTCTTCCCCCCAAATCCTTTGAAGACATTAAGGAATGGTTCTTTCTCACCAAGTGGAGGATTAGGTTTTGGTATCTCATCCTTCAAACTCACCTTTTTCTTTCCCTTACTGGTGTTGGTGTCTTCATCTTCCTTTGCTAGAGTTGCCTCTTCCATTTCCTTTAGCTTTTCCTTCATGTCTTCTATAACCTCATCAAGAAGCCTAGTCTTCTCATCCATAATATTTTTATTCTCATCTACCTCCTTGGCTAATTCTTCATTGATAACCATCTTTGTAGATCCACTTGATTTAGTTGGAAACAACATACCATCGCATGCCTTAATCTTATGGCTCTGATATTACTTTGATAGGGAGCTTCCTCAATTAGAGCCTTTTTTCTCTACGAAGGCTACTTCTTGGCCTTCTTAGGGCCTCTTCTCTAATCCTAACTTATAGGACTCTCTCCTAATCCCCTTCCACATAGAAACTCACCAATAAATTTAGTTTCCACCCCTTTAACTCCAAAGATCCGAACTATGCACTTCTTGGCCTATCAAGCCAAAAGTCCAGCAAAATCTATGAGAAAAGAAAAGTCAAGTTTAAAACTCCCTTAGGAGGTTCTTGTATCATTCCAAGCCATTATACATAATTTTGATAAGTCTCACACACCCACAATCCAATATTGCTATGTTTGTCCTTGTAGCCCTAAGAGCCCCTATTAGCCCTCCTAGAAACACAAAAAATTCAATATAATTAAAAATATATTAAAAAGGCCTATTGATTCTTTCTATACTTTGTTTCAAATTTTTCTAGGCTCAAGGATTTTGTAGGTCTTAGGTCTCCATGGTGTCTATATAACATATTTTCATAGAAACCCTACTTTTAAGGGTTTCAAGGGCAATGACAACAACTATGCTTCTACCATAAGAAAATATTCACTCTAGACTCCCTCCTCTAGTTCTTGGATACTAGACACCCCTTAATACCATTTCCCAACCAATATTGGCACGTTCCACTCTTCTGTTCCATCTAGAACTCACTTGCAAGCATCACTATGCCTTGCCAAGCTTTCACTTTCTTGCCTAGGGCTCACTTGAAAAAATGACTAAATGACTCCTACAACCTCCAATATGGTTATTTACATAGTATATGAAGAACATTAATTTATTCCCAAAGTCTATAAGTTTTCAACCATGGGAACTCAAGCTTTGGCCATTTTATTATTTTCTGCTCAAAACCAACCAGCAGGAAGAAATAAAGTAAATAATTTTGGAAATCTATTAAAATGAATGCCAAAGATCAAAAAAGAATGCATAGAGTTATGAAATTATCTCAAGCATCTAATCCATTCAAAAAAACAATCAAATCAATCAAGTTTCTTTGATCAGGCCTTTAAAACCACATTTTCTATTAGCAATTCCTCCTTCTTACATGAACTATCCTTATAAATGCATAACCAACCGCTCACAATAAGTTGGATGGGGCTTATTTAGACTTCCTCTAAATAATCATACTCTTGGGTTGATTACAAACACCAATATCTCCTTTTCCTCAAAAGGGGCAAAAATTGCCTTTGCAACTTTGCAAAAATTGCAAAGTTGTCAATGGGCAATTTTGACAACTTTTTGCAATATGGCTTCTTGGCCTTCCAAACTGATCCAATTTGATTTCAACCATCATAAAATGATTCTAAAACACCTAAATAATACTTCAAATTACTCCTTACCTCATTTTAAGGTATTTTTCCACCATGGCTCAACCTTAACTCCTACTTAACCACACCTTCTAACCCTGTCTTGGGACTTCATCTTTAGTCCTTATTCACTAAATGGTTGGCTAGACTATTTACAAGCCAAAATTTTATTAGGGATTTTACTTTCCCTAAGGTGCTCTTGCACCATATTTTATGATAGATTTTACCATTAAGTCTAGAATTCTAGAGGCTTCCTCATTGATGCTAGCTAACTTAATGATTCATATTTCTGTAACTTTTATTTGATAAAAAATATTTTTCTTCTTGCTATTTTTGAGACTATCCAATAATATTTTAGATAAATTCTATTTTTTATGTTTTAATAAATGTACCAAAAATTAGAACTTTATAAAAATACTTTAGACCTCAAAAAATTCTTTACTTTTATTGGTTAGTATAAAAAATTATTAGTTTTTATAGCACTTAATGATTGCATAAGTTTTCCTTGCCTTCGGAATGAAATAAATATTAGGTTTTATTTTCTATTTATTGAATGGTTTTTTTTCTTAACTTTTTCATTATTTCCTTAAGCAATGCAGTTAAGAATATCTCCTCCATGGATCCAATTTCCTTTCCTTGTTGTTCACATCTTTGTCTCTATTGGAAAGCATTCAGACAAATTTATTTTAATGTCTACTATGGATACAATCCTCTTAGTATTTCTAAGATTCCTCTTAATCAAACCATAAAGTAAAAAAAGAACAAAAAGCATGACATAGATCATTACACATTTGATTGATTGTGATATTGGAGAGCAATGAAGGTCTTGTCATGCCCTTTCTGATCTGCCATTACCTTTCTGTTGATTACCTTGCCATTACAATTTTGATCGATTGATTAATCATTTGATATTGGATAGTTGTAAAGGTCTTGCCATGCCTTTTCTCTACCATTATGTTTCCATGCTTGTACCCTTGCCTACTGGATTAGGTACTTTTTATGTTTATCATTATGGTTTTGGTTTAGGTATTAGATAGCTTTTTGGTTTATTTATGGTATTATATAGCTTAGGTATTAGATAGCTAAGGTAATAGAGACTCTCTAACTTTGCTACCAAGATTTTAACACATGTAAATATTTCAAGCTTTCTTCTACACATATACAAAATGAAACATATCATAAATCCATAGTTACTATTGGTGAATCTTATTAAATCCAAAAACAAATGAAACACTATTTCCTATACTCAACAAAAAAGAAAACTTAGATGGAAATTTTTTTGATATCTCATATACAAATAAGTCCATACCTTAGATATCTCATAGATAGAAATGACCTCCAAATACTCTCATAATAGTTGTAGTTGCTTCATCAACACAATAGTTTGGCATGTAAGCATATCACTTTGCATAGTTGTTTTTATGCTTACCAAGCATGGATACTCCTAGCACTGCTCCAAAGTAACTTCATTGCTATAGTAGATAATTTTGTTTTATAAATTCAATGTCTACTCATGTGATTTATCATTAACTAAGATATTTTTAGTAATCGATGCTTGCAACATTTGGTTATGTTATTCTAGCTGAGGAACCCATAACTTTAATTCCTTCAAATAGTTTGTAGTAATTGAAGGTATCGAGATCCTACTAAATTTTTTATTATTCTTTCTATACCATATTTAAAAATCAAAGTTAGCAAGTGTTGCTACAATATAAAGAAAGACAATGTAATACTTATTATACCACTAACTAACCAATGTTCAACATGGTAGCAAATGTAGATTTTTCTATCATACCAAAAGTATGTAGGGTGAGATCTTATATAAATATAGAACATATAGTTTCTATGCCAAAAAAATAAATTCAATAAAAGGACATTAGATAACTGAATATAAAACGCTAGAAAACTCACACCTTGAAATTTATAAAGCTACACAATTTTTCTAATTACTAAAATTTTTTCAACTCTGAAATATATAAATAGATAGCTATTGATCTAAAAAATGATTCATCTTCCAGTAAATGATTATCACAACATAATAATAATAAGGAGCCTCTTAGAATCCTTTTTAAATACATTGATTTTTCTAGAATGATATACAAAATTAAAAATATGAAAGCAAAGAGAAAACCTAAAATCAAATAGTAATTAGGCTAATTCTATCATATTTATCAAACATCATAAATATAAAAATTTACTCATCTGATGCTTAAACATAATTTGTTTCCCAAATTTTTTTTTTAAAATGAAAAAAAATAAAATAAATAATGATATATAGTGACTCTAAAGAGAATTTAACATAAGGTCTTATAATTTAGTCTATGATTTAATCACTACACTCCACTTTATTTTCGTATGAGTCCAAAAAGTATTTGAATTAACAAAATTACAATTTTTGTAATGCCCCGCCAAGGGATCCAAAGAATTACACTAAGTTTACGTAACAATTTTTTTTTTAAAACATGAAAGATAAACCATTCACAACACTTGCGGAAGCAATAGAAACAATTCGAATAAAAGTACACATAACATAACATAACAGATTACATTCTTTAAAGATCCCTTAATGTTGAATCACATCTAATCATAACTTATTCATCTAACATCACATCCTTATGAAATAACAATGATACATCCAATGTACTTAAACAATATTACAAGTGTCCTTTTTGTAACTACATTTCAGATTGCTCAATCATCCACCATACATATCACAGGGTATGAAAAAGCTTAAAAGAATAAAGCATCCACGTAAATAAAGTACATCATCATCCAATATTAATCCATGATGCAATTAAAGTAAATGAAACCACATATCATACATGATACATCATCATCATAAGATATAAATATCCATTATAAGAGATAACCATAGATCACAAACATAGATAACTAAGTGCACGGTTCCTCCCAACCGTTAATAGCATCATTAGACCATCGTGGATCCTAGCCATCCCTCTGTGCGTAACATTCCAAAGCACCGAAGAGATCATCGGCTATTATCATAGTAGGAATGTCACTCCTAAAAACATCCTACTAACATGCAAAGTAAAGCATAAGATAAAATCATCTAACATATGCAAATCATCAATATAAGAAATATACTAGTAAATACATCCATCATAAGGTATATCATCTATCATAATGCTCCAAGAACATAATGAAGATAAATACCAACCAAGAATACTCTAGCCACGGTGTCTCAAGCGGATCTCAAATGATAAGAGTGGAAAAACACTACCACCTGACCGCGTGGTACCTAAGTGGTCCACTCCCATCGTGCTGAGGAGATAATATCAAGTCCCAAATAGGCTATCCATAACACATAGCACAAATCTCTATAGTCCAGGAATCCTAAAAGTATACTAACTCAAAGGTTCCAATCACACACAAAATTGACATCTAATTCTCAGAGGCACATAAAGACATGTAGGAACCTACTATGCAAGCGGGAAAGTGTCATCGCAATTATCATGTACAAGTTACCCTGGCAGTTAGCTAAACTCCAAGGGTCCATATTGATTTCATGCGACCACTAGTATCCTCTCATACTGATGAGGCATACTACGAAATTGCACGGTCGCAACCATGCGTTCTCACTACTCCCATCCTAGCCTGTACAAGCGCTCAAGGCATGGGCGAGAACATCAAAAAAATTATCTTTTTAGGTTCATTTAATCCCCATTTAGTGTGTAAATGTTATCACTTATTAACCAAACTTACAATGAGTTACCCTGGCAGCCACTTAGGGCCCCAACCCCCATTGCAAGCCACTTCCCGACACTACAAGTAGATTACCTACCCTAAGCTCATGGAATCATAAATCTCAAAATCACAAAAGATAATCCATAATAAAATCATAAAATATGCATAAAAGCATCAAATATCCATAATAAAAACCATCAAACCTCCAAGATAAGAATCATCAAATCTCCATGAGCATCCGAAAAGCATCCATAGAAAATCATGACCACAACAGTTCTCTATTGGAAACTGAAGGCATCACTGATAATCATAAGTATCCATTGGTTCTCAATAATCAAAATATATCTCAAAATAAATCACAATATCCATTGGTTCTCAATAAGCAACCAAGAATATCTCAAAATCATACTGATCGAAGACTCCAAAATGGTTGAGTCAAACATGTCACAACATGACATCATCAAGAAATAAATTAACATTTCAGTCCCATCATGGCGACTAGAAAATAATCCAAGGATAACTGATCGATGACTCAAAAATGATTAGCTCAAGTGTCTCATACACATACATACAAACATTTCATAGAGCATACGATCACATTACCATGGTTGGGCTTAAAAGATCGAGACCAAATAAGATCAACATGCCATCACATCTCATAACTCTCGAGCCTCTGGTAACAACCTAAGACTGGTCAACACTAGTCAACCCAAAACCCAAAACAAGAAGCATATAGAATACACGATGCAAACACATATTTTGGTTTACTAAATTCACATAGTTGAATAATGTATAGAGATTTTCAATTTTCTGTTTGTAAGTTTACTTTCAAGTGTCTTAAGTTTCATCATTTGACCTACAAGTCAACCCGTTTGTTCCCCGATAACATTATTCTTCTATTAATTAAAAATAATACTTTAAGAATAACTTAAAGATAAATATTCACTAAACTAATTATCATTGACCTTTAATTGTTCTCTTGATTTAACTATGATCTATATTCTAATTGATTAACTCTTCTTTAAGGTTACTTCAACTTTTAACATAAATCAAGGATCATTATTCGTTCATAAAAGAACCAATTATCAATCTTCGAATAAGAAGATTATAACCTAATTAAAATAATCAATCTAATCCACTAATTAACTTAGGTGCACAATTCCATGATCCATTAACATTTTAATGGTTAAAACTCAATTAAGAATCTCTAACACTTAAGCCTCTTAATTATAATCATTATTAAATTGTCACTAATAACCGTTAAAATATCTAGTCATTATTCAAGTTATTAGAATAAGACTTATCAACTTTGATATATATATATTTTTTACAATCTTGTTAAAAGAATTATATCAATTAAAAACTTTATTATATAACTTAATTATTAATTAAATCTAATTAACTCTAATCAATTGATTTAATTAATAATTACATAACCATATCAACGACCCAATGAATCTCAGTTGACTGTTAACTAACAATAGTTTGTACGTAGAAAGTCAACTTCAATCCAATACACAAGTATTAATATTTCAATAATAATAATAAAAAGTTACTTTGGAAATCTTATCCATAATGACCTCATTTGTCATAAGTTAATATTTTCTTAACAAATTCATATTGATTGATCTAGAAAAACTTCCATAACTATTTTTCGATGCATTCCAAATGATATAAAGTTAACTATCTCTTAATATCATTAACTAACACCTACTTTAACCTTATGTCTTATACCTCTTGAGATTTTGTCTAAACCAATTATTGATCTATAACTTATTGCTATACTTCAATTATTAACTAATCTCAATTTGAATTTAATTGAATTAATTAATAGTTATACCATCTATACTTATTCATGAATAATTGCTAACCTTAACAATTATTAATAAATAATAAACCCATTAATAATTTCATTATTATAATGATCAATATTTAAATCAGATTCATCGCTCATTCAATCATTCAATGAATATCAAGTAAATGTTAATATCTCTAAGAAGAATTGTTCTTTTAAAATCATATATAATTTTCTCAACTAAATATCTCTTATGTTGGTTGATAAATATATTAATTATACTTCTTCTACTATTAACTAATTTTAATTAAATTTGATTTAATTAGATTAGATAATAAATCATATAAAACTAATGCATATTAATAAGATTCTAATAAGGAAAGATTACAATAATATCTTTAATTCATTTCATGCTTTGATATATATTATTTTTGTGAAGTTTAAGCATAAAGAACTCTTGGTTATGAGAAATGGAGAAATATCTGTCCTTGAATTAAATAGTCCCAGTACGACGGCCATATCTCCCTAATGAACCATTGGATCGGGCTAAAATTTAAATATGTTGGAGAGGGCCAAATTGCGCCAATTCTGACTGAAGTGATCAAATAAATTCAATCATGATAAAAAGTTATGAATGACTGAGTTTGGGTCTATCCAAGGGGCAACGACAGGACAATTTGTGATGAATTAAGAATTTCCTGTTAAAATAATTGTTCTCTAAATTTAACCATAAAAGGGTTTGTTCATATGCATCTAAAAATATAATTGATAGAAAGATTACATCTAATCATTCAAATTTTCACCATAAAATTTTTATTTTAATTCCAAATCTTGTCTTTCTAATTTAATATAAATTCGAACCCAAACCTGATTAAAATCTAATTTCTTTCTCATTAATTGGATCTAGGATTTTTCTATTGTTTTCTTCTCATCCAAATAAAATATCTAGATTCCAATTTCAAATAGTAGATTCAATCACAGAGAGTATTCAGACACATAAAACAGATATGATGAAGACAGGAAGAGAAAGAGTGCAAAGGGAATATGAGAATATCACGAGTACACCTGGACACTGATGCTAATTTGCCATGCCTTAGAAGTCCATAGAAAATCCCTTCCTTCTTCATCATTCGCAATTCTTCCAAGAATCCAAGCCGATCAAATCCTCCAAGTGATTAGAAGTGCTAGAAGAAGCAAGTAGAAAATATATGAGCATATGAATCTTCTCCCATGCATGTAAGCTTTGAAGCTTCTTTTTCCATTAAGCTTGTAGCTTTCATTAAGCTTTTCATTTAAGCTTCTATGAATGCCTGAATATCAAGAGCTCTCAAGAAACCTTTGGAATGCTTCTTGAAACCGCTGAAAGGTGTCACCAACTAAGCATGGGTCTTTTCCAATTTTTTTTGATGAGTCATAAAGTTGTAGACACCTTGTGCTTAATTGATGCACTAACCCCCGTTGTTGACACATGTTAATTCCCATGCACTAATAACTCCAATTTACTTTACTCTTTCCAATTTAATTTATTTATTTATTAAGTCTCATGCACTAACTTTAATATCTCCACTTTTCAATCTTAATGAGATTTATAATCTTTTAATAATTTAAAAATATATTTTCCACTTTTAAATTTCATTTTCCAAAACTTTATTGCTAAAATATTTATTAGCTTTAATAATAATATTATTTAGTCATTTATTTAAAAATGAGCTCCAAATATATTATTATTAAAATAAATATTATCACATTCCAAATTTAATATTATAACTTTTATCTTCCAATTTAATTATTTTATTTTCAAATTTAATTATTTTATTTAATTAATTTTTTAATTAATTAAATAAAATAAATATTAAAATATCATATTAATTTTTTAAATTTAATTAAACCATTAATTAAATCTTTTAATTAGGCTTAATTAATAGAAAATACTCCAAAGACTCACAAAGGTAAAAATACGAAAAACCCATCATAGTCAAAATACATACAAATCAAACCAAGGGGTTTATATCACGAATTACATCATCTGACGCATTCGGAGGGTACTCAACTTAGATACTTGTCCTAATTTTTCAATTAGAGCAAATGGCTTAAAGGGTTGGGATTTGAACTTGAGAATTTATCTCCCCTCTCTTATCATTGAGATAATGTGATAGGGTATGCTCATCCTAGCAATTTAGGGAAGTCGATACCCGGTACCTGCAACCTGCATAAAAATCATGCATGTACAAGCACAATATATACTAAACTAAATAGGCAATGGCAGGAAGTGGTGCATCGTGTAGATCTCGACTAGCAGGTGACTACGACTCCCTTCCTTAACCACATCAGACACACCATACAAAAGCAACCACACAAAGCTAACACGCACACCATACACATGCAAGTATGGGGTAAGTATCCATAAGAAAACACATATGATAATAAATCATCTTACTAATCATCATTAATAACTGCAAACACTGAAAATAATCATCATACATACATGAAATGTAGAGTCTAAGTAATCTCATCACATATCAACTGAATCTATAGCACAATATCTGATAATCTCATAATAATGTTACTTACCATCAACATGAAACTAGCTCTAAAAGAGTTCAGCAATGATAACAAAATGCGAACCAGGGGCAGACACTACAATTTTACACACATTTTAATTTATGTTGATCTATATAATTATGATAATTATCAAAACTAAATTATTAAAACTAAGTGCTATCCCTTTCATTTTGTTAGCTTAGTGGAATTTGTACAATATCATGCACAAAGCATATATTTACAAAAATTCTTTGTTAGGGCATTGAACTTCATATTTTTGAACCTCACTCAACCATTTCTCCTTTATAACTACTTCAAACACTAATTAATGGCTTCCTTCAGAAGTTACTTTTTTCACTGGGGCTATTCCCCCTTTTTCTTCTCTATTTCTACAACAGATTTATTGACAATTTCTGCTAAGTGAGGGAACTCAATTTCTTATTTGGATTCCTCATCACTTATTATAGAAATAAAATGCATTTTGATCTCTTGTGGTATTATAAATGCATTTTGTAAGGTCAAAAAAAGGTACAAATATCTTTAGTTGCGAGTTTTGGGAAATGAGTACTTTTCATTCTAACATGAGATGGATTATAAATGTGATTTATTTTCATAAGCTATTTGAAGTGAGGTAACTAATATGATTTCCTACATTAATTGAAATGAACAACATGCCCCTCCATATTATCTAGCTAATGTGATTTACTTTTACAATGTTCTAACAATTTCTATTCTAATTCTTCACTAGTAATTTCTATTCTAAATCTTCAGTGCTTTCAGATTTCTAGCATTCCATTTATAATTTGCATTACCCTACTATTAGCCTATTTAATTGGAAATGTTATTTATAAGCATTATAGAATTTAATGGAACTATTAATTCCTCCATTTGATTGTGAAGTCAAGTGTACATTGAATTAAGCATGGTATTCTAAATGTCTCCCATTAACTTTGGGTCTTATTCAAAGATGATTGAATGTGAAAGCCATGTAAATTGAATTTGACACTAAAGCAAAGCTTCCCATGCTTCTTGCTTCAAACATTGTACATGGAACATATTGTGTCACACCATTAATATATTATAAAGACACCATGAGTTTGGTTATGCCAAAGATTAGCTAAAGTTAAAAGTAAATTCAAGTTCAACCATTACAAGGGTATGCCAAAAATAGCTAGTAAACGAAGTAATGCATATCACTAACCTTCCAAAGTGGGAATTATTAGGTTGACCTTTAATTGGGCATCTAAAGAAAATCCAAACTTTATAGGAGCAGATGCAATGGTGTGTCAATTTAAAGTTTTTTCTAAAGGTGAGATCTTTCTTTCCTAAACACATTTGCTATTAAATGACAATGTGTTCAATGAGAATATTCCTCTAATGCCAGGTAATTTGCAAATAACTTCCTAAATGAAGTGATCCTTACAAGCTTGTCCAGATTCTCTTTTCTCCATGACCTTAATTTGGCAAATAATAGATTGGAGGGAAGAAAATTCAGTAAGCTAACTAATTTATATTCATTAGTTGCCCATAGTAATATCCTTTGTGGATCATTACCTCCTTCAATTGATGACAACACAATCAAACACAACATTTTGAGGCACATTTTTACTGATGGCTTAAACACCACATACTAAAGTTTGATTCTTAGGTTAAAAGTGATAAATAGTTAAAGTTGACTTATTGTTTCCAAGCTTAAATATTTCCTTAGTCTGTAATGTTTAATGGTGGCCCATTTTCTTAAATTAACATTCTTGTTTAAATTAAGTTACATGATTCTCCTTTATTTTCTTATTTTTATAGATAGAGGAGATAGAAGCATCTTAGTAAAATTCCTTAAAGAATTAAAAGTTCTTTCTTAGTAATATAAAATAGAAGTATGTTCTCTAATATTGGGACCATTGTCTTCTCTTATACTATGACCATTTTCTTAAAATAAATTATTTCACTCATAAAAGACTTCTTTCTTGTAATATTTTTGTGTCAGAAATATAGTAAAAGGAGATCTCATGAAAACTTTACTAATAAAAAGACTTCTAAATGGAATCAACTTAATTTTGGTAGTAGAGAACATGTGTAGTGATAATATCTGGATAAAATTTGTATCTCCTAATAATAAATGTTAATATACTCTCTTTGTTTACATCTTTTTAGCAACTTTTCCCAACTTTAGCCAAATGACCTCCATTGCTTCCGAAACTCAACCAAGAATCTCAACTAAGGCAAAAAAAATCCCAATCCATTCCAAACTCTCCTAACCTCATGATGATGTCATCATCATGCTTAGAGGGTATTACATTTAGCTAGCCCCTAATTGCACCTAGCCAAAAGGTTTAAGACCCTATGAACAATAGCCCACTTGTACTACTACTATGGTCAACATGACCTTATATCCAACATTAAAAAAAATCTCTCAGGCTCATACCCACAATTAAAACATGAAAAATTACATTGCTTAGGCAATCCCTAGGTACTCAACTCAACTGAGGTGCACCCATGTAATTATTTAGGTGAATCCCACTGCAAATGGAAGCTAGAGCTTTTTGTTGAGCATATGTTGCTGCTGGTTGTTGCTATTGAAGTACCTCTAATTGGTGATGCTCCATCACCCTAAGATAGGTTACATTCTCTCTAGCCCCAGGTTGTTTCATCATCATACTCTCAATTTGATTCATCATTTCAAGGGTTACATTCAGCTAACTTCTTATCCTCTGATTAGCAAGAACCTTAGGGAAAAATAGTCCTTTCCACCCCAAAAACCAATGTGTTACTTTATTAAAATCAAGATTTGAACAAAACCAAGGATACACAAATTTTTGCCACTTTAGAAAAATTGTTGCCTCCAATATTGCAACCATATGATAAATGGGAATAGAAGATCCCCAAGCCATAACCTAGCTAAATTGATCTAGTTTTTGATTATCTGGGTTGATTACAAATTCCTATAGAATTTTCATTAGACTAGGTACAATAAAATGAACAATCAACTATTCCTAGCTAGCATGATCAAATACAATTTTCTAAGGTGATAAAATTGCATATGTAGATGCATCACTTTTATGGCAGGCATGAAGTACATTCCCCAACTTATAATGAATGGTTGGATAAAAAGGCTCCATATACCAGCCCAACAATGGAAGGCAAGGATGTAACCATGCATATTTGGCATAGTCTCCCTACGAGGATATAAACCATATTACACAAAATTTTTCTTTCAAAATCATATGTGCATATATAAACATTAAGTACAACATATCAATTATTTTTATAGATATACACATTAATTAGACCAAATTTTTCTTTCAAAACCATATGTGCAAATATAAACATTAGGTACAACATGTCCAATATTTTTGTAGATATACACATTAATTACACCAAATTTTTCTTTCAAAACCATATGTGCAGATATAAATATTAAGTACAACATGTCTAATATTTTTTCAAATATACACATTAATTATAGCATATTTTATTTCAAAACCATATGTGCAGATATAAACATTAAGTACAACCAACCTAATAAGGATACAAGAATAAGTTATTATTGTGAAGAAGGATCATGTTAGATAATACAAGGGAATTTGATCAAAATAGGGAAACAATTGCTAGATTGTAGTCTAAATTTCAAAGAGAAGGCGATGAAAAATGTTATTGTTCTTGTAAGAGTTGTAATGACTTAAAGAAAGAACAATCAAAATGAAAAAAACTAAGAGACATTGTAGGGAGAATGGTCACACTGAAGGGGGGTTTGATTATCATCCATTGGTAAGTTGTTTGGTATACTATTGTTGCAATATATATACATATGAGCCATATAATGGGGGTTTTGATTATCATCATTTTTATACAGGCCGATCTCCCTAGGGTAGTACATGATATAGACCACCACATCTCAGAGGAACATGGAGGTGTGAGTATTGAAGGAGAAGATCACAATCACATGGAAGATGATGATCATGCACTAGAAAAAATGATTTGAAGATGATGGTACAAATGCATTGATCCATGAAAAATTTGGTACCGATGGTGGTCATGGTGGTGTTGATGATGAATATGTTGAGGATGAAATTTGTAAGAATTTTCCTTAGGGAAAAATCACCCAAGACTAAGAAGCTCAACAAATAGCACAAAATAGACCAATATAGTATGATCTGAATACCAATATGATATTCAATTGATGTAATAGTACATTAGGAGTGCCTATACATAAAGGCCTCTAGAATGCTTCTAGAATATCTAGGATTTAGCAATGTAATAAGCCTCACAACTAAGCACATGTCCACCAAGAGTGGATTATCCTCCATTAAGCACATGAGTTAGTGCGATGATGAGAGGATAAGCCTACAAAGGTGTGTCATGAAAAATTATGTTGTAGACACCATGTGCTTAATTAAGAATGTGAACAACTATGTTGTCAACATGACAACTCAGTTGATTATGCAAACTCTAGTGTTGTAGACACCATGTGCTAAAATAGAGTTGCATACTCCTATGTTCTCAAGAAGACAACTCATATGAGTATGCAAACTCCTAGTTGTCTAACCTAAGAAATAATAAAATAATGCATTTATCCTAAGTAAACTTAAGTAAAGTGTAACTAATAATTTATTACACTAACACCCCACCTTAAGTGCAACTTAGGGGAATGCACTTAAGCTCACAAAAGCTATGATGAAATGCACAATGGGTCTTAGCTGCTAGGCCATGTTAGGTTACCCAAGTACAAATGCAATGCTAAAATGCAATGAAATATCTCTATAAATAGAGAAAGAGGGAAAACGTCATGGGAAAAACCCTCTCCCAAAAAGAGAGATATGGACAATAGAGAAGAGAAGGATCATGTGACCCCCCTAGTGAAAAATCCCTCACCCTCAAGAGATCTTGCAAATGAGTATACTTGACCTCCGTGAAGGGCTTGGTGAAGATGTTAGTGACCTACTGCTCTGTCGGACAATACTGCAATGTGATGACTTGCTCATGAATGACCTCTCTGATGTAGTGCATATAAACCTCAATATGTTTGGTGCACTAGTGTTGCATTGGATATTTTGAGATCTCAATAGCACTTTGGTTATCAAAATGGATGACTGTGGATCTGAGTAGCTCAAAACCAAACTCCTTCAGAATCTACTACAACCAAATAGCTTCTATTGCCTCATTCATGATGAATTTAAACAAAGACATTATATAACCAATTCTTGTATTGATAGTTGTGCCCTTTGTCCAGCATAATTTTGTCTTTGGAGTTGATTACTCCTCCTACAACTCCTCGATACTCAGCCTTAGTTGATGAAAGAGCATTGGTATTTTGATTTTTATTTTGCCAAAAAATGTGGTTAGAGCCAAGACGAAACATATATCCTAAGGTAGACTTGTGAGAATCAAGGTCCCTTGCATAGTCTGAGTCTATATATCCCACTAACTGAAGTCTTGTACTAGCTACATAGTGTATCCCATGTGTATTTGTACCCTAGATATGGTGCAAGATTCATTTGGCTACCTTCCAATGAAGTCCATGTGGCTCTTACATGAAGTGAGAAATCATGTCAACTACAAATGAGATGCCATGAAATGTATGTGTCAAGTAGATAAGGCTTCCAACAAACTATCTATACAAAGTCACATCAACAAGTGGAGTGTAACACTTTATTTCTAACTTAACACTAGAAATGAAGGGAGTAGGTGCAGCCTTGCAATCACTCATGCAAAATTGAGCAAGTAGATCAAGAGCATACTTGGGTTGTGATAATGTAATCCATGATGAAGATTGATGTATCTCAATACTAAGGAAATAGTGTAGTAGACCCAAGTCTATCATCAAAAACCTATCCTATAAAGTAGCCTTGACACTTTCAATAATGGATACTATGTTCCTTGTAATGAGAGATTCATCAACATAAAGCACAAGAAGAAAATGTGAATCATCCCTCTGAAGAATGTAAACATTCAAATCAAAATGACATCTGGTAAACCTTGTTGAGAGAAGAAAAGAATCCATCTTGGTATACCAAGCTCTTGGAGCTTGTTTAAGTCCATAGATAAATTTCTTCAATTTGCAAACCAAGGTAGCATGCTGTATGAACCCCTGTGGATACTCCATATATATCTCCTCATGAAGATCCCCATTCAAAAATGCACTTTTCAAATCCATTTGATGAACAACCCATCGCTAAGTTGCTGCTATAGCTAGTGTCAAATGAATGGAATTTATCTCTGCCACTACTACAAAGGTCTCAATGTAATCAATGCCAGGTACCTAAGAAAAATCTTTTGCAACAAGTCGAGCTTTATGTTTATCAACATTTCCATCTGCTATGAATTTGGCCTGATAGATCCACTTACATCGAACCAATTTTCTTCCCTTAGGAAGAGAGGCTAAGTCCCATGTATTATTTCTTGTAAGAAAGTTATATTCTTCCTCCATTGCTCTATCCCATTCTGGAATAGTTGATGCTTCTTTGAATGATTATGGATCTGAAGCAATTGCAATATAAGATTGTGGGAGTGAGTTGTACCATGATCTTGTCCTCCTATTATCTGAAAGATTTCCTACTAATGGTCTTGTTACATCTAATGTCTGCTTAGCCCATCTAGGTATATTGGAAGAAGATGTATCCTCAACTTCAACTATTCGATGCCTTTATTTGGGTCGGGGACATACATCTTCCAAGTCACTATTTTCACTATCACTCTTTTCAATGAAGGAGGAAGAAGAAGGAGTTGAAGAAGTAAAGCTTGGAAAACTTTCTTCAAAATCTACACTCCTCTTATAGAATATGTCATGTGTCTTTGGATCCATTAACTTGTAGGATTTATGTGGGTTTTCATATCCAACAAAGATGCAAGGTTTTCTTTGAGCTTCTAATGCCTTGCATTTCTATGGAGATATTTGTGCCCATGCTAGACAACCAAAGACTCTAAAGTGCTTAACCATAGGTTTCCTACTAGTCCATGCCTCAAAAGGAGTTATACCATCCGAAGCTTTGAGGACTCCTATTCCATATATAGTTAGCAAAATTCATTGCTTTAGCCCAAAATACTTGATCAAGAGACTTGTTTAGTAGCATGAAAGTGGTCATCTCTTTGAGAGTTCTATTTTTCCTGTCAGCAACACCATTCTACTATGGCATATATGATATTAAATGCTGAAGGTCAATGCCCTCTTGAGTGAAAAAGTCTATTAGTCTTGTGTTTACATACTCCTCCCCATTATTTGTTTGAAGAACTTTGATGGCTTTTCCTGACTACTTTTCCACTTGGGCCTTGAAGTTGAGAAATTTTTCAAACACTTCACTCTTATGAGCCATGAAGAAGATGCAAGTAAAGTGAGAGTAGTAATCTATGAAGGTGAGTGCATAGCAAGACTTGCCAAATGATGGCACTAGAAATGGGCTTGCCACATCATTATGAACCAATTCAAGAACACATTGTGCTCTCCAAGACTTCCCCTTTTCATAATTTTTCTCTGGATGTTTTACAAGTGAGTAACCTAAACAAACACCTTCTGAAAACTAGACTTGAGGTAGACCATTGACCATTTTCTTCCTACTAAGCTGCTGAAGATATCTATAGTTGAGATGTCCAAATCTCTCATGCCATAGTTTACTTTCTGCATTTGAATGTAATAAAAAGGCTTATGAATTAGATTTTGGCACAAAGGAGGAGACAATGTAAAGCCTTGAATCATGATTAGCTTCACCTATTGCAATTATAGAGTCATTCTTGATGCTTTTCACTACCATTGAATCTGGAAGAAATTCAACTTTAATTCCACCTCCATAGTGAGTCATTTGGTATACTGAAAGAAGGTTGGAGGTAAGATTAGGAACATATATAACATCCTTGAACACTCTATTATTGATCTCAGCTTCACCTTTACCTTCAAATTCCACCTTAGTATCATCACCTACAAAGATGTGTGGTACCTCTGAATGTGTCATGGAAGAAAAATCTCTCTTTGACATACCCATATGAAGTGTGGCACCTCAATCAATGATCCATTCTCTTTGACTAATAGTGTTTGTGAGTGAAGCATGTTGTTTGCCCTTAGAATTTGAAGATGAAGATGCTTTCTCTTTATAAGCATTAGGTAGTGCAATATTGTGTTTCTTCATGATGTTCTTCAACTCATCAATCGATTTTTGATAACACTGATGTTCATCATGACCCATCTTCTTACAATAGGCACACTTTTTCTTCTCCTGATTAGTGTCCCCCTTTTTGTTGGTATTTGAGAAAGAAGACTTGTTGTTGATTTGATGTTGGTGTTGACTTTTTGGTATCCTCTCATTTGTTATTTTTCTACTTCTTCTTCTTGCCCTTTCCTTTGTTTGAACTTTGGCCAGCTGGATTTTGAGAAACCTCATTATTATCCACCTATGCCTTAGACTTTGAAGACTTGAGAATCCCCATTGTTTGAAACATAGCTTTTTCATCCTCTAATAATTGAGCATAATCATCAAAAGTGATTTTCTTATAGGAAGCTCCTAAGGTAGTCTTTGTAGTGTTGAAAGAAGAGACAAAGGTGGAGTACTTGGATGATAGCTCATTATGAATGAGACAGATCAACCTGTCATCTTTAATAGGACTACCACAATCATCAAGCTTTGTTCTTAATTCATTCACATTAATGATAAAATCTTGTATTGAATCAAAGGTCTTAGGATCTAGGGAGACAAGATCATCTTCAATTTTGTAAACATCATCCTCAGTCACTTTACCATATAGGTTTTTAAGGGCATCCCAAGCTTCCTTGGATGTATCATACTTCATGGTCTGATAGAAGATCTTGTCTTCAACCCCCATTCTAATATCAATTAGGGCTTTCCTAGCTACCTTTACCCAAGCTTCAATATCACTTTGAGATACTTTATCACTTGTTGGTTTAGGAAGGGAACCATCTACATATTGAGAAACTTCATCATGCATCAAGTTACACCATATTTTAATAGATCATGTGGCATAGTTATGTGATGTTAACTTTGGAGTGTTAAGATTTCTCATGATGCAAGAAATGAAAGATAATAGTAGGAAAAGAGGAACACAACACCAAGAAACACCCCTCTATTCACTCAATTAAGAAACCCCCCCAAATGAAAGATTTTGGCACTTTATACATAGTGTAATTACAATAGCCACTTTCCAATTTTGGCCTTAGCGAACTTCTAATTGACTATTTACAACCTCCTTTTTGGAGTTCAAATCTAGAACTTTACAATGTATCTTAGATATACAACAATTTTGAAGTTATATCAAAGCATTACAATGCAAAAAAGGACTTAATTCTAAAAGTGGTATTTTTGTTCACACAAGCCTATAATATGATTGCAAATTTGGAAAGTAGAAAAAAAGTTATTCACTTTCAAAAAAAAAAGGGACCTTGATTTGGAGTCCATATGAGCCTGTACAGAGTGTTTGAAGTTGCAAAATATAGGATTGGATAGGTATACTAGTCACCAAAAGCTATAATTTATGACAAATCCATACACCAAAACTAGAAAATAATAGTACCACTAATTTTTTAAGGAAATATTAGCCAAAATAGAAAAAATTGCACCTAATTTGGAGTTAAAATGATTGAGATATGGCCTCCCAAAGTCAAACTATCAAATCAAAACTGAATCTAGAGAGGGGACTAGGTAGCAAACCACAAGGTTAAATTTGAGTTCCAAATGACCATGCAGTAGTTTAATTTGACCTATGGATGATGGTCAAATGACTATCAAATTCAAGATAGTGAAATGCTTACATCAACAAAAAAATAGCCCTCCCTAATGATGTGGTAGGTGATGTCACTGCTAATATTAGTTGTACGGATCATACGAATAGATGATGTGGCACATTATGACTTTTCCACATGGCTACTAATGTGTATGCTTACTAGGTAGTTACTAGGATTGACGTGGAAGACACATGGCTGGTTCATAGTGTAGATCTAGCAGGTGACTATCCTGACATGGTTATTTTAGAGTCCACATGGAGGTGACTGGGCTTGGTCTTCAATTGAGTAGGCTCTAGCTATGGATGTGGTTAGGTCGGGGTTTGATGTGGGTAGATTGCCTATATGAAGGATGTCATCACTGTTACATTGCTGAGTCAGATCTGTAGTAAGGGGTTTGTAGTGCACCATGTGGTACTGGTCTGCTACAGATGAGGTGCCAATAGGGAGGATGTGGTATTGATAGTACTTCAATGATGTCACCAAGTCTATGGTGGTTGGGAGTAGCTTTGGTAGATTCCAGGAATGTAGAGCCTGCGATGGGTGGGATCTAATTAGTCCTACATTTGCAAGCAAACAAACTTTTGTGGTGTTTAAAATGTGAGGGTCACAAAAGTTAAAATGAGGTTGAGGTTTCCTGTTGAATGTGTGCCACTGTGGTGTAAGGAATCTGCTAGTTTGTAGATTTGACCGTCGTGTGTTGCAGTGAAGGAATATTCTAAAATTATAGTGAATATTCCCTGTGGGGGCCAAGGTTTCACCACCTAGTTCCTACAAAATTTTTTTCTCTACAAGCCTGATGGCCTAAAAAAAAATTCAATAAAATACTCTAAAAATGATAGAATAATTTGAAAATTGCTGAAAATTTCTGACAAAAATGGCAGATAAAATTGATACCAATTTGAAAAATAAATTAAATAGATCTAAAAATGATCATACCAAATTTACAAATCAGGCCTTTGGGTGCTAGTTTGCAACTTTTTTTTTTGCCTCAAATTTGATTATGGCCCAATATAGGTGAATTTATATTCAATTTTCACTGAATCGACACTTCGGATGCAATGGTGAGGTCCACTTTGGCTCTAGATGCTCCTAATAGCTACAGATACTCTAGATTTGAGTTAAGGTGTCCTCAAAGAGGTGAAGCAAGAATGGTCTCCAATGGCTATGAAATGATGCTCCTATGCCTCTGATACCATGTAAGAATTTTCCTTTGGGAAAAATCACCCAAGACCAAGAAGCTCAAAAACTAGCACAAAATAGACTAATAGAGTATGATCAAAATAATGATATGATATTCAATTGATGTAATAGTACACTAGGAGTACATATATATATATATATATATATATATATATATATATATATATATATATATATATATATATATATATATATATATATATATATATATATATATATATATATATATATATATATATATAAAGGTCTCAAGAATGCTTCTAGAATGTCTAGGAGTTAGCAATATGATAAGCCTCACAACTAAGCACATGTCCACCAAGAGTGGATTATCCTCCATTAAGCATAGGAGTTAGTGCAATGATGAGAGGATAAGTCTACAAAGATGTGTCATGTAAAATTATGTTATAGACACCATGTGCTTAATTAAGAGTGTGAACAAATGTGTTGTCAACATGACAAGTCGGTTGATTATGGAAACTCCAGTGTTGTAGACACCATGTGCTAAAATAGAGTTGCTTACTCCTATGTTTTCAACAAGACAACTCATATGAGTACATCGACTCCTAGGTGTCTAACCTAAGAAATAATAAAATAATGCATTTATCCTAAGTAAACTTAGGTAAAGTGTAAATAATAATTATTTACACTAACCACATTGAGGCCATCCATGATATACCTCTACTTAAGAAGGCAAACATGACCCTTTATGAAGGATCCAAGTCTACTCTTCTATATGTTGTATTGTTGTTGGTGAATTTTAAGGTTATGAATGGTTTATCCAACATAATAATGCCACGTATGCTAAGGTTTTTCATATACATCATTATAGTTTGTAAAAGGTGAATTATGTACCGTTAAGATTGTTAATACTAACAAATTATATTTTTTGCTGTAGATTGATAGGTGACTATTTATTACCACCATCAAATGTTCTCCCTCACTCATACCGAGAATTATGTACCACTATGAAACGTATTGGAATGTAGTATCTATTAGCATGAATGCTAATGATACTACATTGAGGGAGTATCCTGAGCATTGGAGAGTATTGATATGTTGCATTCATGATTATGTTTTTCATTGATGTCAACATATAATTGTTTTTATAAATTTTGGCAGAGTAGCAGATAGAGGTTTTAATGGTACGAGCAATGGTTTAATTGTCAGGTCATGTGTAGTTATGGACATGTTTAGCATAGTTTCTTAATGATGTGGTTAAGTACACAGAGTCTAAGTTGAGGGTGTTGTTGGAATTTTTTTTTTGTAAAGACCATATTAGGTAAATTTAAACTAGATACTAGGAAACAAAGACATGGACAAACCTAAGGATGGGTTCAATCCTATATTTAGTAGGGCTAAATATTAGTTTCAGGCCAACATTAATAGAATCATCAGGACTCACTTCACTTTAGGCTTTGCTAAGCCAAGGCTAGCAAACCTAAGGGATTTATCCTATTAACTTGACATTCTTCTTTGCAAGATTATTCCCTCTAGTAGAAATGGTCAATATTTTTCTATAACTTGCTGACAAACTTCTCAACTACAATAGCCAATTACAACTAAAGAAAGTAACAACAAATAAGTAATGACCAACACTTTTATCTCTTTGATGCATAAAAAGGTAAATTGATTTTTTTTTGTGAATGCCCTATAGTTGAATAAATGATCAGTGCAACCTTGAACTTTGTAATGGACTAGTGCCTTATCCAATGGAATATAGAGTCAAAGATTAACAAACTTGGACCTCTTTTAATCAACTACTGATTAAGAGTGTCAACATTAAGTTTCATTTTGATTCTCATCCTTTTCACAAACCCTAAACCTTATCAATTAAAAAAAGAAATTATCCAATTCTTTATTTAGTAGCAATAAATAAGAGATATACAATATTTTGAATTGCATTAAACTAAAGGAAAACTTGTTCATTCAGTCCTAAGGCTATAGATATATGAAAAAGAGACAAAACCTCAAAGATAATGATAATTAAGGATAAATCCTTCTTGTTTAAAACTCAATGCTACTAATAAAACTCTTAATATAACATAGAGACAAAGCCTTTAGTCCCAAAATGTTCACTTTTTGTATTCAAGTATGCACACAAATGAAGTCTTTCAGATGACCACAAAGCAAATGGACAGACTACAAAATAATACATGACAAATGTGAAAAGTTCTACAGACAACCTACCTCTACTTCTCATCTTGGAAATCCATATATAGGATTGCAACAAGATACAGATGAGAGGAGGACACATGTCAAAAATTTAAACAAATCCTTATGGAAGATGAGAACAATAAATGTACATAACACTCCTTCAAAATATCAATAAAAAGATAAGTAGTAGAGATGGCAGAAAAACATTTATATCTAGCCTTTGATCTTTTCTTCTCCTTGTACTTTATTTGTCTTGTTTACACAATATCTCAACTACCTCCTTCCAATAGAGCTTTAATTTATCCTAATGCTTACCATACATATATTTCTCTCCTTGTGGGCCATTTTGTAGTTTTTACTTCTTGTAAGTCTTGAGTGGCTTTAGTCCACTTGGCATCCATGAATGCTTTTGATTCAACAATAAACTTACTTAAACCTATTTCTACCTTAAACAAGGAATCAATCAATTTATTATATGGGATATTTGAAACATCTTAAAAAATTGACACTATAGCCTCTTGGGTCAAAATATTGTCAAATGAAGTTGACCAGTCCTTCCAGTCTTTCATTGTGCTAGCAGTATCCAAAATTGATGGTATATAGGGTTGTATTCCTTGAGATAAAAGATTCAATTTCCCCTTTATAGCTTGCAATTTCCTAGTGAAGAAACCATCAATTCCTTCATGAGCTCCAATCCCTCCTTCATTGTAATTATTTTGTTAGGAGAATTTGGCTTCTTAGCCATCAATACAATTAGAATCTCTAAGAATTGAATATATGTCCCCCAATGATTGAATGTGGGTGATAGCCATGATAGTGCCTCATTTCAAAATTGCTCAAGACTTTGTAAAGCAACATAAAAATGATGAGCCTCTTGAGACATGTTTTTCAACACTTCAATTCTATGACTCATCATACTTCTAAGGAAATTTGTGCTTATATCTCCTCCTTGACTAGATGGAGCATCAATGCTCATTCTTCTTAGTTCTGATGCCTCCTCTTCTTCCATTTCCTCTATTTTCACTAGCACCTCAATAGTATCCTTGGCTGGCTATTGTCTTTCATGTTCCTCTTCTCTCTGAACTAGAATAGCCCTCTATTCTACCTATGTAAGTTGCTCCTTGAGAGATGCAACCTCATTCTCAAGTTCCTGAATCTTAACCTCAAGTTTTGCAATTTTCTCTTTATACACATGGTTTTTCCTTAGCCCATCTTCATAGAGCTTCCTGACATCAATGTAATCATGTATGGATTTGGATAATCTTGTTTCCATTTCCTCTACCTTGGCTTCATTCATAAATGAAAAATATTTTGATGCCTTTGAAATTCTATGCTAGAGGTGCCCTGTAGAGTCCATACAATCATGTTACCTTGTTAAGTACTTTGCATATCCATTAACTTTAGCTTATTTGAGGTACGTGTCATACTCTAGACTGCTAGGGATTTGGTATCAATATTGAAACTAGTCCCTCTTTTCAATCCATCTGCACCAATTTCCTCATAAGAAATGACACTCTCTTGCCTCCTTATTTTATCAAGCATAAATACTTGTTCCAAATCCCATCCAGGCACTAGTAACATGTCACTTCTTTGCACTAGGTCGTTGGCCTCCTCTAGAGTCATTACTTCACTCTCAAGATCATAGGCCTGTAGCTTCTCAATAAATTCCATCTTCTACCCATTAGACTCTCCTAGCTTCATTTTCAATACAAGTTCACTCTATTTTATTTTATATAAGAAGCTCTTGAATTCAGTGGATTTGATGAATTCATCATCCTCTAAGAACTATTGAGCTTGGATAATCCTATCATCTAGCCTTGCTGTTGCTAGTTCTAAGTCTGTGAGAGTATTTTCTATTACATTAATTCTATTTTGTAAATAATTCTATCTTAAGAAAGCAAAATACTGACTACTTCCTGGCAAAGTTTTTAATGTCTTTTGTTTAACCTGAGAAAGAATGTGGGCAATATTCTATCTTTTGTTTCCCTTTTCCTTCCATGATGCCTGAGGGGCATCTTCCTCTTCTACCCCAAGGGTTACATCTGGCTCAGGGCTATCAGGGAAAACTCTATCTTCTTCTCCTATTGGGCCCTCAAGCATTTTAGCCATGATCTTAGCATGGTCCATGGCCATCTTCCTAATAATTTGAGGATAAGGGATATCCATGTAGAATCCCACAAATTGGGGATCTATTATTTTCAATTCTTTCTCCGCCCTTATGACATCATCAAGCTTTGCTAGCTTTTCAGCTGCCTCACCCTCTGCCACTATGTTTGGAATAATATCCTCATGAGGAAATTCCTTTGTGCTTGGCAATACATAATTTTTCATTTCCTTAAGAGTGACCCTCATCCAACCATCAGGGTCATACATTCTATAAGGGCTAGTGTAGAAATTGTAATGGTTAAAAAAAAGTGGATTTGGTCTAAGGCCTCTTTGCCATTTTTAAAATCACCAATCCTAAAACACCTACATAAGAAGGTTCCTCTATGCACCTGGGGTCCTAAATACTCCCTATTGACCATGAACAGTTGCAATATAGATTTAATTATTCCTAGCCTAGGAGGGATACATTTAGGCAATATATGGGGTGGCTGGGGACAACCATAGACTCTCATCAAAGAAAATGTGGGAAATAGGAAAATATCTCCCTAATTATGGTCAAGTCTCTTTCCCTCGAGAAGTAGGGTTGCTCTCAAAAGGCCCTTCAATATATTAGTAGCGCTAAAATATCCTAGATCTAACATTTTCATAATTACATCACTAAAATTATTGAAAAATGATACATAATTAGAAAAATGACAAGTGTTTTCCCATACCCATGTCCATAACTGCATTGGTAGGCTTCCATTTATATTAGAATTTTGATTGATAAAATTAGAACTTATGTACCCTATATTCTTGTATAAAATTAGGTGCATTAGTAGTGAATAGTGATGGAAGGTGAAATCCTTTAATTCCCCACTTTGAGCCTTGGCAATATTCTCTCGCATTACTTTTAGAATATGATTGACATAGTCATATTCTCCACCATGGTAAGCATCTTGTACATCTCTTGTAATTATGAATTCTACCCCATAAACCATATTGAAGCCATCCTTACCCACCACCTTATGAACACCATATAAAGTTTTAACAAAATAATTATTGAATTTGTCTAGTGGCATCATCTTATTGACCTTCTTAGGGTAATCACCCACTTCTTTCAGGTCCATGGGAATATGTTGTAGCATTGATCTCCTAGTGTATGCCTTGGTGTTTTCTTTAGATTTCCTCTATAAATCCTTCAAATCTATAGGCTGACCCATAGCTCCATCTAATCCAAAAGCCTTTATGAATGATTCTTGGTCTAGGTTATAGAGGATAGTTCCATCCCTCCTATGGAAAGATTTTGTGGCTAGATTATAACACCAAAATAGGGCCTTCATCAGGTCTACATCTACAAAGACCTCTGGAAATATCAACTTGGCAAGGTTTTTCTTCCACAGGTTCCATACAAGAATTTTCTTTTCCTTGTTATGATAGAAATATCTAAAAAGTTCAGAACCTGTAACATAGGACATATGTCATCTCTACATAGGGCGTATGGGTCAATAAAAGCTTGATCATCTACATAATTTGCATTAGAGGAACCTGGAAAAAGCTTTATCCATTCTTTAGCAAATCTTTGCAATTTCTTTTGTTTGGTTTTGCTTCCTTTTGAGGTTAAAGTTTCTAAAACTGCCATGTTTGAGGCTTGAATTTATTCTACTTCCTTGTCAGACATTTTGATATTATATAGATAAACACCAGATATAACAGCTTCTCTATTCTTAAGGAAGTCTTGAATACCAAACTGGAATGCATAGAAAACTCTGGAACTACTCAAATTCTTTCTCTCTATAGATAGAAAATCGTGATTGTGAAAAGATAAAGTCTTTACAAATTAATATATGCAAATCAACATTCACCTTGCATTGATTTCAGCATGCTTGAAATACACTATCAATCCATTCTATCAACTCAATGGAGCATCACCATTAGTATCCAATGACACACCTTTTGTACTACATTCAAATCCTATTGGTTGAGAACCTTACTATTGTTTCTTCGCTCAAAGAAATGACTTTTATTTTACTATAAAAACAAGGGCTACGATGCCATGAGAAAGAAAGATGAAAAGACCCTTCATAACATCATAATGTTACAAAAATGGTTTTTTAATGTTACAAAAACCATTAAAAAAAATCCTTGTCGACCAGTCAGATACAATGGCAAAATCCTTTATGACCTTATGATCCCTTTGTTGTTGCAGCATTGGCACTAACTTTATCCTCCTCTATGATCATATGCAAAATTGCTTCATAGCATCATAGATTATCCTTTCTTAGCTTACAATCTTATGATCATAGTTACATTCACCTTTTCGTAACATCTTCAATGATCTCCCAAGATTTTATGATGTCATGACAAACCTTTAACCCTTCACACTATAGCATTAGTGTCTTAACATTTTTCATGTGCGATCTTATGACCACATCTTAATTGTGATATCAGGAGACACCTTTTATAACCCTGAGATCTCACAATGAAACATTCATTGTAAGATCAAAGACCACCATTTTCCACTTAGAACATATTATAATATCATTTTCTAGTCCCACTAATCCTGACAACACATACATCTGGTATTCATACATTTGTTCTGACCAATCAAGAAATAGACACCTATTTGACATCACATCACCTTCTATTTGCCTTTATCTCCTTTACAATCTTACAATTGTAAGCCACCATATCATCGCAACATCTCAATATTTCCTTTATGATCCTTCGATGTCCACCTTTTTGTAGTATCATAGCAACCAATTTGATCGTTCCCAACACCATGATAAAACTCCTTGCCATAACATCAAAGATAGCTACAATGCAAACCTTTTGAACTGATATATGATCATATGATAAAAAGGAAATCGTATGATTGGGAAGACTTCTTTTCTTGCCTGTGACACTATGACACAAAATTAATCATGAGATTGGGAGACCTAAAACCCTTACTTGCGGTACTAAACTAACCCCCTATTGTAACATCATAACAAATGATGTATTTAAAGAAAATGAAAACCTGCTTAATTTCAAAAACCTATGGTTAGGGTTTAGATTTTGCAACATGAGATGAGGATAAAAAAATAGAGCACTAAACCTCATATTTGGGATGATTGAGAGAAATAACTAGATTAGGGAAAGATTTTCTAGGGTTTCTTTTGTGAATGGAAATAAGATGAATGCAACCCTAACAATCAATTTAATATTTTCACCAAAAAATTGAAAATTTAACCCTAGTGAAAATAAGAGCTATCAGGTGTATGGAAGTTGTACCTAATTTACAAAGAGTAGTTCAGAGGTAGAGTATTGGGAAAGTAGTTCTTGATGTTTTGTGTCTATCTTACATCTGATATGTAATGAAGAGATATGCAGTCAGGCAATGATAGACAATAGTCAGATGATGACCTCAATGAGTGCACAAGCCTTAGTATCGCACGTGTGAAGTTTTGTATAAACTATGAGTCAATAGTGCTATTGTAATTGTAATTTTATTAATTATCTTATTTTAATTATTTGGAAAAGCCTCAAGGCTAACTCAAGGAATTATTATGAAGATATGGTATAAAGGAATTTTTTTCCTTGATTGTAAAATGTCATGTGTGTATTTATTATTACAAGAAGTGTGAAGTGTGAAAAGAAGTAGAGTGCTTAATGAATGTGTATAAGAGATCCAAGGGACTATTGGATGTGAGATTTGAGATTTGGTTATAAGATTTGAAGGAGCAGAGGTTTAGTTGAGAGGACAGAGATAGAGGAAGGAAGTAAATTTTAGTTCTATGATTCTGCAAAGAATAATACATAGATCATTTGGATAGTGGGTTCAATGGTCTTGCCCTTGAAGCTGTTTGGATAGTGGGTCTAGCTATCTTCCACAACTCTTAACAAGGTTGGCACAACCTTTAATAGGGTTGGAATCTCCTAATAGGGATTCAAAGTTTCCTAACAAGGGATCATATATACTAAATGTTGTAATAAACTCCTAATAGGGTCTATCCTCTAACAAGAAATATTTTTATTAGTACATCATCTTGTGGGTACCATCCCCACTAGGGTTTTCCCTAGTTAACATATTTGGTGTTATTGTGTATGTGTATTTTATTGTGGTTTCAGTTTATATTACTCATATGGTTAAGATTGTTTAAGGTTGTTAATTGTGATATTATTTGGATAACTAATTCACCCCCTCTCTCAATTATATTAGTGGACTATATATTATAATAATTGGTATCAGAGCCTTAGGTCAATGAAGAATAAGCTTAACAACTTCAGGAGATCAATGATGAATATATTTAGGAAGGATAGTCCAAGATTTGATGGGGCCAACTATGATAGTTGGAAGGAGAAGATGAAGATACATATGATGTGCATAGGTCTAGGATATTGGATCTTGACAAAATTTTAGAAGACAATCATTGAAGAAGAAAAGCTTGAAGGATGTAGTGAAGAAGAGAGAGATCTATTTATGTGTAACATGAGAGCAAGAGAAGACCTATTGACAACACTTCCAGGGAATGAGTACAACCATGTAAAGTTACTTGTAATATCTTATAAAATTTGGAATGCTTTAGAATCTACTTTTGAA
Organism: Cupressus sempervirens; assembly: GCA_028749045.1. NCBI lineage: Eukaryota > Viridiplantae > Streptophyta > Pinopsida > Cupressales > Cupressaceae > Cupressus > Cupressus sempervirens. The sequence continues at coordinate 219,947,095 of CM053791.1, forward strand.
GGTGATGATCATGCAAAAAGAACGACATTACAGAATTGGATATGCACATTTCAAGATGCTAGAATCATGGAAGATGAATTTGTAAGACATTGTATTGGTAGAAATTTAGAAATTATTGTAGGTATTCCATCTCATGGTGGAACAAATGAAGATGATTAAGTCATATGGAAGATCTTGAAAAGTTTGACAACACCATTCAAGCCAATAACATAGAGGATTCAACTAGTGATACCTTACACTAAGGATTTCACTAAAGAAACATTCCTTGGAAGATTAGAATCAACAAAAGAAGAAATGAGATAGTTTGGTGAACTTGCAAGATTAAAAATAACCTTTAGCTCCCTAAAAATTTGAGCTAATTTGACAAGGAGTGCAAGTACCTATGAAGATTTTGCTGGTAGTAGCAGAGCTGATGAAGACAAGAATGTTGAGGAAGGAATAACCCTTCTGGTCAAAAGAGAAAAAATGGTAAGAAAAATCTTTACATGTTGGACTTGTAATGAATTTGGTCATTATGCATCTAAATTTCCTAAAAGAGAAAAGAAGTATAAGGGATAGTTTAACCCTAGAAGAGATAGAGATAGAAATTGTTTGTATGCAAATGAAGATGAAGAATCTAATGAGAAAGCTCAAAGTGAAAGTGATGATGAATTAGGATTTGTGGTTATCAAGGAGGATGATCTTGATAGAGAAATTAGACAAGAAAGAGCTCTAGTTACCCAAGTGGAAAAGAGGTCTAATTGGATAATTGATAGTGGTTGTTCACATCACATGACTGGTGATATGAATAAGTTTGTCTAGTTTAAGAATCATGATGGAGGTATTGTTAGAGTTGGTAAGAATGTAGCCTATCATATAACAAGAATTGTATCCATTACTCTTGATGGTAAAACTAACATTGATGATTTCTATTTTGTTGAAGCATAACGTGTTGAGTGTTGGATGGTGGATAAGGGTTATCTATTGTAGTTCACTAAGAAGACCTACACTATCAAAGAAATAGATGGTAAGATTATTGAAACTGGTAGTAGATCAAAAGGTAATGCATTTTAGTTGAATCCTACCAAGATGACATGTTTAGTAGCTAAAGTGGATAAAAGTTGGTTGTGGCATAGAAGATTCTATCACATAAACTTTGATAATATTGTGAAGGTTAGTAGCACTTTTGCAGTCAGAGACTTTCCTAAGATTGTAAAGCCTACTAGTTTTGTGTGTAAGGAATGTATTTTGGCTAAGCCAAAGAAAGTATCATTCCCTAGCAAGAAGTTCACTACCATAGAGAAGCTGGAGATCATTCACACAAATTTGAGTGGTCCTTATAGAGCAAGAGGATTCTATGGTGAAATGCATTTTATAATTTTTATTGATGATTTCACTAGAATGATGAGGGTAGCATTTCTTAAAGAAAAATGTGAAGTTTTTGAGAATTTTAAGATATTTAAGAATAGAGTTGAGAATGAATCTGGTGTTAAGATTAAGTGTTTGAGATCTGATAGAGGAGAAGAATTCACCTCTAGAGAATTTAATATATTTTGTGAAGAAAATGGAATCAAAAGACAACTATCTACACCTAGAACCATTGAGAAAAATGGGAATGGTGAGATAAGAAATAAGTCTATAGAAGAAGCAACTAGAGGGATGTTATTTGAGAATGATGTTTCTAAGGCATTTTGGAGAGAAGTAGTTAATACAACAGTATATACTCTAGAAAAAGTACAAATCATAAAAGATATGGACAAGACACCTTATGAACTATGGTTTGGACATTCACCATTAGTCAAATATTTTAGGATATTTGGGAGAAAATGTTATATTAAGAGAGATGATGACATTGGTAAGTTTTATCCAAGAAGCGATGAAGGAATGTTTCTTGTCTATTCATTGAAAAGTAAACTTTATAGATGTTTCAACTATAGAACTAAGACAATAGTTGAATGAAAAAATGTAAGGATTGATGAGAAGTTTGAAACTAAAAAAAATATGGTAGATTATTATTTAGATGAAGAAGAGAATAAATCTAAAATTGTTAGACAAAATGCTGAAGTTTTGTTTAAGACTAACAATGACTTGCATAATGATGTGCTAAATTTTGAGCATAGAGGAGAACATATTCTAAACCTAGATAAGAGATAAGAGTTGAGATGCCAACTCCTAACCCTAGCAAAAATTTGACAAGGAATTACCTTTCTAGGTAGATAATTGGAAGTAAACACAAAGGCATAATGACAAGGAACAAAGTAAATGAAGATATATGCTTAATATCTCAAGATGAACCTAAGTGTGAAGATGAAGCAGTCAAAGATAGTTATTGGATCCAAAAAATGAAGGAAGAATTGGATCAAATAGAAAAGAATGATATACATCAGTTAGTTCCTAGGCCAAAAGACAAGAATGTGATAGGACAAAAATGGGTTTTTAGGAATAAGATGAATGAGCAAGGAGAAGTTGTGAGAAACAAGGAAAATTTATTTGTAAAGGTTATTCACAACAAGAAGGCATTGATTATGAGGAAACATATGCACATGTGGAAAGAATGGAAGAAGTAAGGATGTTCCTGGCTTATGCAATAGACAAGAAATTCAAGGTTTATCAGGTGGATGTTAAATCTACTTTTCTGAATGGAGAACTAGAAGAAGAGGTCTACATTGAATAGCCTAAAGGTTTTCATTTATCAGAAGACAAAGACATAGTATGTAGATTGAAGAAAGCTCTTTATGTTCTAAAGAAAGAACCAAGAACCTGATATGCAAGGTTGGCCAGTTACTTAGCAAAGCTTGGATTTGCTAAAGGTACCATAAACATTAACTTGTATCTAAAAGAAGTTGAAGATGGTTTGTTGATCATTGTAATATTTGTTGATGACATCATTTTTGGAGATAATGATGAAGCTAGTGATAAATTTTCTAAGGAGATGAAGAATGAATTTGAAACGAGCATGATAGAAGAAATGAAGTTTTCCCTAGGTTTGCAAATTATGCAAAATAATGATGGTATATTCATTTCACAAGCTAAGTATATAAAATATTTTCTGAAAAGGTTTGGTTTGGAAAGTTGTAAACCTATTGGAACACCTATGATAACTAGTTATAATTTATCCAACAAAGATGGGATACCTGCAGTGGAGTAGAAGAAGTATAGATCAATGATTGGAGGTTTGTAGTATCTGACTCACACCAGACTAGATATAGAAAATGTAGTAAGGATTGTAGCTAGATTTCAAGCTGATCTTAAGGAACATCATTTTTTAGTAGTGAAGAGAATATTTAGATATCTAAAAGGGACATTTGATTATGGAATTTGGTATGATAGATCAAGTGATTTCACACTTTGTGCATATATTGATGCAGATTGTGTAAGAAAACTTGGCAATAAAGAATATAATTGTTTCCACATAACCCATAATAGATCTGAAATAAATACAGAATTAAAATCCACATGCAAGATAATAGACAACATACCCAAAAAATGTGACACAAGATATACCCTAGGAAACCCTCATTGAGGGAAAAACCCACCCTCCAAAAGCATCCATCACCATGTATTATTCAGCAAAAAATATCTTTTGCAATACAACCATGGAAGCCTTCAAAGCCATAGCCACCAGCAAGCAATCTATGTGAACAAGCATGAATCTACACATCCCATGCCATGCTTCCAACGTTCACAAATGCTCCCTTGGCTAACCTGTCAAGCCTTGTCTCGCTCGACTCTTGCCTTTAAAAAAAAAAAAAGCTCTACAACAACTACCCTTGTGGTTGCTTATATAGTAGCAAGTCCTACAAAACCACTAAGTGGTATTATATAAACCATGTGCTACCTAACCCACTGACCCCACATTTAATATTGGGCATTTAATTCTTTTCCCCAATATTAAATAATTACATAAAATATTATTACAATGTTACAATACAACTCATCAAGAATATACCATGAGAATCTTTACATGTTGCATGTCCATCTAGATGCAACATTACATAATAAAATAAAATAATAAAATATAAAAATATTATGCAATGTGTGCAACACCCATTATCTCAAAAATCTCTCACTTGTTGTATACATTGCATAGAGTCAATCTGTAGCCACATAAATGAACAAGGGAACAATCCATCCAAGCACATCCACCATCATGGATCAAAGTACACCAAGTGCTTCATCCCATTACCCACAACAAAATCAAAGTATCTAGCATCTTGAACATGAATGATGCCACCTCCTATTATGCCACTGCCACTGAACATACATAGAAGCCATCCAAAGAGAAAGCCACCCAACCTACTACATTAGAAGATCATAAAATCCTATACCAAATGAAATTTCAAGCACAAAAAACCTGATCCAAAGGTAATCACATGTATCCATAGTTGTCAAAATTCCACAGCTGAAATAACACCCACAGCAAGTGTCAAACCCATCCAACTATCCATACCTCCAAAGATATACCAAGTGAATCTCACATCATCAACATATCTAATCTGCAACTTGCAATCATAAGCCTCAAGAGCAATACCTGTCACATATATACCAAGAAGCTCCCACTACAAAAGATAATGTCAAATCTATAACCAACCCACTCACAACATCTCAAAGAAGTGAATCCATGTAGTATCAAGGAAATCCACAATACGTAAACTGATATCTTGCAAGAACAACTCTCATAAAAAGTCTCCAATAGTCTCCCAAATTCTCCACAACCAATAGAGGAAAGAGATAAAGGAATAACCATGTCATCTCTCACATGAAATACATGTGCACAAACCCGGTGATCACAATCTCCAACCAATCTCAAATCCAATGTAGGAAAAATTGAACATCCAAGAAGATAACGAAGATCAGAGAAACCATGCAAATCATAACCTGTATCATGTCCTTCTACACACACATCTAAATGTAAACTTTGCAAGTATGATCTCCTCCATAAAACCCCAACAAGAAGCCTCAGCAACACCCAAACCATACCATATAACTAGTCATGGATGTAAGCCTCTCACAAGAAGATAAAACTTATAAACCATTCCTAAATCAAGGAATAACCATTCCTAATCCAAGGAAAATGCCCAATATAAAACCATCTCCCAAACTCAAACAATATAACAACATATGCACATGGAGATAACCAATGCTAAACCATATCTCAAATGAACCCTCCAAAACTAACTCATGTACCATAGCTCAAGATCCATATCCATGAAAGACAAACATAAATATAATGTACTTGAGAAAAAAATAATGGGTTATACCTCTCAAGTAGCAAACTACTGAGTAGACCAAGAGTGGGGAATGAGAATTCTCATCAAGATACCCAAGTCTCCAACCAAGAATCATTTAAGAACAATCTCCTCTCAAATCCATATTAGGTTACTGCCCCTCGGACTTCCTACTGAAACCATCAACCATCCCAACAAATACTTCTCTAATCCAAGAGAAATCAGCATCACCACTATCTCTAAGTATCCATGAGCACCTGTAACCAATCAATCCATGCCATCTCCAAATGCAACATAGCAATATCATGAAGTATCCAACTTATGATTAGTGTACTCGATACCAAGAAACTAAACCAAGATCAATTTCAAAGTTCCAACCATGGCCTTAGGAACATAAACATGACAATATGATCTAACCATCTCAACCAAAGAGATAACATGCTCCGCATGAACATACTATAACATGTCACAACTCTAAATGTGTATCAAGAATATACCATGACATAATAATGAAACCATCCTCATACCAAGGATAACATGCCAAATAAAAGCATAAATTGTACCTTTACCGAGAACCCTATGAGTCATCAAGATGCAACCATCTCTACACACCATGAAGAAAAACCATCTCCACATACCATGAAGAACCATCTCCACACACCATGAAGATAACCAAGTCCACCATGCAAATGTCAAAGGTGCTTCTGCAACAATGGGATCTAAGACAAATCTCCAACATCTATAAACACTCAATAAATATATCAATGCCAAGAACTCTCACTCAACTGTGGTACTATGTAACCATGGCATTATAAAATACATCTCTTACATGAAGATCCTCTAGGTCTACACCCACACCAAAGTGTCAGTACCAAATGAAACCAAGATCTCCAAATCAAGAAGATACAAACCAAACCAGGAAATAATCCTACACTGTCACCCCATCGCTGTCACAAGCTCCTACTAAACCGTGTATCCAAGCTATCCATGACATCATGATGAAAAGCCATCTTCTAACCATGATAATCAATCAAGGCATCAGACCATCAAAGAACTCAAAGTGCACATCATGAGCTCCTCAAAAGAAACCAAATAACCATGATCTTCAAACCAAGAAGATATACCACCATAACCAAATCAGAAATCCAAGCTAATGAACATCAAGGATGTACCTGTATATCCAATCATGTCATGCCAAAATCTATGACACCATGATCACATCCATGAACCGAGCATCTAGCTCTCAATATGTCCAACCTGTGAACATAAAATAGTCAACCACAATCCTCTGCCATGAATATACCTAGTAATAACATCCCATCCCTTCTACATGAAGAAAATAGTAAATCATGTGACTTAGAGCATAGACAACCCAAATCCAGGCCATGAATCTAAATATGCATCAATAAAGAAAGATCAATGGGCAAAGACAACCCATAACCAAACTATAAATGTAACTTATAAGTATAGATCGCTTACAACGCTACACAACTTGTAGATCCAATAAGTCATCATACATATCCAAACCAAACACTGATAACCATATCATCATGACATCAAATCTTAAATCTCCAATGCCATAAACTCATAATGTTACCATAGTCAATATATATCATAAACTATTCAGATCAATATATCACCAAATAAATCATGCCAACCCTACACCAAATCTGAACCAATGTGTAGAGCTCTCCAAGAGCTTTCTGTTGACTACTCAAAGTCCAAAATCTGACTCTGTATGCCCAAGTTATGCCCTAATTTGTGCTCAAAATAAATAACATCTGACTTTAGGGATCATAAAATTTGACAAAATGTCAAAATCACAGAACCAAACTTACACCATGTTGCAGTGCTTTGAATTAGCTTTGCAACACCTATAAGAACTCTAAAATCCGATATCTTGAGAGAACGTTATGACCATTTTACCAAGATAGTCTTTTTACCATTTTCATTGTGATTTTTCATTTTTTATTTTTTTTGTGATGAAAATTTTGACAGGATTAAATTTGATGGGAATCACAGGCTAAAACTAAAACACTCTTTCATTTCCCTTGAACATGGCCAAACTAGGGCATATTATATATCAAAATTTATGGAAACATTGACCTAGATCCAATGTTGAGGTCTATTTTTACTTAGGAGGTCATTTCTACAGGCTCACCACCTTCCCCTCGCCCCCCCCCCCCCCCCCCCCCCCTGCCCTCCCGCCAAAACCCTCATTTAAATGAAACATCCAAAAAACTCTTTTGTCCAACAATTTCACATGCCCAAATCTTTTAACATCCCATCATAACAACAAATAAAAAACCCTCAGATCTGTAATAAAAACTCATATATCTTGCCCTTTATTTTATCCTCTCATGCATTCCCATGGATTCAATTTAGGGTTACAATAATAAAACCATAGCTCTGATACCACTTGTAAGGAAACTTGGCAAGAAAGAATGTAACCATTTCCACATAACCCATAATAGATCTAAAATAAATATAGAATTAAAATCCACGTGCAAGAGAATAGACAACATATCCACAAAATGTGACACAAGATATACCCTGAGAAACCATCATTGAGGGAAAAAATCGACCACCAAAAGCATCCACCACCATGTATTATTTAGCAAAAAAATTCCTTTGCAATACAACCATAGAAGCCTTTAAAGTCATAGCCACCATCAAGCAATCTATGTGAACAAGTATGAATCCACACATCCCATGTCATGCTTCCAACTTTCACAAATGCTCCCTTGGCTAACCTGTCAAGGTTTGTCCCGCTCAACTCTTGCCTTTTTTTTTTTAAACTCTACAACAACTACCCTTGTGGCTGCTTATATAGTAGCAAGTCCCACAAAACCACTAAGTGGTATTATATAAACCATGTGCTACCTAACCCTCTGACCCCACATTTAATATTGGGCATTTAATTCTTTTCCCCAATATTAAATAATTACATAAAATATTATCACAATGTTACAATACAACTCATCAAGAATATACCATGAGAATCTTTACATGTTGCATGTCCATCTAGATGCAACATTACATAATAAAATATAACAATATTATGCAATGTGTGTAACACCCATTATCTCAACAGATTGGGTAGGCAGCATGGATGATAGAAAGAGCACTAGTGGTGGAGCATTCTTTCTTAGAGGAAGATTGGTTTCTTGGTTAAGTAAGAAATAGGATTGCATTTCACAAAGTAGTGTTGAGGTAGAGTATGTTGTAGCGAAAAAAATTGTAATCAAGTTATGCGGATGAAGCAAATGTTGAAGGACGTTAGAATAGAGATTGAAGAACCTATTATCATTTACTATGACAACACAAGTACAGTGAGTATGTCTAAGAATCCTTTATTGCATTCTAAGACAAAACATATATCTATTAATTATCATGTGCTGAGAGAGAAAGCAAAAGAAAATGAGATCATATTAGAGTATGTAAGTACTAAGGATTAGATTGTAAATATCTTTATGATGCCTTTTTCTAAAGATACATTTGAGTACTTGAGAGGTATGCTTGGGGTTATGCCCCTACCTAATTTTGAGTACCCATAAGATTTATATTAGTACATAATCTTGTGGGTACCATCCCCACTGAGGTTTTCACTTTGATCAAGGGTTTTCCTAGTTAACATATTTGGTGTTATTGCGCATGAGTATCTTGTTGTGGCTTCAGTTTATATTACTCATATGGTTAAGATTATTTAAGGTTGTTAATTGTGATATTAATTGGATAAATGATTCACCCCTATCTCAGTTATATCAGTGGACTATATATTCTAATAGTATCAAGCAATAGATGCTTGTGCTAAAGATCACGTTATTTCTATAAATTAAAAAAAATGCAACAAAATGCCCCAAAAAGTATATGAGAAGATATCAAGATGATCAAGTGACAAAAAAGGTGCCTTGCAAGGTTCTTCATTATATCTCTATTATTCCATGTTTTAAATGATTATTTAGGTGCAGTAGCTTGGAAAAATTTATGCATTACCATGCACACAATTGAAGGTGAGATGACACTATTTGAATGCCTCTAGATGGTTCAACATTTATGGACATAGAGGAAAAGTGGCCACACTTTAAAGAAGAACCTTGAAATCATTGGCTTTCTCTAGAAACTTACGGTGTTAATTCATTTGGAGAGATGAGATATGTTTACTTAGTGTGGCCTATTTTTGTTATCAACAATAACTTTCCCCCATGGATGTCAATAAAGAGGGAGCACATGATGTTGGAAATGATTGTTCTAAGTATTTTATTAATTTATTTTTATCTACATGTAATTATAAGTCTTAGAGTGAAATAACCATAATAATATTCCGACGTTGTTCATTCAACTTGGCAAGTACCAAGTGAAAGATATGAATGTATATATTGCACTTCTTATCGATGAGTTTCTAGTGTTATGGAATGGTTTCACTATGTATGATATCTCTAAACCAGTTTCACAAAAATGATTTCAATTCCATGCAATGCTTGTGTGGACAATTCATAATGCCCTAGGGTTAACACATTTTTGTGGTATGTTATGCTAAAATCTAGTTGTACACGATAATACTGATTCTAAAAATGAACATATTTAATCCAATTGTATCGTTATATTGTAGGTCTTCAAATAAAGAGAAAATTTTCATGTCCAATGTGTGGTCCAAAGATGAAATCTCGTCATTCCACAAGTTTAAGAAAGTAGGTGTTTGATGAGAGTAGGAACTTCCTCAACATAAATCATAAGTTTCGAAGTGTCAAAAAACATCTTTTCAATAGGAAAGAAGAGACTACATCAAAGCCACAAATAATGACACCTCACCTATGATAGTAGGGATATAATATAACTATGCATATTGGAAAGAATGTAATAGATATACTATGGAAAATATTGGATAGAAGGTGTGACAAAGAAAAACTTGCCAAAATTTGTGGTGAAATTCATGATTCCAATCATGTAATGAAAAATATCATTGAATCAAATATAAATGAAGATTGGATTAATGCAAGTGGTCTTCCTTGGTTATTAATGGAGCAATAAAGTAATGCCATAAAATAAGTCATATGAAAAATTTGATTTCCTACAGGATTTGCTACGAATATAAGAAATCTCATATAAGAAAAGTGAAATTGAGCTAGGGATCAAAATACATGATTGGCATACGTTCATCAAGGTAAGTCACAGTCTTTTGTATTTACAATATATTTGTGAAACTAAATTAAATTTTCATTCTATTACATTAGAAAGGAATGAAATGATTAGTTGAAAATTGTTGTAGTATGTGATACCCCTATCACTCCCAAAACACTTCAACAATAATATCAAATAAGTGATATATGATCTTGGAAAATATACGAGGTAAGCAGTGGTATTTGTTTAATAAATCAAACAAGCAATATATTGTAAAGTCTCATATTTAAATTTTTGTGTGTCTTGAATCCCTTGTAGGTAGTTGTCATCTAAAGAAATCCAAGATATAAAATATTGGAAGAAAAGATTCTATCTACTAATGTGTGAAATACAAAAGTGTTTTCCTTCAACTTTTTTCAATGCACAAGAACACTACCTCATACACCAAGTTGAGGAGATTGAATTGTGTGGACTTGTACAGCCTAGGTCAATGTGGATGGTTAAGAGTTACTTGAATTTTTTGAAGGGTTTGGTTAGACAAAGAGCATGTCTCAAGGGTTTTATGATTGAGGGATACATGGTATACTAGATGATGGTTTACATTACTCAATATCTTCCTAATCTTGTAACAAAGACCCATATAGATTGTATTTGGGATCTCGACTCCATTAAAAATTTGAAGGGGCATATTTGGTGGGGAACAATAGATTTAGGAAAGTGAAAGGTAATAAAATATGAGATGTTATTATAGTTAATTAATTCTTAATCTTCAAAATAAATATGTTCTAAGTCATCTATTTACTTTTGTACAACTACTAAATAGTGGGATGCATTACATTTGTTTATTGCAAACAACTGGAAGATTGGATGATGGTATGGATTGAATGATATCAACATTTTGGTCATAGATTAAAATGGGAATCTGTTTCTTCATTAGTTAAACATGATCATTATAATGAGATCCCAATGTTACAAAAAAGGAAATATATAGAGCATATGGTTTAAGAGATCTTCAGGCACTTATAAGTTTGTTAATCATCTATATGTTTTTGAACTCGTGATGCAATAATTTATACATGTTTGACATTATTGTAGTTGAAACACCACAAGGATATGTTATGAAATGGTTATAAAGTCCACATCAAATATTTTGAGGATACAAAGAGAACTTATGATTCTGGGATAATTGCAGTCATCCAGGTGACCAATATTTCATCCAAAAATGACTTACATCCTTGAGAATCTCAAAATTAATACTATGGAATTTTGGTTGATATACTTGACCATGAATTTAATTCATTAAAATTAGTTCTCTCTATCGTCAAATGGTATAGAATACAACTCAATCAAAATGATCTTGATAGAACTATTATTGAGTACGAGAATGGATTTCCAATGATTAATACAAGGTTGTTTGAGCTAGTTGGTGATGAGCCCTATGTTCTGCCAAGCCAATGTGAGTAAGTGTTTTACTCAGAGGTTCCACATAAACTGGGTTGGTCATTTTTTATTAGACATTATCCAAGATGAAGGTTGATAAAGGATAATGTGATGGAAGAAGAAGATACCAAGGAAGAGGAAGAAGTGGATCATGATAGAGAGTAAGTCGATGATGCTCTTGATGCTCCTAATGATTATACTGATGATGATGATGATGATGATGATGATGATGATGACAATGACGAAGATGATGATGACCATGATAGTGGTGGTGAAAATGTCGATGACGACAATGATCCTGATGATGAGATTGGTGAAGAATAATACCAATGATAGGGGGGTTGATTAGGTAACATTGAAGGGGGGATTGATTATCAATGACAAAAATGAAATGTATAATTATGTGATCAATTCCTATGCTATTCAATATTGAGTTCTTGATATATAAATGATTAATTTGATTATATTTTCATGTACCTTTTAATATTTATAATTCATATGTGACGCTAATATTGGATCTAATTTTGAGTATATGTATCATGAATTTTTTAGCTAACATAAGATATTGATTTACATATGCAGAAACCCAAAGCCCTTTCATAAGCATCCCACACAGTCTCATGGATCATCAATTATAGGTAAGTACACCCCATAGAGATTAATGTGTTTTACCATTTGTAAAATATCTCTCTCATTGCCACCTATCTCTCTTTTTTTTGGAATGTAGGTACCATCAAATAGGTATTTATCAGATTTTTCTTCCTTGAGCAAGGAAAATTTAGGAATGGAAGAAGAAAGTGATACATTTAGTATGTCTAAATCAAGGAGATCAACTCAAGGTCAAAATATTAGAAACAAATTCAATAAGCGCATGAAATTTTTCCTTTCTCAAGGGGGGTCATGTTCTTATGATGATGAGAGTGAAGGAAACTTTGATGTGCCCTTTAGGTACAAACATCTATAGAAAGAATGGGTCTTCAATGAACTTACTTTTAATAAACACTAATTTTTGTCTTTGAGAGAGGATATATTGCATAACACCATCCTCATTACATGGTTTGGGCCTATTTTCCATGGATGGCATAAAAGTCTCTTACAAAAAGGTTGTTGAATTGATGAAGTATGTCAAACCTTGCTATGATTACAGTAGTTGGATGCAAATTGTTAGATTAAAAAAAAGTATGTGTAGGTATGCACTCACGGAAAATTATATACAACAAAAAGTTACTGAACAAAGTAAAACAACATTTATGTACATTGAAAGATGGCCAAAAACATAAGGGAATATTATAGGTTTTATAAATAGTACACAACCTACGTCAACTAAGAAGTTATCCAATTGCATAGTTGAGGTGCACGAGGGAAATCAAGTATTTGTGTGTGCAATAAAATCAATACATGGAGGTGAAGAGCTTCTTATTGATTACAATTTGAATCATATAGATAAAAGAAAAGACACTATCATGGGCAAGGTGGTATGTACTATGCACATTTAAAATCAACTCCAATCAATGAATCCAACACACCATTAAATTTTGATTTTTTTCCTAATTTAGAATAATAATACATGTGTTTTAACATGTATCAATGTTTTTTTTGAAATAAAGGGCTATAGTATGGATGAATAGCCATAGGATACGTATGACAATGATGGTTCTCACAAGACTTCTTCTTCCTGACAGGTAAAACTTATTGTTGTTTTACAAATTAGACACAAGAAATATTTTAATATGTATTTTTTATTATGTCTTATTCTTCTTTACTATTTTGGATTGATTTTAAATATAGCACTAATAATATTATTCTCACAAACGAGTACTAATCAAGAAAAGGGAAAGGAAAAAGTAGTCCATAAGGAGCTGCACGATGAGAAGGATGAATTTTCATCATTGCTTTTGCATCAGCCCTTGATCTTGTGGTTGTAGTGCAAAAGATGCTTCATGATTTAGCAAGAAGGTTAAAGAATAGCATCAACTCGACCTTAGACTCCTAAAATAAAATAGATGGAGGATGAGTTGATGCACCTAATTTAGACACATACAGTAAGTATTAATGTAGTTTTTAATTATAACAAAAGCTTAATAATGGTTTTTATAGTATACTCATTCATTTATGTCATTAAATAAAATACATATGTGCTATTTTTACAGAAGATGTTGAGGAGTTACAAGGGAGATTCTTCAAAGGATGATACTTCACGTGGTTCAAGTACATCACATGTTCTATCCTACACTTTTTTTTTTGCTCAAACAATATTTTTTTAGTAGCTCTACAATCTTGTTTTATTGTGCTCTAACATTCTCATTTTTCAGCTCCTACCATTGATCCTATGTTCATTACGCCACCTTCTACAAGGAATAGAACCAAAGAGGTAATGCTGACTGCAAATTTGGCAACACGTAGCGTGGTCACAAATGTGGTAGCAATGCCTATTGATAAGTAGATTCCTCTTTTTCTCTCTCATTTTCTATGTGTTTATTTCAATTGAAATATTATTTCTTAGGGGGCATTTTGTAATATTAGTTTCATTTTATGCAGGAGGTGATGAGGACATTCCTAGGTGTACCCATGTTACATGTACAAAAACACTAAAGAATTGTGATCAATTTCTTGTGAGAAATCAAGATGGTCTTCCCCTGAGAGTAGCCCAACTTCTAGGTACTTTAAATATTGATCCTTTCTTTTACTATAAAATCCTATACTCATAATCAAATGCACTAACCTCCCATGCAGTCCCTTGCAATAACTACCAATCCCATTATTATTTTGCAGGGAATAATCTATTTTATGAAAAACTTAATGATGAATGTTTGCGTATGTTTGGGTTAACCATATGCATAGGGTATCATATTTTGATTTCATTTCTAGATCATGTTTCGTTTGATAAATTTCTTCAAGTAAATTAAAAGGTAGCTTCAATTCATTTATGAATCTAACCATTTTCTTATTTTCTTAAAAGGTGGAATTTGCAAACTAAAGAGTTAAAGGACAAACTCATTAATGCCATGCCAAAACTTTTTGGACCCAATGTCTTTCAAAGACTTAGGATCCTTGAGAAAGTGGGCCAAGTTTTGAAGTATATTAGGTACAGCTACATGACCCAAATGAAAAACAACCCTTGTTATGAGCACCCCCCCCATTTTCCTATTATTGAGGGGAGAATTTTAAAAAGGATGCCACTGAGAAAAAAAAAGAGATAATGGAGAAATGGTACCACCTGAGGAAAGAAGGTATGTCATAATATTAAGAATGAAATTATGTAATAATTACTCTTAATACTTATGCGATCTAATTTTTTTCAAACTTCACATATGTTTCTTGACACATCAAAGGCAACCAAAGCAAGAAAAGAGAAGCACAGGCAACACAAGCTCGACTCGGGTGGATATTTAAAACTTGTTGCACGAATTGCAAGTATAAGTAAATGAAAAATTATATGAAAATATTTATAAATTGTAAACAATTTGGTCTTTGATGAAATTTATTAAAATAAAAAATTTCATGATACCAAGCAAAAATGTAGGCCATGGAGTTTTAAAAAAAAAACTTCTAAAGAGGACAAGAAATTAGCTTACAAACGAGGCTATACAACTATGGATGAATGAATCTGAGAAATGAGTGCACAAGGTTCTTCTATTAGATCTATCAGTGAGGTAAATAAGTCAATTGATTTTTATTTCAAATTGAATACTTTAGCAATTATTGTATTTGATATTAAGTTTTAAAAATATAAGTCGTTATATTTTTTTTAAGGAAACAATGATTATATATTTGTTTAAAAAATTAAAGTGAATATATTTATATGTATTAAAATGAATGATTAGCATTTCTCAGTATTTTTCTTATATTTATATGTATAAATTATTGATAAATACACTAATTATTTACATTGGATTGCAACCTACCAATCTTGATACAACAACTGAGCACTATGAAGGTGTCAATTCAAATGTGGATTGTAGTACTAAAGGTATATATTTTCTATTCAATTTTTTATTTCTGAATTATGAATGCAAGTAAACATTTTAAATTGAATTTGGTGTAACTTAATACAAATTTAACTATAATATGTGTTGGGATTAAGAAAATATCTTGTATTGCAGTTGCAGGGGATGAACAAGTTGTTCTTGATCAACATGTTGAGGTCAAAGTCAGTGGGAAAGATGATGTGGCTGGACAAGGCAAAGATGTTGAAAATTTGTTCAGTGCTTCCCTCAAGATTTGTGACAAGGGTTTAATTACCCCGTGTATACTATAAGTTGATTGTTTATATTAGGCATTGACCTATTGATCTTTTGGTGCAATAAAAACCCACTCTAACAAGTGGTATCAGAGCTTGGTCATAGGTATGAATCCTCAGACCCTCAAGTAACCGTGAGGGGGAGATTGTTGTAGATTTGTTCAGTGCTCCCCTCAAGATTCATGACAAGGGCTTAATCACCTCATGTGTACTATAAGTTGAGTGGTTGTATCAGGCATTGACAGATAGATCTTTTGGTGCAACGACAACCCCAATCTAACAAAAGAGAACTACATTGTTCTTTAAAATCTTTAAATTCTCAATTTAAAAAAATTTAATCCTTTTACCTGTTATTGCAGAGGACCCACCTTTGAAAAGGAAAATGAGATCATGTCCACAGGTGAGATGAGATATTGATGATAACATGGATATGCCTCTACAATAATATAGGGAAGGACAAAAAAAGAAAATAAAATGATTCATGTGAACTTCTATACCTTATTTGATAATGGCTGATGTTTATGTCTAGATATTTTATTTATGTTCTATTGAATATTCTAATGAATCTTATGTTTTAATATTAATGTGAATGTTATAATGAAACTTATGTGTTAATGAATGTTATCATGTGATAATTCATGAATGTTACATTTTATTAATAGAATGAATGATTTTAGATGTTAATTGGGAATTTAAATGTTTTTTTTTTTTTTTGGGGGGGGGGGGGGGGGGGGGGGGTGTGGTGGAGGAAAAATGCACTTCCACCTTCAAGTGGTTGGACCTGATTAGTAGAGAATATTAAACTATTCTCAAAACCAAGTGAATCTCAACAATAACCTATGATTACATGACAACTAATTGTGTGAATCTATTGGTTTCAAGTAATGCAGAAGGAGGCCATAGTTTAATATGCAATCTCAATTCATATGCATACAACATCAGGTGGAGCTGAAAAAACCTAAAAGGTTTGCATTTTTGTTAGTGGTATTTAATTAGGTATTTTAAGTTATAAACCATCACAAACATTGTAACTTTGACTCTTATAAGCAAGGATAATGTCCACAACATCCAATAAAATCAAGACTTTCTATGTGCTAGCTTGTTGAGGACATTCTCTCGTCCATAGTAGCTAGAATTCTAACATGTTGAGATAATGGGTGTTGCAAACATTGCATAATATTATTATATTGTATTATTTATTTTATTATGTAATGCTACACCTAGGTGTACCTAAATGGATGTGCAACATGTAAAGATTCTCATGAAATATACTTGATGAGTTGTATTATAACATTCTGATAATATTTTATGTAATTATTTAATGTTGGAGAAAAAGAATTAAATTTCCAATATTAAATGTGGGGTTAGTGGGTTAGGTAGCACATGGTTTTAGCACATTGTTTATGTGATACCACTTGGCAGTTTTGTGGGACTTGCTACTATATAAGCTGCCATAAGGGTAGTTGTAGAGACAAGGAGAAGATAGAAGGCAAAAGAGGAAAGAATTGAGTAGGAAAAGGCTTGACAGGTTAGCCAAGGGAGCATTTGTGAAGGTTGGAAGCATGGAATGGGATGTGTGGATTCATGCTTGTTCACATGGATTGCTTGGTTGTGGCTATGGAATTCAAGGCTTCCATGGTTGTATCTCAATGGTGTTTTTGTTGAATAATACATGATAATGGATACTTTTGGAGGCTAGATTTTTTCCCTCAATGAGGGTTTCCTAGGGTATATCTTGTGTCACAATTTTTGTGGGTATGTTTTCTATTCTCTTGCATATTCGTTAATTGCTCATTTATTTCAGATCTATTATGGGTTATGTGGAAAAAGTTATATTCTTTGTTGCAAGTTTCCTTACAAGTGGTATTAGAGCTATGGTTTTATTATTGTAACCCTAGATTAAATCCATGGGAATGCATGAGAGGATAAAAGAAATGACAAGATATATGAGTTTTTTATTGCAAATCTAAGGGTTTTTGGGTTTGTTGTTATGATGGGATATTGTTAGATTTTGGGCATGTGAAATTATTGGACAAAAAGGTTTTTTTGAATGTTTCATTTAAATAAGGGTTTTAGGGGGAGCTTGCAGAAATGACCTCCTAGGTAAAAATAGAACTCGCCATTGAATTTGGGTTGACATTTCCATAAATTTTGATATATAATATGCCCTAGTTTGGCCATGTTAGAGGGAATGAAAGAGTTTTTTAGTTTCAGCCCATGATGGCCATCAAATTTAATCCAGTCAAAATTTTTGTTACATAAAAAAAGTGAAAAATCACACTAAAAATGGTAAAAAGAATGTCTTAGTAAAACAACCATAACTTTCTCTCAAGATATCAAATTTCAAACTTCTTATAGGTGTTGGAAAGCTAATTCAGAGCACTACAACTTAGTGTAGGTTTGGTTCTATGATTTTTCCATTTTGTTAGGTTTTAAGAGACCAAAAGTTAGATGTTTATTTTGAGAAAAAATTATTACATAACTTGGGAAAATGGAGTCATATTTTAGACTTCGAGTAGTCAACAAAAAACTCTTGGAGAGCTTTACACATTGGTTTAGATTAGGTGCAGGTTTGACATGATTTATTTGGTGATATATTGATCTGAATAGTTTATGATAAATATTGACTATGATAGCATTGCGAGTTTTATGACATTGTATATTTAGAGATTTAAGATTTGATGTCATTGTATACTCACTTCATATTTTAGATTGGTCTCATGATGATATGGTTATTAGTGTTTGGTTTGGATATGTATGATGACTTATTGGGTCTACAAGTTGTGCAGTGTTATAAGTGGTCTATACTTACAAGTTACATTTATGACTTGGATATGGGTTGTCTTTGCCCATTGATCTTTCATTATTGATACATATTCAAATTGGTGGCTTGTTTGGACACATTGAGAGTTAGATGCTCGGTTCATGGATGTGATCATGGTGTTATAGATTTTGGCATGACATTATTGGATATACAGGTACATCCTTGATGTTCATTGGCTTGGATTCCTGATTTGGTTATGGTGGTATATCTTCTTGGTTGAGGATCATGGTTATGTGGCTTCTTTTAAGGAGCTTATGATGTGCACTTTGAGTTCTTTGATGATTTGATGCCTTGGTTGATTCTCATGGTTAGAGGATGATTTTTTATCATGATGTCATGGATATCTTTGATACATATTTTAGTGGGAGCTTGTGATAGTGATGAGGTGACAATGCAGGATTAGTTCCTAGTTTGGTTTGTATCTTCTTGGTTTGGAGATCTTGGTTTCGTTTGGTACTGACACTTTGGTTGTGTGAGTGTAGACCTGTAGGATCTTCATGTAGGAGATGAACTTTATGATGCCATGGGTGACACGATACCATAGTTGAGTGAGAGTTTTTTCGGCATTGATATATTTATTGAGTGTTTGCAGATGTTGGAGGTTTGTCTTTGATCTTGTTGCTGCAAAAGCATATTTGACATTTATATGCTACACTTGTTATCTTCATGGTGTGTGAAGATGGTTAGATCTTGAGAACTCATGGGGTTCTTGGTTATCTTCATGGTATGTGGAGATGGTTTTCTTCATGGTGTGTGGAGATGGTTTCATATTAAGGACTAATGGGGTTCTTGGTAACGGTGGGGTTTATGCTTTCATTTGACATGTTATCCTTGGTGTGAGGATGGTTTCATTACTATGTCATGATATACTCTTGATACATGTTTAGAGTTTTGACATGTTATAGTATGTTCATATGGAGCATGTTATCTCTTTGGTTGAGATGGTAAGATCATGTTATCATGTTTATGTGCCTGAGCCATGGTTAAAAATTTAACATTGATCTTGGTTTAGTTTTTTGGTATTGAGTACATTGATCATAAGCTAGGTACTTGATGATATTGCTATGTTGCATTTGGAGTTGGCATGGATTGATTGGTTATAGGTGCTCATGGATACTTAGAGATAGTGGTGATGCTAATTTTTCTTAGATTAGTGAAGTGTTTGTTGGGACACTTGATGGTTTTAGTAGGAAGTCTTAGGGGCATTCACCTGATATGGACTTGAGAGGAGATTGTTCTTAGATGAGTCTTGGTTGGAGACTTGGATATCTTGATGAACATTCTCATTCCCCACTCTTGGTCTACTCGGCGGTTTTTCTACTTGAGAGGTATAGCCCATTGTTTCTCTTAGGTGCATTATGTTTATGCTTGTCTTTCATGGATATGAATCTTAAACTATGGTACATGAGTTAGTTCTAGAGGGTTCATTTGAGAGATCGTTTAGCATCAGTTATCTCCATTTGCATATCTGGTGAGAGGCTTACATCCATGATTAGTTATATGGTATGGTTTGGGTGTTGTTGTGACTTCTTAGTTGGGGTTTTATGGAGGAGATTATACTTGTACAATTTACTTTTAGAGGTGTGTGTAGAAGGACATGATATAGATTATGATTTGCATGGTTTCTCTTTGGTCTTGGTTATCTTCCTAGATGTTCAGTTTCACTTACATTGGATTTGAGATTGGTAAGAGATTGTGATCATTGGTTTTTTCTCATATATGTCATGTGAGAGATGACACGATTATTCCTTTATCTCTTTCCTTTATTGGTTGTGGAGAACTTGGAAGAGTGTTGGAGATTTTTTATGAGAGTTGTTCTTGTAGGTTATTGGTTTATATATTGTGGATATCCTTGATACTACATGGATTCACTTCTTTGAGATGTTGTGAGTGGATTGGTTATATACTTGACATTATCTTTTGCAGTCGGAGTTTCTTGGTATATATGTGGTAAGTATCTCTTTTTAGGCTTGTGATTGTAGGTTATAGATTAGATATGTTGATAATGTGAGATTCACTTGGTATACCTTTGGATCATTTGTGCTTGGCATTTCAGTTGGTACATGATTTTATGATCTTCTAATGCGATAGGTTGGGTGGTTTTCTATTTGGATGGCTTCTATGTATGTTCGGTGGCAGTAGCATCATAGGAGGTGAGATAATTCATGTTTGAGATGCTGGATACTTTGATTTTGTTGCAAGTACTAGGGTGGAGCACATTGTGTACTTTGATCCATGATGGTGGATGTGTTAGGAGGGATTGTTTCCTTGTTCATTTATGTGGCTATAGATTGACCCTATGCAATGTATACAACAAGTGGGAGATTTTTGAGATATTGGGTATTGCACACATTGCATAATATTGTTATATTGTATTATTTATTTTATTATGTAATGTTGTACCCAGGCGTACCTAGATGGATCTGTAACTTGTAAAGATTCCCATGGGATATGCTTGATGAGTTGTGTTGTAACATTGTGATAATATTTCATGTAATTATTTAATGTTTTGGAAAAAGAATTAAATTTCCAATATTAAATGTGGGGTCGACAGGTTAGGTAGCACACGGTTTATGTAATACCACTTGGTGGTTTTGTGAGACTTGCTACTATATAAGAAACCACAAGAGTAGTTGTAGAGACAATTAGAATATAGAAGGCAAAAAGGGAAAGAGTCGAGTAGGACAAGGTTTAATAGGTTAGCCAAGGGAGCATTTGTGAAAGTTGGAAGCATGACATGAGATGTGTGGATTCGTGCTTGTTCACATGGATTTCTTGGCTATGGTTGTGGCATTGAAGGCTTCCATGATTGTATTGTAATGGTGTTTTTGTTGAATAATACATGGTGATAAAATGCTTTTGGAGGTTGGGTTTTTTCCCCCAATGAGAGTTTCCCAAGGTATATCTTGTGTCATAATTTTTGTGGGTATGTTATCTATTCTCTTGGGTGTGGATTTTAATTGCTCATTTATTTCAGATCTATAATGGGTTATGTGGAAATGATTATATTCTTTGTCGCAAGTTTCCTTACATAACGTTCATTATGGTCTTTAATTTTAAAAACTTAATAGACCTTTTAAATAAATGTAAACATGGTGGGTTTTTTCAACTTTGCATATTGTCCATGCATATCGAACACAACTACATTTGCATTCTCGATTTAGAGTGGCATTCACAAGTTTATCAAATTAGTGGTATGATGCCATTCACATCTATAATTTTGCATTAGAATGTTTAGTTAATTCCTTCACTATTGTTGCAAACTATACATATGCTTAGACTTAAGATTTCAGAGCTAGTTCATTAGAACACATAAATATTTATTATATCTACTATTAAATCCATGAAAAGAAATATTGTACCTTGTTTTAAACCCTAGCAAAAAAAATTATCCTCGATGCAAGTTAGGATGCCAAAGAAATTGTTATTTGAAGCTGACTAAGTTCACTTAATTGTTTCAACATTGATGAGTACATGCTCTTTGGAAATATCCCATAGTCTAGTTTTCAAAAACAAGATTAATCTCAATTGGACACTACATCAAAATGTTATGGGTCCTCTTCAATACAAGTCCTTTTTTCCTCTTTGTATTGTCATTGAAGTAGGATGGTTACAACTACACAAAATGAATAAATATGTGCTCCCCTATACAATATAATTGTATTGCACTCACCCTTTCAAGTCTCTATGAGAGGAAAAATTATCTCACTATAAGATGCAATAGAGACATAAAATTATGTTAAAATGAAGATGGTTTCTTAAGTGGGAAGAATTAATCTTTTTTTATATCAAATTTTGTAGCTTCTCACACAAACCACCTTCATAACTACATCATTAGATTCAGTGTGTATTATTTTGCACAAGTCCCATCTACATTAAATCATTTTGAATTTGCAAGTGAACCTACATGAAGTAATTAGTAATTGATACCACTATTTACCATCATTTATATAAATTAAATCATGTGAAAAAATATAGGCTTAATAGCACAATATCTCATTTATATTACATAGAAAATTATTATGTTGAGGAATACTATATATTTTCAAATTTTTTTGATTGTAACAAATGGAAGTTCAAAAATTTACAATATTAACAACTATTTTGAGAATCTTGCGCATGAGTGTGTTTTTTTGTTGCATAATCAATCCTCAAATTAGTTTCCTCAATGTGTTACCTCAACATTACGAGGCTTTTAGGTCTTTCTTATTATAATTAATATTTTTCGTAATTTTTTTAAAATCTAGTAATCTATTGTTTCAAGAAAAAATGTTCTTGAATCATAAACAAGAATTCTGATTCTTATTTCAAAATTATGTTGCTTCTATATATCAAAATTGTTTGTAAATTTTATTCTTTTTTAATATTGTTTCCTCATTGTGCTTCATTTGGATCACTTGGAAGAAATTTTTTTGACATGATTTATTGTGTAGGTAAAGTTGTGTCTAAGTTTTGTGCCAAGTTTCTACATCAAGTTGTGAAAGCTAAGAATCATAAAAGGGCAACATATGTAAAAGCCTTCAAGAAACATTTTTCAAGTTCTTTACTTTTCATCATTTTACAATGAATTGATAGCACAAGTTTTTGTAGATTAGAATTGGAGAGAGATTTTTCATTTCTTGATATGGTTTCAATCATATATGAAATTCTTAATCTTATGATGGTTCCATCATCCAAATTCAACTTTTCTACAACGAAAAGTGTATAAAATGAATTTCTTTGATATTATATTTTAATTACCATTTGGATTATGGTGTGGAGACTCCTAGGTTAAAACCTCTACTACCTTAGCACCAATTACAATTCAACTAAGCTCCTATGTCCTAATCTTCTCTAGTGGTGTTTGCCGAACCAAAATATATTTATTTTTTCAGGTAGATCTTATGCATTTATCTATTTGGAGCTTCTTCTATATAAAACACATTAAAAATATTAAGAACCAAAAATTTCAATGTGGTGAATCTAGAGGCTCCTGATCTAAAAATATATATTGTGAACTACAAATAAGGGTAAATTCTAAATAACACAAACAAGATTGGTGTATCTTATCAAACTACCCAATCTTGAAGCCTTAACATATCATTCAACACAGTATATGAAAACAAAAATAAAATGTATATTGATTAAAACTTTCATTTGTACATTTATACAACACAATACCTAAAGAAAAATTGCACACATTAAGGATTTATATAAGAAACAAAATACAAAAATTTTACAAAGGTTTTTAGACATCTCATGCCTAGATGTCTTCAAACCTTCTTGTCTTCAATCATCTTTTCAAATTTGAATTTTTTCTTTATCCTATAGCTCTCATGGTTGTCTTGAACATCTATAACACACCTGCACAATACTTTTCTTCTTCTATTTCTATTCTCCTCACAAGATGATTTACTACACTATTCATTATGAAACTCACTAGATAAATCTACAATTTCTCTCTCCAACCTTGCTGCCATTGGTCGCTGCTTCTTAACACCATGCAAGGCTATATTTTATAGAGGTTAAAATATTTGTAAGACAAAGAGAGGTGACAATATGCTCTTTCATTTCCCATAATATGACCTTTAAAATTACTTAAAAAATAAAGTTTTCTTCCAAAATGTGTGTTATGTTGCTTCATATCAAATGCCTTTCTACTATAGATGCCTTTAGAAAGTGAAAAATAATACTACACCAAGGTGTGCTACTTTTGTAATGGAAGAGTCATTAATTATTTTTCCTAAAGTCAGTATCTTTTCCTTCCTTTTTAAGCATCCAAATTGAATGAATAAGACAAGAATGAAATACCAAAAGTCACTTGTCCCATGAATACTTTTAGAGGCATCAAAATTGATAGAATCATTTAAATAAATATGAAGTCTTCTTTACAAGTTTCCTCTAACTTGTCAATGGATCTCTTCAACCTTTCAAATCTTGAAATTGTGTAATATAATCACATTAAACAACCTAGTTAGCTTTGATTTTTGAGATGGAAGCCAAGTTATGTAAAAAATAAGATTTTTTCCTTACAACACTCCACAAGGTGCTCTTGAAATCACAACCTCTACAAAAGATGCAAAACATGAACATGAAAAGAAATTTATTTTTTGGTGCTGTGGGATTGCTTTTCAGCCTGAACTCTCTTGCATCACTAAATAATACTAACATATTTCATGTATTGGTATCAAATACAAGGAGTTTAGGAAAGTGGGTGAAAATGAGTTGGGTTAGTTTTGGTTAAGTTATTTGTGTTTTTTATATTAAGTAGTTGACCCTTTGTTGTAGGTTCATGCTTACAATGCCAAGTTTTGGCTAGGAAAAACATCAATAATATAGGACTAAGTTAAAGTTTCCATTGATGCAACCCATGAACCATAATTCAACTATTTGGTTTCAATTGTACTTCCAAATCTGCTTCTTATCAACATCTTTTCACCATGATATTTATCTCATCACATTCTTAGCAGGTCCACTTATGGATCTAGAACTTTGAATGATAGGAGTTAGTCCTTGTATGCACATTGTTAATGCTAGTATTTTTTTAGCAATGTTATGGTATGGAAGTTGGGTGAGCATGACATCA
This sequence comes from Cupressus sempervirens, assembly GCA_028749045.1. Taxonomy (NCBI): domain Eukaryota; kingdom Viridiplantae; phylum Streptophyta; class Pinopsida; order Cupressales; family Cupressaceae; genus Cupressus; species Cupressus sempervirens. The sequence continues at coordinate 219,972,492 of CM053791.1, forward strand.
TCCATGACATACAATAAGTGCTACCATGTCAAATAATTACTATAAAAAATGTGGGGTATAATTTATAGGTGATCTACCAAATCCTTCTATTCCTATTGATTTCCATGTGACAAGACCCATTAAATATGCATAAAAATTGAAGCTAGGCCCTTCTTTAATTGTATCCATGGTGTGAAGGGAAAGTATATGGGTAGGGAAGCTAGTCATCCACTTATAATTTGAGCACCCAAATATTGATATCTTCTAACATTAAGAAATATGACTAATGTCTTTATAGTTTTTAACTTTATCTACTCGCAAAGGAGGTGCAATAGTACCCAATAGACATATATAGAATTGGAATTACAATGCTCATATTTTGTGTCTTTTGGTTCATTTTCTCATTTTCTCTCTCTTTCTTTAGTGACATTCCATAATTTCCAAGCATTTGAGTTATTTGGAAAGTTTGAATAATTCTCATGGCATTAGGGCTAGGATAAGTTCCTGTCCGTTTACAATAGTGATGAGTTTAATAAGATAGCCTTAACCTTGGTTTGAATCACAAGTGATTTTTGATGTTTGGTTCAGGACTAGCCTATTTGGTAACTTTTGAAACACAATCCCAATCACAAGACATTCACACCAATCTAGAAAATGATTTTGGTCTGAAAATGATCTATATGTTGTAACTCATACCCCTTGAATCTTTATCTTGAATACTAAATTGCAGCCTATGTAGGTGGTTGGTAGTTGTTTTGATATTCCTTATTTTTAAAGGAGATCTCAACTTATATGTTGAAAATTTACGAAACATTTCAGGGTGTGTAAGAATGGCAAGTAGAGCGAATATTATGACACTACCAAAACAACAATCAAATGCAGTATCCAAAGGATATAGCTTTTCTTCCACTTGGGACCAAGTTAATTTTTACCCTAATGTATAAATATGTATATTCACGCATTATACAAAACATGCATTTCTTTTCTTCTTTTGAGGGGCAAAGGATTTTGAAATGGTTCATTTAGTACTAGCAAAGTTTACCCTTTACCTACATATTTTAAAGTTTGGACATATGTTAAAACAATTTTTTCCTTCTTACAACACATCCTTCCATTTATTTAAGCAATTCATACCTTAGATAATAAAATCTAGTTGATTTTAGTGTTGAACTTGACTTGATTTACATTTTTCATCAGTATTATATTTCAACTTGAAGAGATTACTGTGGTTCAGTTGAACCCTGAAAATTACTTGTATTTTACATAGACTTCTTCCATTCTCTTTTGATTGATTGCAAACATATAAACATAAACACAAGGTTCTTTTTGTCATTTTAGAAGGGAATAAAAATGCATGAGTATGTAGTAGTATTATAAAACACCTCCCCTCTTATCTGGAAGACTGGCACAAAAAGTCTTGGTAAGCGCTTGGTGATAGTGTACAGATAATTCATGTTCAGAATCTTAGACCGTTATTTGGTCATATTAGTTTTATTATGAGGTGAATTTGTGCATATTGTACCAAAAATTCAACAAAATATATAGACTTGAAATTGGCTAGTAAATTGTGAGTAAATAAACACAAAATACACCCAAAGGCTTTTGTTGTCTTTCTTTGCTTCAGAGCTTTCAATTACTTGAGAAAATTGCCATGTATGGCTGAATGACTCAAAGTCTATGGCTCAAATGAAAGGATGATCTTAAACCATAGTTAATAATAAATAATAGTAAATATTTAATTATACATAATAGTAAGGTTTCAAAATCTATGCTTGAACTCTACAAGAAGGCCTTGGTGTGCAAATAGTTCATTCACCTTATAGTGATGGCTTACCCAAAAATATGTTCTACATTATTACTTGTTGAATATAGGTAACACCAATCCAATTGCAAAAGTGAACATTAAACAAGAAAATGCAAATTAGGTGTTACAAGAAGCAATTTAAAAAAATTATTCAGCTATGCATTGCAATTGTGACGACATGTTCTGATACATAGTCATAACTCCCACGACATAGCTATTGTGACACCATCACAATTACAAAGGCTAGTGCCAATGATTTGATGTCACTTCTATAGCACCAAGATATTTTTTAGTGGCTAATATTCACAAATTGGCTAATTTTAGAAAATTTTTGCTAGTAATTTGGCTAATAATTTAAGATTTGATACAACCCAATTCGCCATAGTTTTATAAAATTTAGGTCTAGAATATTTTAAATCACTCAATAATTTATTTTATTGAAAAATTTAAACTCAAATATTTGCCACAATATTTCATACATGATTAGATTTGAGTCACCTAAATATTATATATTATTGGAGAAATTAAATTGAATTGACCAATAATAATAATTAGTTACTTTAAGGATATATCACCAATATTTAGTTTTCACTATTGATTTAAAGTATATGTAATGATCCTCATAATATTCCATGAGGTAAAAAAGATTTTCAATTTTGATTTGTAATATTCCATGGTGATTAATGAACTTCCTATTATTATTGAGATTTGTCAATGTTTTATAATTAAAAAAAATGATTCGAAAATAATCGCCAATATTAATCATATTTAGAATAAAAAATTAAGAGCTTCGCTAATAGAAATAATTTTTTTTTTCAAAATAATGAAAGATTCACCAATATTTTATATCTCTTTTTAGAGGCATCTTTCTTAAAGTTTACCCTATATAGCACAACTATGGCATGGATGTCCCAATTGTGATGACAGACTAGAAGATTAAGATGACATCATTGTGATGGTTTACTATCTCAATTGTGATGATGTCAACATGAACTCTTACCTCTTCCTTCTTCCAAGTTATGACTATTTTATCAATCAAAATTGTGACAAAACACCTTTCCATTGTAATTTGTGACAACAAAAGTTAGATTCTTGTTCGATGGGAGCTAATTCATGGTTTTGTCACTTGGGCAATGGGTGGCCATCTCAATTGTGATGGCCTGCCATCTCAATTGTGATGGTCTGCCATCACAATTTGGGCCCAAATGTAGTAGTGCATTAAGAAAACACAATATGGGGGAAGAACATTACAATAGGAAAAGACACAAAATGCCACTATACCAGAGCACTTGCTTCATGCATATTTTCGTCCTTCCCTATCTTGGTCAATAGTAATAATAGAAGGTGGATAACTAACAAGAGCATCTATATCCAATACAATATGAATAATAACTAAATCTAAAAAGGATCCTCAAGAGAGTCAATAGATGTAAGTGTAAGATGCATAGAAAGCATGTTAGGTAAATTAACATCAAGATCAATAATCTCATGTTCATCATCATATAAATTATATTCTCCATCCACATTAATAGAAATAGGATCCAAAATAGTAATATCAGATCATCATATCATTAGTATGATTAACTTCCTCTATAGACATGAGACGATGAGAGTAATTCATACAATTTGTGATCTTGGAAGTTTTTCAATTTTCATGAGCATGTTGATTATGCTTAGTTTTTATAGATTTTGTTGAGGAGAAGAAGGATCAACAAGCATAGGTTCTTTGCCAAGGCTAATAGGAGGAACACAATAGGTTGATAATTAGAAGGAGGAACTACACTAGGAGAAGGAAACACACTACAAGAAGGGACCACACTAGGGGGAAGAACCACACTAGGAGGATTAGTAGATGCAAGAGGTGGTTGACCATTAAAAATAGAAGAATAAAATGAAATAGGCATAGAAGGTGTAGGAAAAAGACCATAAGAGATATCCCTAGGCATACTCAACTCAACAATATTTTGACATTTATGCGGTTGGAAAGATTGGAAAGTATAGTTCAAATGAGTAGGAGGTGTAGAAGGAAAAGAAGGCCAAAATAAATCAAGAGTAACACAATGTCAAGGTCTAGAAGGATGATAAAGACTATGATTGATCATATTAATCTCACCATCATAAGGAAATTTAATACATTGATAAATAGGGGAAGCAACATTTGGCTTTAATGGAACTCAACCAAGGTAAACCAAGCTTCACTTGGAATTGATTGGAAGTAGGAACAATAACAGATGTAATAGTTACTAGTTTACCATACAGCTCAACATGAAAAGAAATGGAACCTTGAGGAGGATAAAATAAACCATTATAAGTATAAATCCAAGTATCATTTGAATTATATAAATAATTATGTTTTTTCTTAGCATATAAATGTTCCTCAATAATGACATTAACCATAGAAGTAGGATCGACAAGACACCCATACGAAGAATTTTTTAGAAATCTAAGTATAAATATAAAGACCATAAGGAACCTTGAAAATATTAGCATCAATAAATAAAATAGCAAGGGATCTAGTACTCTTTTTATTAGACTTAGGTTTAGGTTAGTCATTTTATATAGAGGGAATGCCTTTCTTAGATGGATATGAAGGTTGAACTACATGTTCTAGAAAACTAGTAATCTTATCATTCTCTCATTATAAGGTATCATAAGAAACATTCACCTCAAGAGAAGAAGAAGAAGAATTTTGAACAATGGTATTAGTAGTGTGTTGAGGTAAATGATTAGTGTAGATTTGAATATTTTGATTAGGAGACACCGCTAATTTATTCCTAATATCATAACTATCAATAGATAAGGCATTAGAATGAATCAAATCCTATATCTTATGCTTCAAAGAATAATAGACCTCAATATCATGTTCAAGCTCTTGGAAATATAGGATAGGCTAGGTTACTGAGAGGGGGGTGGGGAATTAGGAACCAATAAAACTTAGTCTTATTTCACCAACTAATCCTTCATATATATTTTGATCTAATTGCATGCATGAAAGACTAAAAGTAATAAAAAATTCATAATATATTGACATAAGGTACAATGACTTAGAAACCTTCCAAATAGAAAGTAAAACTAGGGGGGGTGATACCCACAAGCTTTAGTACTATAGTATAAAGTTGGCCGGCTAAGGCTTACAATTGATCACTTCTAATGATCTTCCCCATTAGGAGCAATACAGACTACTACATCCACCACATGAAAGGATTTACAAAACATTCAATGAAGTATGCACTTGATAAAGAGATTTGCAAAATACTATTAAGTCTACCTTGTTAAAGGATTTAACTATTCCACCTATTAAGATGAACTAGTGGCTGACCTCTGATCTACAACTCTGATTTGTTGCTTGATATTCCTTTGAAGTGTAATGATCACTTTGTAGTGATAGATAAATCTTTGTTGCTCCTTTACTGCTTGTAGCCTTTTCACTTTGCACTTCAAATCTCTATATTCACATCATTACTTACTACATGGTTGTTTGGATATGATACAATACATTACATAAACACCAATCCAAAACATAATTCATCAATGTTAGCTACAACATAGCTTACCAATTAGAATCACAAAGTCAGCCCACCTACTAGTACTTAGGTTTTGAAGACAAACTCGATGAAGTTCTGATACTTGGCAACTATTATCAACACTCAATATTGTCATGCTCTCAGTAAATGTAGAAGCTTGGTTCATACTAATCAGTTCCAAGTAGTTTGACCTTAGTCAACACTAGTGACTCACTGAACACTACAAAAATTGGCATATAAATTGAATCACTTGGTTGATACTCAATGGTTTGGTCAACACTAGCATTGCAAGCTTGGTATAAATTTAATCATGGTTGACACTATGCAACTCAATTAATACTATGAAGCTCAGTTTGTACTATTACTTATCAAATTAGTAGATACTACTTGATGTGATTTGAATACTGATTCTAGCACTTGGTAGTAACTATAGAACTCAGTAGAATTTGGATTACTTGGTTAACATAGAAAATTGCAAGATAAGCTCGATAGTTGCTAACCATTTGACTAAGTGTGAGTTACTAATAAAAAAACTTGACCATAATGTCAACAATCTCCCCCTTTGGCATTAGTGACAAACAAACTTATCAATCAAAAACTGAATTCTTAAAATTTCAAGTCCAAAACATTCTTTTGTCTCCATCATGTGTCTTCAACTCGGTAGCATACTCTGTTTTTGAGATTTTTCAAAAATTGCTTTTGTAAAAGATGTTTTCTAATTATTTGTACATGTATTTGTATAATATTATGCTTCTACCCCATACATACATCACATATTATACTTCTCCTCAATATATATACATATTTCTCCCCTTTTATTTATATCACATCTTCTCCCCCTTTTTGACATAAATGCCAAAGGTGCATGCTATATTGTAATGCCAAAATGTGAGAAAGAGTCATAATGTACCTTCACAATTAATGTCATTGTCTTGTCCCAGTTTTCCTATAACACCTTGCTTGCATGAAGTGCAATTTGTACTTCTACTGATAACTCCATCATGTGATTAGCTATGGAGAAGTTATTATCATGGATGAGATTTTTGGCATGTACAACGTGTTTCTGCAATGCATCCATGTTTGGAAGAACCATGCCTTGGATGTATATAAGTGTGGATCTAATCCTAGTTTCTTCCCTTAATAATTTCCCTTGCAAATTAACCAGAAATTTTATCTTTGAGTAGTGAGAAGAACTGTAGCTCAGGTCAAGTGACAACTGGTGTGCACTTGCCTTCACTTAGTCTTCATCTATCTTGGATAGTTTATCTTTGATTCCCCAGGTAAAGATAGATATATCAAATAACTTGGTGAATAATGAAGTTACATTATTTGTAGAGGTTTCCAATGAGCTGAGAATAGTAGACAATTCTACTTGATTTATTGCAATTTTCTGTGCAATTTTCTCCAATATTTTATTCTCAAATTTCCTCTCTCCCCTCTATAGCAATTTTTTTCATCCATTTAGATCTTCATTGAATTTCTAGGCAACTTCTACTGATTGAATCAAAATAGCTTGTGTGCTATCAACCTCAGTACTTAGTGCATCTACAAGTATGTTTTTCACATCTTCAAGCACTTGATTTTCTCTTCTTTTCTCTTCTCTAAGTTTATGTTGCTTAGCTCTATTTTACCATAGTTCACCCATTATGTTAATTTGATAAGGATTTAGAGTAGAGATACCCCAATTTAGGATAACTATATCCTCATCTAGATCAGTGTCTTCTTCTTTACCTTTATCCTTAATTGAAACTTTAGTACTTGGTTGAGAATTATTCTCAATTGTCCTTGTACTTGCTATTTGTACACTTGGAATTGTAACAATAGTAGAAATAGAAGGGCTAGAAAAAAAATTAGACATTGAACTAATAGTAGAAATACCTTGTTGCTATGTAGCCAAATCTGATGATGGAGGAGGCACTAGTTGCTTGGTAGATGAAGTGCTAATCACTTTAGTCAATATGGTACTCAGCTAAACAGGTGTAGAGATTGGTTGGGTGCATGGTGTTGTAGTGGTTTTCACAACCAACTTGGAAGAAGCCTTCTCTAAGCTTGATGGCATTAAATCTTTTCTCAAACAGTGAGGAAATGAGGAAATTACTGCTGTTGCAATCTTCTCTAGGTCAATTTCCTCAACACTCTGAATCTCAGGGAGATTCTCCTTTGTAGCTTCTTGTTCTTTCTCCTCATCATCTAGATTTACATCATCTATTTCTATATCTTCTTCATCATTGTTGTCATTTTCTTCCTTGTCATCTTCATCATCTATGTCAACCACATGAACAAAAAAATCACTTATTTGATTAATTTTATATATATTCTTCCATGTAGTTGTACCTATCTTCACCACATGTTCAATGTCATTTACCAATATCATGCATGTCTTGAATTTTAGAGTGAGCTTTTCTTTATTTTTCTTCATGGATTATTTCATCTCTGTCACGAGGACTCAACATGAGCTGCTTCAAAGTTTGTTCAAATATATCTTTTACAGTTTTCTTAGAAGTTTCCCATCTTGGCTTGATTATTTGCATAAGCTCATTATGAATTTTCTATACAAGTTGATTGGGAGAGTATTTCCATTTACCTAATTTTGGCATCATCATGTCTTCAACTTGCTTCTTCTCATCTACATTTCTGGTCTCATATCTAAGAGATTTGAAGTTTTCCATTCCAATTCCTTCAATTTCCTTTAATTTTTTTTGAAATGTAGGTGGACATTTCTTAAAAATAATTTCCTTGACATCTTCCTCACCTAATATAAATTTCTTTCTTGATATGGATGCTCTTCTTGTGAATATTGCAGTAGATGACTTGGTAGGTCAGGTAATGACAACCTTACCCTTCTTCCTTATAGGTTGTTCCTCTTCAGACTTTGTTTCTTCTATTTCATCATCTACATCATCTTCTTCCACATCATCTCCTTTTCCTTCTATGAATAGGAGAGTATAACTTTCTTGCCTTAGTTTTGCTATCCTCTTCTTTTGTTTATTTATTGTTTGAGGAATCTTAATTTCAACTTATATTCTAGCTTTGGATTCATCAAAAGTACCAAAATATATGGACTTGGGATCCATAGGTTCATTCAATAGTGCCTCAATGATATCTTTGGTGTCATCAATGTTAACCTAATAGCTTAGAGGCTTAACCCACACCACTCTAGGTTTGACTGCTTGAATGTACTCTTTGTCATTGTCCACCATGAAACAAACATCATCCTTGTAATCTTCTACAAGTTTCTTTGGAATTCTATATCTGTTATTCATCTTTTTCTTAAATGAATTGAAATAATTTTCCATGCTATTGACAAAGTTCTCACCCATCTCTACTATATCTTCATTAATCTGATATAGTACTAGTACATCTTTTCTCCATATGACTGAACCTTTTGTAGGGAAAAATTTTTGCACAAAGAAGAATAAACAAGTCAAGAGTGAACCAAACTTACACAGATTTCTCTTTGAAGTCTTGATGCTCTCCATGTTCTTGTTGAATTGATTCAACATTAGTTTGGCAAGGTCAAAGGACATGTTGTTCTTTACCACCTTGAGAGCCAAATCAACTACCTCACATGGCATACTGTTGAGATGACATGAGTAGTAGATCTTATGAGCTATCACATGAATTCAAAATTTCAGCTCCATGTTAGTCATATTTCTAATCTTCATAAGTTTTCCATCCCACTTGGCAAGAGTTTTGCTTTCCAGTTCTACCTAAATTAGGGTTTTGGTAGTCTTTTCTTTGTTCAACATTGGGAGCCCTATGATTTGATGAATCATTTTCATTATTATTTGAATAGGCTACTCCAACCATAGTTTCCATTGTATATATGGCTAAGAATGAAACTTATCCATTTAATCTAAAAGTCTCAGGGAATATGCAGAATGTGTGCTAAACCCTGTAACGCCCCGCCAAGGGATCCAAAAGAATTAACCTAAAGTTTCACTAAGTTTGCTAAACATTTTTTTTTTAAAGTAAGAAAGTATGACATACACATCAAACAAATAGTAGCGGAAGCAATAACATGTAATCATCGACAAACATACATTGCAAGTTACATTTCTTAAAGATCCAAAGACGTTGAGTCACGTTTAAATTTAATTAATTCTAAGTCTAACAACTAACACATACATATAAAAGAATAATCAGAAACTCCAATGTCCATAATATACATTTGTTCCGAATGCTCCTTGGAAAATTAATTCGGAATGCTCATTCATCCACTGTACATGTCACAGGGTATGAAAGGCTTAAAAGAATATACATATGTAAAGATCAAGATACAACATCCTCAAATCCATGATACAAAGTACAGTAAAAATATATAAAATTATTCACCATACATGATACATCCATACATCCATAATGATAAAACATCTATCATAAAATCTAACCATCCATCATACTAATCCAAGAACATAGTGTAGATAATTGCCAATCACGAAAACTCCAGCCACGGTGACCACGGAACGGATCTCAATGGTAAGAGTAAAAGCACTACCACCCGACCGCATGGAACCTAAATGGTCCACTCCCACCGCGCTGAGGAGATAGTCTCAAGTCCCAAATAGGATAACAAAACCTATAATCATAAATACTCTCTAAGTCCAGGAAATCCTATAAGTATGCTAACTCAAGGGTTCCTAAAAAGATCGACATCTAAATCCCAGAGGTACCACAAGACACGTAGGAAACCTAATATGCAAGCGGGAAAGTGTCATCGCAAAAGTCATGTAGAAGTTACCCGAGCAATCCCTTAGGAATCCCGGGTCCCTACTGATCCTGCGGCCACTAGTATCCTCTCGTACTGACGAGGCATACTATGGAATGCAAGGTCGTAACCAAGCATCCTCTCTACCCCATCCTAGTCTGTACTAGCACTCATGGCATGGGAGAGAACATACAATTATCTTGTTAGGTTCATTTTCTCTCATTTAGTGTAAATGTTTTCACTTATTAAAAAATGACTTACAATGGGTTTCTAAAGGCAGCCTCTTAGGGCTCCAACCCCCATTGCAAGCCACTTCCCGACTCTACACATAGATAACCTACCCTAGCTCATGAACTCGTAAATCAAAGAATCATAATAAAACCATCTCAGTCCTATACGAGCAACTGAAAATATCATAAAAAGATAATCCACAAAATATATCAGTTCTTCATGAGCAACAGATAACATCAAATAGTAATCATGTAATCACGACAATTCTCTATCAGCAACTGAAGGCATCAATGATAAGTCACAAAATCCAATGGTTCTCTAATGAGCAACCAGAAAGTAATACAAGTATAACTGATCGAGACTCAGAAATGGTTATCAAATATAACTGATCGAGACTCAAAAATGGTTAAGTTAGGTATTCTCAAATACATACACCTCAGCTTCACACAAGGAAACTGGAAAGCAATAACAAACAGTAAACACAATCATGTCATAGAGCACTTCATCACATTACCATGGTCAGGTTAAGAAAGATCGAGACCAAATCATCAAGACATCACATTCACAACCCCGAGCCTCTGGTAACAACCTGAACTGGTCAACGCTAAACCAACCCCAAAACATTCAAAGTACAAAGACAACATCAAAGTCTCAGAGATTGGATCTGAAAGTATATTATTTAAGTTAAGGTAAGGTTTGTGTTTTAGTTTAATGTCGAATTCAAGTAACAAAGTTTTCACAACTACCCTTTTTCGAATAACCCATTTCTATAATAACTTTCATTAAATCAATATCCAAATTTATAATTTAGTCAAATAAAATTCATTATTAATTAACTTAATTAAACTAATTTTAATTAAATTAATCAATATTCATTAGATCTAATTACTTATTTTAATCCAACTAATAATTGTTAATTTATTAATATTTAAGCAAAATTATTAATAAATTAAAATTTACAACTATATCTATGCAATTAATATTTATTTATTAAATATTTAAAAAGTTTAATCTATTATAAAAATTGAATATATTATAATTTTATTATTTAAAATTTTTAAATAAATAAAATTTGTTTTTAATAATTTAAAAAAAATTATAAAAAAAAAAAAAAAAACGAAAACAAAGTTTTATAATTTATTTTCTATCGCACCACGTTTATAGCCCGTCGGCTTTGGCCGCAGGCCTGCGGTCGCAGGGCCTGCGGCGGCAGGTACTCTGTACCTGCCGTCGCAGTACCTGCGACGCAGGTACTGTCAGCCTGCCGACAGTGGGGGGCGGGTACGGGCTGATTCCCTCCCCCCCCACTAAATATTATTATATTTTTATATATATATATATATTTTTTAAAATTTTCAAATATAATAAAATAAATCCAATTTTATTTTAAAAAAATTAGTTTTTATTTAATTTTCAATAAAACAAATTTTTATTTTATTTTAAAGGACATATATATATATATATATATATATATATATATATATATATAGAACTTTCAATTTCATTAAAACAAAACCCTTATTAAATTAGATCTTAATTTCTAAATCAAGAAAACAATGGTTCTAATTAATTCATCCAGTCTCCATGGATACAGAAATTATTGACGAATAATTAATAAATTCACAATATTGAAAGCTTAAAACTTTCATCACAGAGAATTCAGATCTACAAACCCCAGACACAAAGAAGGCAGGAAGGGATAATTGCATATTTAATGGATAAAAAACACAAGACCCTACCTGATCCTGATGCTATTATGCAATCTCCAGGAACTGTATGCGAATTCGCTCCTCTCAATAACCTTCCCCTTCAAGACTTTCTTCGTATCAGCCTTCTGAAATTTGCTTCCAAAAATTGTCTTCCCAAAAATTCCCGTCCAGATTCCTCTCTGTCAAAAATGAACCCCCAAAGTTGTGATAAGCAAATTCTCCTCAATTCGGGGCACTAATTGTGCGTTTACCCGAGAAGACTCTTTGCACAACTCAGTTAACTCCAATTTAACTTTTATTATCTTTTCTAATTCTTTTGCATTCAACTTTCATGCACATTAAGTTGAATGATTAAATAACTTTATTTAAAATTTCACTTGACTTCAATTCTTAATTAATTTATTACTTTAAATCTTATGTGCACTTTTAAGAAATTAAAATAACATTATTAATTTTTATAATTTAATCTTTTAATTTAATTCTTATATTTAACTCATGTTTAGATCATGCGATCTACAATTCTTAATAAATTAATATCTTTCAACTTTTTAATTTATTTTAGAATTTAATTGATAACATATTTAATTAATTTAAATAACAATAGTATTTAGCATTTATTTAAAATGAACTCCAAATATATTATTATTAAATTAAATAAATATTATCCTGTTCTAAATATATCTTGAACTTTAATTTCCAACTTTAATTCTTTTATTTAATTAATTAATTAATTAATTAAATATAAAGATATCATAATAATTCTTTATTAAATTAAATCATTAATTAGTCTTTTTAATTAGACTTAATTAATAGAAAAATACACCAAGGACTCATAAAGCAACATACGAAAGCCCATCATAGAAAAATACATACCAAATCAAACAAAAGGGTTATAATCACGAAATTACATCATTTGATGCATTCGGAGGGCACTAACTCAGATACTTGTCCTAATTATCAATTAGGACAATTGGCTAAAGGGTTTAGGATTTGGACTTAAGAGTTTATCTCCCCTCTCTTACCATTGAGACAGTGCGATAAGGTACGCTCATCCTGACAATTCAGGGAAGTTGATACCCGGTACCTGCAACCTGCATAAAATCCACGCATGTACAAACACAATATTCTAAGCTAAACAGGCAATGGCAGGAAGTGGTGCATCGTGTAGATCCCGACTAGCAGGTGACTACGACTCCCTTCCTTAACCATATCAGAAACACCATACATAAATAAAACAACACGCACACCATACACATGCAGTATGGGGTAAGTATCCATAAGAGGCACATGAAATAATAAGCCATCTAACTAATCATCATCGATAACTAAAACCATTGAATAATCATCATACATGCACGAAATATAGAGTACCAAGTAATCTCATCATATAATAAACTGAATGTAAACATCCTCTGATAATCTCTAAAATAATGATACTACTCATCAAACATGAATTGGCCTAAAAGAGTTTGGCAATCATATCATAAATGTAGCTCGAAAAATGTAAAATAGGGGCAGGCACTACAAACCCTTGGTCTCCAAATGTTGATGCTTGAGTTTCAACACACCATTCACACATAACTTTTTCAAAATCTCATCCATCTCTAGGGTTCCAATTTCTTGTATTTAACAATGAAAATGTGAACGAATATCATTAAAAAGTAATACCTTAGGTAGAATTTGCGACTAAGCTCTAGTTGGGTCAAGTGCTTCTGCAATTGTCGGACTCAACTTGAAGTCTGGTGCCTTCCATTCAATTCCATTATCCAACATCTTAGATCCTTTCCTATTTTTTCTACTAGAAGAGGCCATGCTTGATAGGGTTTATGAAAACAAAAAAATCTTCAACAAAAAACACACAGATTGGTCAGAAGCATAGAAATCTCTCTTTGCAAATAGCTCTCAAAAATTCACGGTGAAAAATGAATTTGATTTCCTTCCTTTTAACAATTTTCACTTTTTAATCACCATAAATGATTGGTATGATCACTCATTCGATGATAGAATTTATTCCATTTGGTTCAACCTTAATGCTTGGTAGAGTCATTCATTGTTTGGTGTCTACAGAATGTTTCAGTGTATCCCAACCTTGCTCGGTAGGGTCTTGCAACCTGACCTAGCTTGGTAAGGTCTTGAGTTTTCTACAATAACTCAGTGATCCCTTTGCATCTTAAATGTTGATATGGATCTTTCCTTCTAGCTGGCTAAAACTAATGTAAGGTGGCTCCTTCAAAGTCTCAATTCCTATCATTCCTATGGGAGATCAAGTTGAAATGCTTGAGTCACCCAATTCTTGAGTGCCATGTGCTTCATGACTAAGACTTGCATTCTTAGAAGATTTATAAATCCATTACTGCCTCATCTACTTTCTGATATTGTTAGCTTTGGCTTTCTTTTCATCTTCAATCCTTCTAATGTTTATACAGTTCTTGGAAAAATGTTCAAGTTCTATACATATAAAACATCTTCTAGTGGTGTCTCTTATCCTCATGTGAAGTTTCATCTAATTTGCTCCAATGTGCCCAAATTCTCCATAGTAGTGGCATCTACACCATGTGTTGTAGTCCCAACCAAATATAGCTTTCACAATCTATTCTAATGGGTTCAATATCTTGGTTTTACATTTAGAAGATTTGTGTCCATGCTTCTTGCACTTGTGACATTTACCTTCAAATTTAGCTTTCTCATTGCATTCACTTGCTCTATGACCATTTTTATTGGGATTGTAACACTTTCCATTGAATTTTGCTTTTCCATTACTTCAACATTTGTTTATTGTGTAACCTAACTTACCATAGTGACTGCAAGTAGGCCTTTGATTCTTTTGAGCTCCTTGTTTTGATGATTCACCTTCTTCTGTGTATCCTATTCCTACTTTTCCTTTCTGTCTGTATTGACTTTTCTCATTTAACTAATTCATGTCTTCTTGAGATTTCAACATTCTCTCATTGGTTTTCTTTCCAGTGTTTAGATCATTTTGTAATCTTTCATTCTTTGATCTTAGATTCATGATTTCTTCATTTGCATTAGTGAGTTGATCAATTAAGTCTTCCTCTTGAAGGGATAGATGTTGAATTTCATTATTTTTTCCTTCTATCTCTTCTGGCTTTGTCTTTTTCTTCCATGACTTCACATAATGTTACTGACTGGATTTCTTGTTCTCTTTTCAGCTTTCTAACTTCTTGAAGATTGCAATTCTTTTCCAATAGGTCTTTGATTGCTTCATGAGCTTCATCTAAATTTCTTTATGGATAGATGTCTTTAATTCTTTCTTCAATGTAGAAATTGTCATTCATTTGTATTGCAAGTGTGAGGCCTCACCCAATCTGCCCTAGCATAGATGATATATTTACCTTACGATACTTCTAATTCAATGTTTTGATACACTTTTGAGACTATAGGGTTATGTCATTTTAATATCTGCATTTTGACGATCTACACTTATATTTTCACATTGGACCTAAATGATATATTCAATGATTTCATTCATGTTCTTAATCTATTGCAAGTGCTTGATATAACTAAATTGTAGAAATTCTTATAATATCAAATGATAATGTTTAAGTGGAAGTTAGAGTTAAAGGATATATTGTGATATGCACTAGGACCTAATTCACATTTCTAGGGAATCAATAGTAGCAGATTTAGTAATTCGTCACCATGCTAGAAAATAGATTATGAAGTTATTTAGAATATTAATTTGATCATGTTAAGTAAAGTTTGATGTTGATAATTAGAATTTGATATTTAATGTTTTGAGTGTTTTATGGGAGAACGATTAGGAAAAATTAAGTTAATTGGAAATGATGAAGTATGAAACCCTAATGTTGAATGTGATAATGATTTATTGCACATATTTACATCTTGCTTACATGATTTTCTTGGACTATTGATACTCGAAGTTTAGCATGCAAGAATTCAACCATGGAATTTGATGGGGAACCAAGGCTCAAGCCCATGTGAACATGACATAGCCGAGGTTGAATCAGTGGAAAAGATTCAAACCTCAGTGTAATATGTTTTATTTCATAAACATATATTTTATGAGTGTGTAATAGTTTAATTCATATACTATTAAAGACATGTCATTATAAATGTAATGTGTTGTTTTTTTATGTGTCACTTGACACTTGTGTCGTACATGTGTTGATGACTTGTCATTTAGGGTTTTGGGCAAAAGTTACCTAACCTTAACCTAACCCAACATAGTATCCAAGTTAACCCCTTATGGTAGAGTATAGGAGAAGTCTGTATCAAGGGAAATTCGAATTCCAACTCCCTATTAACTTTTAAGGATCAAAAAGTGGTCCTAGAGGGCTGTTATGGTGAAAAAAAAGTGCTCACATGATAGTGTATGGGTTGGTAGTCTAAATTTAACCTTTAGTATGCCTAGATGACTTTGGGAACCCTCCAAACAAGTCACTTTCAAACCAATTCGAAATTTGAGTTACTCCATGAATTTACCCCCACTTTTTCCACTTAGTCAAAGTAGCAATTTTGGTAGGGACAAGGGTATAAGAGATAGTGGCTTGATGTTTTTTGCCAAAAAGATAGTGGGAGAGTCTTTTTAGGGGAATTGGACAAACTAGTAGAGTGTCTACCCTCTCTCTAACTTCAGAGACTCTTAGGGTTTGGAAGCTTGGAGGGAGCTCTTCTACAACCTTTCATTACTATTTTTCAAAGGAATTCAAGGTTGGTGTTTCTTGCCATGTAGTCAATTTTCTTCCATTTTGAAGTTGAATCTTGGTATTGCATTCATGAGAATGTAGGTAGTGAGAATATCATTGAAAGAAAAATGTGTGGTATCATGTTATAGCATGTTGTGTTGTATTCTGATGAGCATGAAGTTTGGATTTTCATTGTTTTTTGCTTTTGATTTTTTCATGACTTTGTGAATGAGTGTTGTTATGGTTGTGAGGGCTTCACTCACCCTTTGGGAAGGGAAGATAAGTCCAAGGTGAAGGGGTTAGTTGGGCTTGAAATATAGTTGACAACCTCGGAGTATGGGCTCCATTGTATGCCATAATCATTCATATCTTGCTTTGGGGGTGATAAGGGAAGTATGGTGTAGAAAGGAAGCTTATGAAATATGGGGTCCGAGGAAGCTTAGGTGATGGTAATGTATTTTGGAGGAGGATTGTGAAAACCCCAAAAGGGCATGAAAATTGCTGATTTGCTATAGCCCTGAAAGGGCATGAGAATTGTTTATTGTAGATATGGTTTGATATGGTAAGTCTCCTATTTGAAAGCACACCTTCACGGGCTATGTTCATGGTTCCATTGGGGATCCATTGTGAAAATATCCTTGGGATGGGATTGTTCAAATGTTGTTATGTGATGTATATTCATTTGCAAGATTGTATGTAAAATCTCATTTGAGCCTTGTTCCCCTAGCTTGGGGGTGGTCTCTTTGGAGGCCTATGGTTGGGAGGAGAGTACCGATGGTCTTTGTTGTTTTTTTTGTGTGATGTATTTGTAGATTGGTGTTGAAGGGAGCAATGTAAAAAGATTGGAATGACCATCTTGTAGATGTTTCTTGAAGGAGAAAACTTGTCATCGAGCATTGTACTTGTAATGGGGAAATCTCCATCTTGTTCATGTCATTGTGATTCATGCTTGCATGGTAGAAAAAAAGGGCTTGTGGGAAGGCCATATGCAATTGTATCAGTGTTTCATTGATACAAATTTGTATGTAATGAAATTGAAAGGTTGGAAATAAAATTGTAGGAATAATTAAAGGTTGTAAGAAAGTTGGTCAAGGAGACATTCTAATGTACTCAATGTTCCTTTGGAAAGATTGAAAGTAGGTTGATATATTGACCTTATGAAATATTGTGGGAAGACTTGTATTCATTCAAATTGAACTTATAAATGATTGTCATAATGTAATTAGTAATTTTATTCATAGTCTTGTAAGAACATACTAGGTTGAGTTCATAGTTGATCTTGCCGAAGAGTTTTACAAGATTTTGATTGATTGTGATGAATTATGTAAATTTCAAGTTTCAATATCTTTCAATAGAATATTTGCATTTATACATTAAATAGAATGTTAGTATTGAAATCTAACTCAATCCTATAAGTAAATCTTATGTTAAAAAAAATACATTAAGTATAGTAAATAGTCTAGAGGAAGTCATGGTATAAAAATACAAGGCAAGTGAGAGCTGGAAGTATACATTCTAGTTATTTGGAATTTGTATGAGAAAGTGTTAAAATTCTCCCTGTCATGACCAAATAATACGGATCAATAAAATATTCAGAAAGAATACGCTTTCCCACATAGAATCTCAATGAGATAATATACCTAGTCAAAAACCAAAATATAAAAATACCAAATCAATGCCTAGTCTAATCGAATATGATTACAAAAGTAAGGGAAGTGATTATAAACATTCATGTGTCTATGCCTTATAGTCACTGCATAGTAGAATAGACCAATCAACCATATAATAAAAATATTCCCTTGATCTTAACAATTAGATATAATAAAACTCCCTATAAAACAATTGAAAAAAAATAAAAAAAATCATTAAGCGCCTTTGAAGTTTATTATATGCATTGAAGGATGCCTCACCCGAGAAATAAATGAAAAGGAATTTGAGGAAATAGATTAAAAGAAAAAAGAGACTTTTCTAAAACATGAGAGGGCGTGCATTGTAAGACTCATTATCTTGGAGGAAGGGAGGATGGGAGGGAACGAAGGGTCCCCACCTCCTCACCATTGCACCCCTTCCCCACTACTGGCCGCCGTCTCCACGTACAAAGTAAGGAGATAATGAGACCCTGTGAAGGAAGAAGGTTAGAAGGGGTGTAGGTAGTTAAGATAAATGGGGATGGTAATAATGGATGCGGGGTAGTTAATGTTTCGAGCATGGGTAGTATAGGTAAATTAGTAGATAAGTGAGTATTTAAAGGTTAGAGGTTAGTTCGAGTTAAGGATAGGTGTAAATTTTCATAGGGTTTAAGTTTGGGATATAATATGGGATTAGAATATATTAATGCATACTTGGGGATTAGTGTAGGAAATCATTAGGAGTTAAATGGTATTTAGTCATATAGGTAGAACTAGTATATTTTGAGGATTAATTGAGTGGAGTTAGAAAATTCAATGATGGTTAGTGAAAACTTAAGTGTAGATGGATATTATTATTGATATATCAAATATCCTATGTAGGCATATGAAGACATATAGATACAATGATTTAAGTTTAAATATGATAGATGTAGGTAGATTTTTTTGTAACCAACATTGTAATGAGAAAGTATAAACTATTAATAATACTACATTTCCACAATCCATTTCTAAAATAGTGTTTTCTAGATTCAATTGTGTGTGTTTTTTTATCATCAATGTTTCGGATCACACTACATGATCCATCATCAGAATGAGAAAGTGCAGGAAAGTATAAACTAGTAGTATGTGATAATAATAAAGTTAGTAAATAGTGATTAGACAATTAGGGTTCTAATTCTAAGATAGTTAAGAGGGGAAAAGGTGAAAATAAAGATAGTATAATATTTTAGGATTTAAATATTTTAATTTTAGAAAATAGTAAAGTGGGGAGGATTGAATGAGGTTAGGATTAAATAGTTGTTGTAAATTACATGTATGGTCTTCTATATATATATATATATATATATATAAAATTCTCTTCTATTAATATTTATAGATTATTGGAAATTTATTATAATATATATTAATGATATGTTAGATTTTGTAATTAGTTCATCCTAATGCTCTAAAGTCAGAGTACTTGGTATATATTGAATAATGCATAATGTGATACATATATATGGTATCAAGGATTTGTATAAATCTTATCATTCAATTAAATTGGTAACATGTTCCCACATTTCGAACTCAACATATTTTTACTCAAGAAATTTTATGGGGCACAAAACCATACGTGATGCAATATTGTTTCCTCGCCTTATTTGAATATATATATTGGGCATTGCCTCTATGTCTTCAAACCACTTTAAAGTTATTCGTTGAATGCAAGATTTTGTGCTAGTAGGTCATATAGGGACTCACCTATATGTTTTTGAATAGTATTCATTAGGTCTCACATTGAATGTCACATGGAACTCAAACCCTATTGCAAATAACCTTCATAACTCATCAAGTTGCAAATAGAATTAATCTTATTAAATCTAACTGCAATATTATTCAAACTCAGCCTAATGTGCCCTAGTAAGTAGAACTTTGATCTTGGCTAAGGTATGAATAACCTTGGGATGACATCTATTTTAGGAATAGGTTCATATCAAGATTGTGATACTGAGTATGCTAGTGCTAGCAGTACTATGGCAAGTAAGGCATGCATTAGATTGATCACTTGATATACCAATTATGACCTAAATCTTAAGGTATTACTTTTAATTTGGATAATGAAATTATGTGTGTTGAGATAGACCAAAAACATTAAACTAATATAACCATGAGTACAGTTTTCAAACTCCTAATTGTTTGAAAAGTTAGTCATAACATGCTTATGTCTATATGTGATTTCTTAAGTTTAGCTTAAAAAAAAAAAACCTAAAAAAAACTAAAAAAAACTTGTAGTTGTGTTTTTGCCCTGAAATTTTGGGCATGACAACAAGATCTTTTCTTCTTTTCAAGGATTGAGAGAGTTTCTCTTTTGCTTTCTTTAGTTTCTCAATAGCCAATTCCAAATCCATATTTTCATTGTCAATAGCCTTATCTAGCCTGTATACCTCCATTGCCTCTGATCTTTCCTCAAGTTGTTAAACTTCTTCTCTGAGAACCACAAAGCTTTAATACTAATTGTTGGAAATATAGGATAGGATAGGTTACTGAGAGGGGAGGGGTGAATCAAGAACCAATAAAACTTAATCTTATTTCACAAATTAATCCTTCATATATATTTCGATCTAATTGCATGCATGAAGACTAAAAGTAATAAAAAATTCATAACATATTGACACAAGGTATGGTGACCCAAAAAATTTCCAAATAGAAAGTAAAACTAGGGCGGGGATGATACCCATAAGCTTTAGTACTATAATATAAAGTTGGCCGATTAAGGCTTACAATTGATCACTTTTGATGATCTACACTGTTAGGAGCAATAAGGATTGCTAGGTCCACCTTGGGATAGGATTTACAAAACATACAATGAAGTATGCACTCATTAAAGAGATTTGCAAAAGGCTGTTAAGTCTACCTTGTTAAAGGATTTAACTGTTCAACCTATTAGGATGAACTAGTGGCTAATATCTGATCTGCAACTCTGATTTGCTAATTGAGATTCCTTTGAAGTGTAATGATCACCTTGCTATGATAGATAAATCTTTGATGCTCCTTATACTACTTGTAGCATTTTCACTTCACACTTTTGCTCTTTATATTAGCATCATTACCTACTACATGGTTGTTTGGATATGATACAATACATGACATATATACCAATCCAAAAGAAATTCATCAAAGTCAACTGCAACATAGATTACCAATAAGATTCACAAAGTCAGCCTAATTGCTGGTTCTCAGGATCTAAAGACAAACTTGGTGAGGTTTTGATATTCGAAAACCATTATCAAAACTTGACATCGTCATGCTCTCGGTAGACATAGAATCTCGGTTCATACTAATCACTTCCAAGTAGTCTAAACTCGATCAACATTGGTGACTCAGTGAACACTAAAAAACTTGGCATATAAATTGAATCACTTGGTTGACACTTAATGGCTTGGTCAACACTAACATTATGAGCTTGGTATAAACTAAATCATGGTTGACATTGTGCAACTTGGTTAATACTATGAAGCTTGGTTTTTACTATTACTTATCATCTCAATAGATATTGCTTAGTGTGAACTCAATACTGATTTTGGAACTTGGTACAATTATAGAACTCAGTAGAGCCTGCATTACTTGGTTAACATAGTAAATTGCAAGATAAGCTCAGTAGTTGCTAACCATTTGACGAAGTGCAAGTCACTAATAAACAAACTTGACCATAATGCCAACATAAGTTGGTGATGATATTGACAAAAGGCTTTAGGATAAAAGTGAGGACTTGATGTAGTAGAAGGAAGAAGGGGTTTAATAGGAGGAAGTATAATAATATTACCACTAACCAACCTACTCATAATGGAATGAAAAGAATAAAAAACATGAGTAAACTTATGATTTATCAAAAAATTAGAGGAAGAAGTAGTGACTCCCCGAGATGCAACAACTACTTGTTCATGTACTATATTTATGGCTTTCTTAATCTTGACACAATTATTAGGTTTCTAGAATTTGTTATGATTAGGTGTAGTTGCATACACTTAAAATTTGTCAAGTCAATTAATTAATATTTTTCTTCTATTGACTTTAATAAATTATTTAATTTATTAAGTTAATTCATTTTTGTCATGTAACTAAATTAATTTTTATTTTATTAATATTATTCTTCTATTAGCTTTAATAAATTATTTAATTTATTAAATTAATTCACCTAGGTTTATCTATGTTATCCTAAGTCCACTAATTATCTGTATTAAGTGATTTACTAAAATTAGTTAATTACGCATTCACCTAAGTAGCTAAGTCTCTTAGTTTACTTGTCTATTCCTTGTCATGTGACACATCATCTTTGCACAAATAATTAATTTTAATTAATTATTAATTAAATCTATTTATCATCAACCATGTGTCCTATTTTATGGGGTCAAAAATGGGTATGTGTCCTCAAAGAATGAGTTAGAGAAACACTTTTCCTCATGTGACTTGGTCTTTGAGACACATGTCTTTGGGTGATAATGTCCTCCTCATCTTCCATATCCTATAGGAGTTATTAATCCACCTCATAAGGCCAAAGATAACTAAGGAGACACTTATCTAGATGTCCTCCTTGAGGGAAGGGTCTTCTCAAGGGTCTTGGTGACATATGCACCATGTGTTTCTTCTTCTCTTATCAAACATCTTCATGTCTATGTGAGAAGAAAATATCCCCTATTTTTTTTCTCACATTATAACTAAGTCATTTATCTCAACCTCCTCAATTGAGTCAATCTCATTCATCCACTTGTCCTATGTTTTCTCTTCATTGTCATATGTCACCACCTATGCTAGGATCTTCTATAATACCCCTCTTTTCTTAACAAGTATAAGTAGAGTTGGAGATAATATAAGTACACATGGATGATTTTGGGGCAAAGGTTACTTCTAGTACTCCTAGATTTCACAAATTGATGAACTAACATAGGTAAAACTATAAAATAACATCCAACATTCTTAATACAAAATAATAGTACCTATCTACTCAGAAAATAGCAATCAACTAGGTGCTTATGTTATAATATGTTTAAAAAAATTTATATACTTATCATACTCATCTCTCTAACTTATGATGTTAGGTATTTCTTGCATTAGACAATTTATCATGTTTTATATAACTGTCGTAGGAGATTAGGTCTAAGGTCTATTTTTATAATGCTTATATTCTATTCTAGATTCATTATTATAATTTTAATACCTTTCTTATAATGTTCTAATTAATATCATTTATTCTTAAATTCAACCCATCTAACCCATAATTCCTTAAAGATATGTATTTACTCTGCCTGGTGGGTCTTTAGGATGAGGGAAGGAAGTTGTAGTCACTTTTTTGCAAGATCTAGATGATGTCGCACTCCTCTTCCTTGTCTATCACTATAGTATATTTATGTATATGTATTGTATCTTGTTAGTTGGCAGTGCAAGTGTGTACAAGAACTAGGAAATGACGCCACCTGGCTACACAGGTCTAACTGTACCTCAATTTCCTTGATGTTGTTAAAAGAGAGATGAAACCTTGATCCATATAGGTACCCCAAACCTAGAAATTTTGGTTAGGGAGTCATCTACCTTTTAGGGAAATCTTGGGAATTTTCTTCTAATTTGATATTATGACACTTGATTTTGCAATGGTGGTTTTATGTATGAATGCAATCTTAAGTTGATATTTTGATGCATTTATATTTTGCATGTGATTTATGTACTCTTGATTTCAAAATGTATGGTATATTTTCTCAATTATATATGGATGCATAGATATATACCTAAATAAATATACAATTACAATTAGCATATGTGAAACATTAATTAAAATACAATATTTGGTGAGTCTTAGTTTAATTAATAAATAAAGAAAACAAATAGACCAACAAATAATTGAATGAAGTAAGTACAATAAGTTGAAAAAAAAGGAACTCACCTTAATCCTTTTTGGAGACTTGAATACTTGACCCCTTAACTACTAAACCCACTATATATAATCTCATCTATTATATTCTTCAAGGACCATGGTAAAAGGAATAAGTTATAAGTTGTAGTTGACATAGAAAGAAGAGAAAAGAGAAACAATAAAAGATCATGGGAATTGAACCCGTAACCTCATGGATGTAGGAAGAGTGCCTTAACCATTTTACCATAAGAATCCTTTGAGTAAGGTCTGCATGACAACCTAGACAACCCAATGATTAGTAAGAGGTTGGAAAATAATAATAATTAAAGGTTTAATTTATATAATCAAACCTTAGGAGATGTTAGTTGCAATGGATGCAACCAATGAATCAACATATAGTCCCCAATGAATATGGGCTTTTCCTTGGGGAGAGAAACATTATAAATATTGGACAAAAACCATAGAAATTTTTAATACAGTACTATAGTTAAAGTATTGAAGAAATCCACCCAAAAAAATCCTATGAACTCTAGGAAGGAGGAAGAAAATGAACCAAAATGGAGGCAAAGGAAGCTTGAGGTTAGAATATTTAGAATAAGTGAGAGAGGTGGGTGAATCAATTATCTAAGGTCTAAATGTACCAAACAAATAAACAAACACTTAGTCAACTTCAGATCTTATCATTCCATAGCTTGGTCTCTATAGTTAACTTTAAGTAACATCAAGTAGTAGTTGACTGTCCTAAAATAATAGACTTTCATAATGTAAGTATTAATCAATAAAGCACCATAATAAGATGCACACAATTTTGACACTAGGATTTAATGTGGAAACCCAATTTGGGAAAAACCACCAGCAACATGTCACTAGTTTTCACTCTTTTGAAGTGAGATCTATTAGGATCCAACCCTATTAAAGGTTACAAAAACACACTATTAAATGTGACCTTGTTAAAGGATTTAATCACTCTGCTAGGAGTGGCCTTATTAGAGGACTTTTGAACATTCCATTAGAATGTAATCCTATTAAAGGATTTACATATGACTATTAGGTTAATATGACTATTAGGTCAACCTTGATTAAAGGATTTCAAATACCATTTACAATGGTCAGAAAGTAACATGTGTTTGATCTATCAAGTACAACTCACTTTGCAAATTGAAATCTTTGTTCGACTCATCTTCATCTTTGATTTGCTTGGCAATTCTTCAAGAAATATCTCTCCTTCTCTTCAATTCTTCTCAGGATTTTCCTTAGATTTTTTGTTTAATAACATTAGCAACTTGTTCCAACCTTCAAACTGTCTGAAATATCTCATAAATCCTATAAGTTAACCTATGTACCTCCTTGAATAGGTAATTCTAATCTTTTATTTCTTAAATACCACCATAGATCTCAAGGTTTATGATTAGATTTGTCACATGAAATGAATTTGATCACCATTTCATTTTTCCTCTTCTTTTCTAGGAAATTCTCTTGGAATCCATTTCTTAGGTCATTTACCTAATCCTCTCCTAGAATTAAATGATCCAATTCATCAATCCTTATCTTCAACATGCTTTCCATATCCAAAGAAATCAACTTAATCAGCTAGAAATTATGATTTTTCATAAACAACTTAAAAGGTTGTTCCTTAGCCAACACTAAGTTTTGACACTCGATCATCACTAGTTTATTCGGTTGCTACTAAATTTCTTCATTGACACATAAACTATCGCTCAGTTGATATTGATACTCAATCAACACTAATTTTTCTCATCTTGTTCTAGCACTCGATTGACACTAGCATCACTCAACATATAGTTCAAATTCATAACCTTCTGCTTCATTTCTCTATCAAGCCTATGCATTTGGTTTGTCTTTGATCACATCTTTAGGGCTTTATCATTATTGTCTTTTCCACTTTTAATATGATCTAAAAAATCAATTTATCTTTTCAAAGTCCAACTAGTCAAGTGTCAATTTATAGTTTCATCTTCATAACTAAACCTATCCTCTAGATGCTTTTATTATGAAAAACTTCTCAAATCCTCTTCATCAATAAAATAGATATAATGCTTGGATTAGGTAGAAAACTATCTCACCAATAAGTTTGACATCAATGACAACATAAAAATTGTTCCAATTGTAATTTCCAACAATCCTCCTCTTTGGAATTGATTGCAACACCTCTAGACATCTCTAGAATACCTCTAGTTACCATACAATACAAAACTTTTATTGTCACAAGAAAAAATCCCTTTAAATAGTTTCTCCCTCTTTGATTTTGATAATTCTTCTAAATAATCCTCAATCTATTGTATAACCTCTCTTTCTATCTTATGTTAACTAAATAATATCTCCCTCATTCTTGCTCATGTTAACTGCATAATCATAATCTCTCCCTCTTTGACAACAGTGCCAAAGATATTTCAACTTATGCATCTTTCTCATGTGGATACCTTCTTATAAGTTTTAAATTTTTTGTCTGTCATCATCATATGAATGATCCATTATTATATTCTTCTTCTTCACTACTAGCTTAGGAGTCACCTAAAGTATTTTGCATCAATTTTGTAAGATAGTTTGATCAACGCATTTGAAGCAATGCTTCATTTTAGCTTAAGTAGATTTATCTAGGGGAATCACCCCTAGTTTACCTCTACAATATTTATGAGCATCTTTAAGTCAACTTTGATGATGAGAATGAGTTTAGAGCAGTTCCATTAGCCTTTTCATGTCAATTGAAGCACTTTGAAAAATTAGATCAAAACCTATGTAAGGGCCCAAAGGGTCATTTTCAAATCATTTAATCATTTTTATTTTGTGCAGGAGCTTTGAGGTAAAAATGATGGTCCTTGTGTATATCCATAGGTTTGAACAATCCAAGCATCATAGTCAACCATCAAACTATGGACATCTTGTATGTGGTCGATAAACCTCATGTTTGTTTGAACTTTTATGCATTTTGATTTTATTTTCATTAGTCATTTGTTGTTCGAAATATTTGTGCATCAGGTCCTTGTGCGAGGACTCATTTCCTCATGTGAGCCCCTGAAAGACCTCAGACAGAAATGCTACTAGAGCACAATATCATGCAGGTGTCAAGGATTCCATGCATGCGACATACCCATGTCTCATACATGAAACCCTTAAAAAAGGTTTATTTTTGCATATTTTTGTAGATATCTTGTGCTAGATTATTTTCTCGCATAACTCTTAGAGATTCCTCATGCGAGGGTATGCCACAGTGGTGTGAGACTATAAAGTCTCATGCAAGATTTTGTGTGAGGTTATTTTCTCACGTGACTCTTAGAAATTCCTCACATGAGGGTATGCCACTATGGCATGAGATTATAAAATCTTGCATAGGATTTTGAGCATTTTTGAATCAGTAATGTGTAAATTTCAATGTTTTTTGTCATTCGAGCAATGTCATGAGTAATAAAAATGTCATGTTTTTGTCATGATTGCATATTGATCATGTTATGTTGTTTGTGGATTTGCAGGTTCACTTTCTAGATGTTGGGTTCAAATCACATTATCCAACCATCAAGGCATTGATTAGATAGTTAGATGTAGCTGAGTTGACACATATTGATACCCTTGGTCTATCTTATTTATGTGATATCCTTTACATTCAGGTGAATCACGAATTACTGACTCCATTGGTGGAGCGTTTCCATTTAGAGATGAACACTTTTCACTTGCCCCTTGGAGAGATGACCATCACACTTGAGGACATCTACATGATTTTATGAGTCCCATTCCATTGTCCTAGGATAGAGTATGATACTCAACCATGGCGTTAGATGTTGGAACTGAGGGCCATATTCTAGGATGACATCATTATGAGTAGGGCCATCCCATGGGAGGAGTTAGTACACATGTATGGTCTAACATACAGATTAGTAGTGGTATTTGACACATTCCTCAATTACTACTTGATGTATGATAGAGGCAAGCATGGGCTAGAGTGTGAATGGGGCCACATGCTTCAGTGAATGTTAGAGTAGCCAACACATTTTGGGTGGGGTTAGTGTATGTTGGTGCACATATTCCATGAGATGCACAAGATCACCTATAAAGAGGTTAAGAGCATGGTGGTAGGTGTATATGTACTTTAGATATGGGCATGGGAGAATTTCCCCATCACTAGACTGATTTGTGAGGATATGTGATAACCTCACAAGCCCTATATCATTAGATGTAGGGGAGAAATGACCCAACTTGCACTAGGTAATATTGATTTGTGGAGGGCTTAAGTGGATGATCTTGTATCAGTTTTATGGTGTCCGCAGTGAGAGATAAAGGCTTGGGATGATGCCTAAGCATAACTGGGGTATATGTTCTCTTCATGATCATTGATTAGTCAATCCATTCATGTGATTGAGTGATTTCATTTGACACATCTGTGGAGGCAATATGGCCATCCAAAGGATATTACACAAGAGTATTGTGCATACACCAACTTAACTAAGGAGGTGAAGTGTTGGTCACTGATATTAGATCTTGGGAGGTCTATGATAGATGTACGTGGCCTCACACTTACCCATTGGGATTACACACTAGCAATAGTTGATGGAGGGATGACTCCCAAGTTTAGGGAGCATTTAATGAGTGATCACTTTCCTTGTTTCATGGACCCAGTGGGTATGGATATATGAGTAGGGCTAGTGTAGGATCCTCAATAAGAACATCAATAGGGGCCTTTACAAAGGATGACTCTAATCTTGATTCTACTTCAGTAGATGAGGGTAGATATAGGTTTTAATGGGAGTGGTTGAGGTTAGAAGAGACCACATGGAGAGATGGGAATCTTGGGTTCCATCGAAGGCAATGCTCATAGGCAGAGAGTGGAGGACCAACCTTCACAACAGGCATAGTAGGGAGGAGGCAATGAGAACATACAAGGCTAGCCTGCTCTTGAGCTATAAGTGGAGATATACTCACATAGACCTAAGATTCTCTAAAGAAATCATGAAACTAGGTGAGGACAACATACGAATAGCTTGGAGAGCTGCAACTTCAAGTCACGATGTGAGACACACATATGGTAGAGTAGGATTGAGAGATACGAGAGCTACAAGAGTAGCTATAGAGTTATCAGGATGAGGCCTAAACACTGACAATGAGAGAAGAATACTATTATGCAACATATGTGTTGATCTATCATATTGTGCAATGTTGAACGACATCAATCCTTTTGAACTCCTCTCTTGAAAAGCTAATCAAGGATTAACTCCAAGGTTCCAAGCGATCTTGCAACCTAACAAAATCTTCTCAATTGAAGATAAATGTGTATGTTCATGAGGAGGAATTTTCTAGTTCTGAATTTTTTTGGATAATCTATTTGATTCATTGTTGTTTGAAAAAGTAACCAGAAAAGAGATAGCTTTTTCATATTTTTTTGTTTTATGATGAATGCAATTTATTGATGCAACTATATGAATTCCTCTTTTAAACAAGTGTTAGAAAAGAAAATAACAAAGATAGGGTGATAAATGATTAAATAAAATAACTTCAAAAGGAAAATTCCTATCAATCATAAACCACAATAACAACACATCTGTGAATTAAATCATCAAAAAGATCGAGTAGGAAATCAATGAAAATAGGAGCAATGCTTCCTCAATTCCATTCATGCGATCATCGATGGGAACTCAATAATAACTAAAAGATATTTCACATTTGATCAAATTGCAAGGCCACAGTGTGCTCATGCAAGACAAGATGTTATGCAAGAACAATAGGTGATCTTTTCTCTAATCTATTACATCATCAAAAATTCTTAACATGAGGCAAACACCATAACTAAAAGATTGCACAATAATAATAACACAATAAAAACATTGGCTCCATTATTATTCATGAACATGCATTCACAAAAATAACACACTACATCAAGAATAACTACACCCAGAATGAGAGCACCAATAACATATATTATTGCATCAAAATAAAGGCTTGGAGTACATATTACATCCATGTATTTATAAGAAATCATCTCATCCCTTTGTTTTAGGATTGAGAGATCTTAGAACGCAAATATATACTAAAAACTAATAAAACAATTAAAATTATATACAAACCAATTCTCTAAATGGTGCTAAGTAGGTCTCTACCCATGTTTATATCCATTAATGGGTTCATGAGTCTTTAAATGACTTAAAACAATAAAATAAAGAGAAGATAAGAAGATAGAAGCCATGAGATGATCTGTGAGTCTTTGGGAGCTCTAAAAATGGAAGATAGGCCTTCTTTAGGTGTCTCTAGGAGTTGAACTACCATCAAAATGTGTTTTTGATGCATGAAATGCTCTAAAATAGAAACTAAGAGTTAGTTGTTGGCACACTACTTCTTGAAAACTATTGGTTTACCTCTAAGAAAAGAATACCTACACACCTATACACCTACACACCTTGGTGACATGACCCAAAAATCTGAAAAAAAAACTTCGTAGTGTCAAAACTTGATTTCTAACATTTGGGTTTTCTTCCCCTTTATACCAAAATGATGTGTGGATGTTTCCCTTTGAAATTTTTCATAATAGAGGTGATTTTTTGAGGAGCCAATAAGTCTAAAGCTCCATACTTTTCCCTCACTTCCTTGTGGAAATCATGAATTGTGACTTCTTGTAAATTTGATAGAACTTGAAAGTCATGGGTTTGAGTGTGATCTTAGCTATTGCAGAAGAAAAGGAAGCCATGGTAATGTTTAGGACCTTGGGAGGCCTCTAGATGTTTTAGATATGCACATCTATGCACTTTTACAGACAATTCATTCAACAAATATTCAAATTGTGCACCAGTGCACATGCACACCTGCACATCTACAAGGAATTGTGCAAGGTGCTCAATTCACCAAAAAATCAAAGTTCTCAATTTTGAAAATAGTTTATGGGTTCTCAAATGGGGTTTTACATCACTCCTATGTACTTATTTTGATCTTTTTGATGATTTAGGTCTATTTTTGCACGTTCAGCACCTATGTACTTTTCTCTTCAAAACTTGTACAATTGTGCACCTTCAGACATGCACAATTTCTAGAGTCCTTCAACTTATGCATATCTCAAAATTAAAATGCCAACCTGCACACCTTCTAGAGACAATTTTTTCATCAAATCTTCAAATTGCAAACTTGAGCACATGCAAGCAAACTTGCACACCTTCAGGGAATTGTGAAAGGTGCCCATTTCACCAAAAAACCAAAGTTCTCAGTTTTAAAAATGGTTTTTGGTTTTTTCTCAGAGAAGGTTTAGGACCACTCTAGTGTACTTATTTTGCCTTTTTTAAAAATTATTTATACCCTCTTTATAGTCCAACATTGTCATAGACTTCAACTCCTTCTACTTCTTCGATTTGAAATCCCAAGGCACCTATTTTGAAAATGTACATGTAACACCATGGTATCTTTTGTGTTATGGATGATGAAGATGCCACGATAACCTACAGAAAAGATAAACATTAGTATACTATTGTTGGAAGACAAAAATGAAAAAATGAGCAAAAATTAATTAGGATAGACAAGGAATTGGATTTATTCCCTCAAAAACCAATTTTGTGCACTAGCACAACTGCATAGGTGCCCAGGGTACACTAGTACACACATTTTTCCTTTTGAATGGCTTAGTGTGTAGGTGTGCACTAGCCCACATGCGCACATATGTAGTAGTGCATCTATACAAAAGGGGGGGTGTTTATAGGCTTTGGGGGAAAGCCTTATGTGCACCTCTGATGGTGCACGTGTACATGTACACACGTGTGCATCCTCAAAGTAGGGTTAAGTGCACTTGTGCACACTTGGCACACATGCACATGTGCAGAAGTGTGCATATGCACACTTCATGCACTATGAGGTCTATTTGTTTATTTTTGCTTCTCTCTAACTGCCCAATCCTTCCCAATAAAAAATTGGGGTTTGACCTAGAGCCCAGGGAGGGTAAAAAAAATACTAAGGCCTTGTACTAGATGCCTCATACAAAAATTTGAAACTAGGGTGTTCCCATTTTGTGAGTCAAAATAGGGGGTGCATTGTGAGGCCACAATAAATAGCCCCAACAAAAGGGAAGAAATGAAAAAGGCATTTCTTTATCAACAAGTATTCTTCTAACATGTGTAAATTGAAAACTAGATTTCAAATATTCCAAGAAATTTTCAAGTTCTTTGGGAGTCTAAACTTCAGAATCTCAAATCTTCAAGCTCAATATCTTCTT
This sequence comes from Cupressus sempervirens, assembly GCA_028749045.1. Lineage (NCBI taxonomy): Eukaryota > Viridiplantae > Streptophyta > Pinopsida > Cupressales > Cupressaceae > Cupressus > Cupressus sempervirens. The sequence goes on from CM053791.1 coordinate 220,004,823, forward strand.
AGTGTATTAATTTCTTTTGATTTTTGGAGGTGTAGTCTATCATGAGTATCTAGAAACTTGGAGAAAATATTTTACTCCATCAGTCCATTCATTAGGAATCCTCATCAAACCTATTTATCAATCACTTATTTGACCAGATGAGACAATCCATTTTGAGGGCTCTTGGTGAGTTATCTGTTCTTTCCTTTTTGAATTTTTTGGTAATCTTCATTAACTTGCTTCATAGAGCTTGCATATTTCCACTTGATTTTTCCTTGAAGGTTTTTTGTATATAATAGGATAGCACTTTTTTAATGCATATCCCCTTTCATCTGATTACCCTTTTCAATTGTTTGGGATCTTTAGATTTAACATCATCTGTAATGAAATTTTCTTTCTTCTATACCCTGACCACACTTAGACTCTGTGGCCAAGGCAATGGTGTCATTTTCTAGATTTATTCTTTAGTTTTATAACCCTTGCATTCCTCTTTTAATAAACTTTTAGGAAACTCTCATGCCAAGTAGTGATCTTAACAGTCCTTTGAAGAGACCCTTTGTTTGAACTAGTAAGTTTGGAATTATCCCTCGCTACTGTCAACCTAGATTTGAAAAACACCTAGATAATCAAATTTCTAATTTGTAAAGTGTTGAGAGCTATCAATCTATGATTCTAATTTTAAGACTGAAAGTCCTCTACAACTACAAGCAACACTTATTTTTAGTTGATAGAAGAAAAAATTTCATCTTAATACTTTGACAAAGAAATACCTCTTCCCTAAAGTTGAGACTAGTTGGGATGGATCACATGTTGTGAACAAACCTAACAAAACACACTGACTTCTCGACTCAAAGACTAAAAGAGAAATAGAAGAAAAATGTGAAAAACCCCAAACTAAACAGACTAGACACAAAGAAAACTAACACCTAACTAAAAAGACTAAAGAGAAAAAAAAAAAAAACATATGTACAGAAAACTCTAAATAAAATGAATGTGGGGTGGTTGTTAGTCGATTTATCATGTTGTGAAATAGTAATAACACAACCCATATAGTTCTAAAAAATGTTGACTTGTCTTTGTACTCAAAAAAATAAAATTTGGACAATCTTGGTTCAAATTTTGGGTGCAAATCACACAAAATCAGAAGTTGTGGCAATTCTCCATGGCCATGATTAATCCACAAACAAGTTCTCTTATCTTTAGCATCATATTCAAATTGAAAATCATCAAACTGAGAGGGATAATAGGAAGACATCACCTAATCTAGTGAGTCCCCCACCATAAGGGTACACTCACACATTGTAATTTCTCCTTCTGGTGGTCTTATCTCATGGTACACAACTCCATGCAAACATTGAAACACTAGCATCGATGATATAATATAACTATTAGAACAAGACCCAAAAGATGGAACATTATTTTTATGGTCCTTATTATCACCATCATTAGCCTTAAACCATGAATTGTCACCTTTAGGATCCTTGAGACTAGAAAACTCAATCATAAGCGTTCCTTTTGAATTATAAGATTCATTAATAGCATTAATCATGGTGTTTCCTCCCTTATGTCTCAAAGAAGCATGTTCAAAATCATACTTACCTCCATTGCAATCTCACAAGCTAACAAGAAATCAAGACAACTTACATTTGAAAGGAACCTAAATGGATGGATTCTATATGACTTGGTTATTGCATGGTCTAATATATGTGTAGAATACCCACAAAATGACATTTCCTTAGTCAAGCTTGAGACCAAATTAAGCATTCTATCCATCTCATCTAATGACATATCTTGTTTTGAGGGAGATATCTTATCATTATCCAATGGGGAATCAATGTCATAGTAGAAAGCATAGATATATTTGTCTTGATGACTTCCTGATTCAAAAATCTCAGCCACCTTAGAATCTTCCACATTTCCATCATCTTTTGCAACTTTGATAATTTTTGCAAACCCATGGAGTTTTGGCACTTCAAAAATTTTTTTAGCCTCAAATTTTTTTGGGATATCCATTTTAAAAATACGGAATACTGAGAGGAGAGGGTGAACCAGTATTCTACAAGCTTTTGTCACTAAGTAGACATTATTAGATACTTTGTACCATGCATAAGAAAGTAAATAAGTAATGTTGACCTTAAATAATAACCATGCATAAAGAGAACTCATAACACCATATTTTGTTAACTAGGGAAACCCTAGCCAAGGGAAAACCCTAGTGGGGATGATACCCACTAGATAATATACTAATATATATGTTCCTTGTTAGATAATGGACCTTTTTAGGAGTCAATGAGAAAATTTAGTATAGAGAGTCCCTATTAGGAGACTTTGAATCCCTATTAGGAGATTCCAACCCTATTAGGAGTTGTAGTACAATAGATACAAGAAGAGCTTACTACCCAAACATGCACTTCCAATCACAAAAAGAGCTCACTGCCCAAATTAGTAACTAGATCTCAAGTATAGATGTTGTATCCTCTTTCTTGAGTAATCTCTAACCTCAGCTTGATCTCGAATCATGAAATTAGGTTCTCAAAAACTTTGCATATATCACTTCACAAAAAGTTCACATATTACTTATCACAATAAAATTGTGCACAATTTCTGACAAGATATCCTTTGTATAGATATTGTGCCTTTTCACAAATTGCTGCTAGGTCAGCTAAGAATGAAATCTACTTTTCCAACTTAGAGTAAACATTTGGGATTTTGGCCCTAATTGGTCAAGTAATTATTTTGTAAAAAAAATAATTCCTTTACCTTTGATTCTGCTATTCTATTTCATTGGTAAAATGTGAATATCTCTTTTCCATACTATCTATGTTGATGTCTGAGGTTATACACATCATCATCAACATGTATACTATCTCCATCTAACTTTTCTAGTCACAATATGACATCAAAAACATTTTACATATAAAATAATACACTGTTGTAAACCAATTTCATACTTAGACAATTTTCTTTGTACCAAAAGCTAAATATCTTTATTTCTAAGGTTTTTTACAAGCATGTACATCATGTGTTTCCATAAATGACAAAAATTACATATCTTCATTGGCCAATTGTCAACAATCTCCTGCTTTGGTATTGATGGCAACAAAACAAGGAAAATTGGTTAAGTATCAAAAAACTTGTCCCAAACATTATAGTATCAATACATTAATCATCTTTTACAATTGACACAACTTACACATGCTCCCCCTTTTGATATGATTTCACACCGCATCTTACTTACAATTTTGTTATGCATCTTCTCCCCCTTTGACATCAATGACAAAGGTTAGAATGACAAAAGAAAACTATCAAAAACTCTGTTCATCTACCTTAAGCTGATAACATCTTCATGCAATTTTAAAAACTTCCCTTGAGACTATTCAAACCTTTTACCCAATTGTCCTTGACTATTTCAATAGAAGTGAGAATTGCACATAGGGCATATGATGTAATCTCAATTGCATTAAGATCAAAGTATAAGAAATTTGAATAGGTGTCCTTGGCTTTGACACATTCCTCCAACTGTCTCTCAATAGTTGATATCTTCAAAACAATATACTCTTTGAATTTTGATAATCTCTCCAAAATTTGTTCTTTATCAAGTTCTAGTTTCCTGATATCACTTTGAACACTGGCCACTTGACCTTAAAAGTCATGAAATTTGTTGGAAGGTTGTTGTATTTGGCTTGTTAGAGCTTCTAGCTCACTTAGCTTTCCTTCAATCTTGCTATCAAAATCCTTGGTTAACTTATGAGATAAAGTACACTTAATGTACAATACCTTTCCATCTTGTTGACATCTTTGAAGTTCCTTGATACATGTATCAAGAATTAGCAAATCATTCTTGATGTTCTGAAAAATGGTGCTAAATATATTAGCATCATGAGAAATTTGAGCCTTGGACTCTGAAACATTCAAACAATTTGTAAATTCCTCATCAAAAGACTTTACACTAGTTCTGCCCTCTATTTGGGATTTGCCTCTATATGCTTGATTGGCAGAGTACTATGTAATCTATCAGTTACCTCCATTAAGGTTCTTTGTAAGCTCTTTACTTTTTTATTCTTCTTAATCAGTTTTTTCAAAGATGAGATCAAGTTAGTTTGATCATCATCATCACTTGTTAGGCTAAAAAGTGAAAGTGGAGTAGATGAACTAGATGGTTTAGTTTCATCTTCCTTTTGGTTATTCTCTTCTACCTCCTTAGCTCTTTTCTCTTCTTTCTCTTTCTCCTCCTTGTCTTTTCTTTCCTTATATTTCTTTTCTTCTTTTCTTCCTCTACTCTCCTTTTCATTTCATCTTCAAGCAATTTCTGCTTGGATTCTTTGATCTTTTTCTTTTCTACCTCTAATTGCCTTTCCTCTTCTTCAATTTGTTTCAACTGATATTGAATGACCTCAGCCTGAGATTCAGGCTGATTGAAAATTTCAAAAGGGTTAGTGTCATTAATGTTGATAGTAACATTGGTTTGGTCAATCTACATAATGTCACCACTTACTGACACTTCCAAAGTTTTAGGTGCTGGAGTAGGTGCTACATTTGAATTTTTCATCATTTGATTGATAGCTACATTTATTTCACTCCTTATTATATTCTTCTCACCCGCAACAAATAGAAATGGTCTCATCTTATTCCTCAAGTAGGGTGCTAGCTTGTTCAACAATTTCTTGACTTCTTCCTCATCATCTATTTTGCATAAAGTCCTTAACATAGACTTCTGAAGTCCCATATCCTCTTCTCAAGCTGGTGCTTTCTTCTCTATAAGTCTATCATAGACTTTCTAATTTAGTGTACCTTCAATATCCAAAAGTTTCAAATTGTTAGCAATCATATATCTCATAGTAGAGATATCAATTTGATCTTTCTCAATATCATTATAAATCATAGAATTTGTTCATTTGAAAAAAGTTCCATTCATTTGTAATGGCTGAGTTGATCTTCTGAATCTTTGACTTCCAATGTTGCCTTATTTTACCTATTGTCTATTTAGAAACAATAACTTTTTCTACCTATTTTACTTCCTATTCTTCTTCTTCTTCTTTGCTAGATTCCACAATTTTCAACAATGACTCCTATCTTTTTTTGGGTCCAATAGCCTGTTGCTTGACTCTTTTAGTCTTGGTAGTCATAACTACTTATCTTTCAAATTTTCTCTTTGGCTCACATGGTTGTTTAGCTAATACTGCAGCATATTAAATGCCCTATTTTAAAGGCGTTTCTACAATTGACACACCAAATGGTTGTCCAACTAATAATGTCTATACATACATTATTCCTTGTTTCATTGTCTACCTAACTACATGTGACTCACTTTCTATCATACTAGACTTAGTTAGAGCTTTCTTCATTATTGTCTCAATCTTTTTGTGAGATGCTTTCTCTAAAAATGCTTGAAAAGCTGACTGGGTAAAAAATTCACATGTCCCAAATATGTACTCAGCTTGGTCCTTTATGGAGTTCAATAATAGATCAATATATCCAATTGATATATCATCACTTAACTCATAACCTAAGGGATCAAGGAATGTTTCTCGAGGTTCTCCTACTTAAATATGAGTTAAATCTATATCAACCATAACACATCATTTTTGAATCTTTCTATAATTGCAGGTGCAATTCTAAATCTTTGTTTCATCCCATTCTAAAATGGTTTCATGATCAAATTTCCACTATCCAAGATTTTTTCTGCTAGATATATTCTATATACATTTGTAATCTTTTCCATGGTACATCTCTCACTACTCATAATTTGTGTAATTGATAAGTATGGAAATCTCTTAAGTACATGAAAGAATATATGATTAATCAATGACTAGAATCTAAATACACCATTCCTGGTCCTCTTGATTTTCTCTAAGTTTTCAAGGAGTTGCACTCTTAGAATTTCACTTAGGTTAACTTGTTCTTTCTCAACAAAAATCTTATAAGTTACATAGATGAATCTTGTTGATAATTTATCAATCTTATAACTTGCACAAATAGAATAGGCAATGATTTTTCTTATGAATCTTACATCATCTTGTTTAATGGTGCTAATTATCATGGCCTTCCCATTATAAACTGCCTTAGCATAGCTCTCAACCTTCTTCTTGACTAGTTTCTCACCTATAGGTAAATTGCCTTGTTTGCCAAAACTAGTTACCTCATGAATAAGGTTGGCCAAAATGTCAACTACATTGTCTTCCATCCAAAATTTTCCATCATTAATTCTACTTAGTATGATCCAAGTCTATTCTTCATTATCCAATTCTTGGTAGAAGTGATATTTGAGTAGGTCTAGTTCTTTCAAATGTTCAAATCTAGGCTTTGCTAATATATCATGGTTAAAGAAAATTTCTATATCTTTGTTCATATACTTGCTCCCAATAGTTTCAAACTTGCTATTAAGATAACTTCCTATATCTTCCAAATACACTACATTGTTCAGAGTAATAGATAATGCTGAATTAGGGTTTCCTTCTATGGGTTTCATGGAAAAAACCTTCAATTTCATTCTCTCATCATTCTCAACATTGTGAACTACTAACATATCCATGATTTTATCAAATATAAAGTTTATCAAAAAAAATTCTGCGAAGAAATGACAAAATACCTCTTTTCGAAATAGGGTTTAGTTCAAAATCACCTTGACAAGTCACTTCTAAGTGGTCTATGCTTTTGATGTGATTGCAATGAAGTGGTAATCAAGTTTGTAATCCATTTTATTCATTTATTTTGAAGTTTCATCAATTGTGTACTTTGTAAACATGAAAGAGCTATCAATTATATTCTAAAATCAAATATCTTCTTGATATCTTTGTTTGATCTGCAAATGCTACTCAAGGTTTACTATAGCTTCCTTACATCATGAAAATGCTCCAAGGAACTTTTCTCCATGAAATTTTCTATAAAAGCATAGTTTTTATCTAAACTTATCTCGATACACCTTTTCCCAGCTTCACTACCTATAGTTTGATCTCTAAATGAAGTTTCAAATTCTAGTTCTGTGAACAACCTTAATTCAACTTGGTTGAATCAAACTCGATTAGTGATTTCATTTTTCTTATCTCTGTTTCATCTAACTTTTCTTCAAAAATATCCAATCCACTCACAAATGCCTCATTAAGTTGTTCTCAAAGTTCATTGACCATATTTATTTGATCTTCATTATCTTTGCTAGTTCTTGAGTTCCTTTCATGGTTCCTTCTATCATTTCCAATATTTCTTCCATTATTCCTTCTATTTCTAAAGTTTCTTCCATTTTTCCTTTTATCTCCAAAGTTTTTGTCCATTCTACAATGCTTTGTTGTATGTTTGAAGTTGTTGCATAACTAAAATATTGGGGTTCTGCTTCTAGGATTCTGTTGATCAATAGGTGCATGACAATTTTGGGTTGTGTCCAAAGTTATTACACTTATAACACATGATCTATCTTCTTTCTTCATAAGGCCTTCTCTTGATGTCGTCTCATTAGATCTTCTTCTATCTATAGGGTTAGTATTTCTAAACATTCTACTATTCCTTCTATCATTATCATATTTAGGTTTCCTACAATCAATTTCTTTATGACCCATACGATGACAATTATGACAATAAAATTTTGTAACATGATTAAATGACTTATTTGTTCAATCTCTTTTCATACGATCTATTTCATTACATGAAAAATAATTACCTCTAAATTCATACTTGTCTCTATATTGACATTGAATCATGAAGCTTTTCTCTACTAGAATAAAACTTTTCAAGTTGTACTTTTCTTTGAGTTAGATGACCTTTCATAATAGTGTTACATACTTTTGAAGTTCTTCATGATCTTCTTTTAATTCTTCAAGTTCAGATGTCATCTTTTCTAGATTGGCTCTAAGATCTAAATTTTTAGTTGTCAAATGAAATTCAACTTTGCTAGGATCATTCTTCAAAGTCAACTTTATATTGGTAATCTTTAATTCATGCTTCAAGATCTTGTACATTGTCTTTAGTTTTGAATAATCGTCATCATTAGTAGATTCAGGCTTGAATTTGAGATGTTCAATCTTGTCCTTCAATTTTCCAATTTATACTTTGGAGTCTTCATATCTATCTTTAAGCTTATCTATACCAATTTTTATAAATAGGGAATACTAAGAGGGCGGGGGGGTGGGTGAATTAGTATTATACAAACTTTTTTTGCCAACTAGATATTATTAATTACTTTGTACCATTCATAAGAAAGTAAACAAGTAATGTTGACTATAAATAATAACCATGCATAAAGAGAACTCATAACACCATATTTTGTTAACTAGGGAAACCCTAGCCAAGGGAAAACCCCAGTGGGGATGATACCCACTAGATAATATACTGATATATATGTTCCTTGTTAGATGATGGACCTTGTTAGGAGTCAATGAGAAAATTCATTATAGAGAGTCCCTGTTAGGAGACTTTGAATCCCTATTAGGAGATTCCAACCCTAATAGGAGTTGCAGTATAGTAGATGCAAGAAGAGCTCACTACCCAAACATGCACTTCCAATTACAAGAAGAGCTTGGAATTAAGCTTTCAATATCTTCCATATCACCTCATAATCTTTTTTTGGTTCCTTACAAATTCACCTTGTTCATTCATCTTGTTCCTAAATACCCATTTAGTTCCTATCACATTCTTGTTTGCTGGTCTAGGAACTAATTCCCATGTCTTATTATTTACTATTTGATCCAATTCCTCTTTCATAGCTTGTTTCCAATAGTCATCTTTATATGCTTCATCTACATTATTTGGTTCAACTTGAGATATCAAACTTAGTTCTTCATTGATTCTACTTCTTGTCATTACACCTTTATCTCTGCTTCCAATGATTTTCTCAAGTGGATGATTCTTTATCATACTCTTACTAAAAATGGGAGTTTTTATCTCAACTCTTGGTTCTGTTAAAGGTTCTAAGCTTTGTTCCTATCTTGGCTCTCCTTCATTCTACAACTCATTGTTAGTCTCAAAGAATACTTCATCATTTCTTGGTTTAGTAAAAATATTCTCATCATCTAAATTGTAATCAACTATTCTTTCTTGTATCATGAATTTCTCATCAACTCTCATACCAATTGTTAAAAATAGGGAATGCTAAGGGGGGGGAGGGGGGTAAACTAGTATTCTACAAATTTTTGTCACCAATTGGCTATTATTAATTAATTTATACCATGCATAAGAAAGTAAACAAGTAATACTGAACAAAAATAATAACCATGCATAAATAGAATCATAACACCATATTTTGTTAACTAGGGAAACCCTGACCAAAGGAAAACCTTAGTGGGGATGATACCCACTAGATAATATACTGATATATGTTCCTTGTTAGAGGATGGACCCTATTAGGAGTCAATAAGAAAATTTTGTATAGAGAGTCCCTATTACGAGAATTGAATCCTTGTTACGAGATTCCAACCCTATTAGGACTTGTAGTACAATAGATGCAAGAAGAGCTCACTACCCAAACAAGTAATGAGTTCTTAGGTATAGATGTTGTATCCTCTTTCTTGAGTGATCTTTGAACTCAGTTCAATCTTGGATCACGAAATCAGGTTCTCACAAACTTCTCATATATCACTTCACAAAAATTTTTCATATCACTTATCACAATACAATTGCACACAACTTCTCACAAGATATCCTTTGTATAAATATCATACCTTTTCAAAAATTATTGCTAGGTTGGCTAAGACCATAATACACTTTTCCAACTTAGAGTAAACATCTAGGACGTTGGATCTAATTGGTCAAGTAATTATTTTGTAATAAAAATAATTTCTTTACCTTTAATTCCATTATTCTATTTCACTGGTAAAATGTGAATATCTATTTTTTGTACTATTTGTACTAATTTTTGAGGTTATAAACATCATCACCAAAATGTATACTATCTCCATCTAACTTTGGAAGTCATAATAAAACAATACACTGCTGCAAATCAATTTCATACTTCAACAATTTTCTAGGTACAAAAAGCTAAGTATCTTTATTTATGAGGTTTTCTACAAGCATGTAAATCATGTGTTGCCATAAATGACAACAGTTTCATATCTTCATTAGCCAATTGTCAACAATCCATACTTATTGCAACATCTAAACTTGAGAAGACAATTTTCTTACTTTCAACAATTTCAATAGGTTGATTTGTATGCGCTAACAATCCAACTAGAACATTCCAACTTTGAATGAATCCTTAGATGGAGGAAAAAATAGTTAGGAAGCCAAATGATTTTTGGATTCTAATATTTTCCAAGATACTTCAAATTTCTTGTTATGTTATCCATAAAACCTTTCAAAACCTCATCCTTTACATGTAATTCCTAGTTAGTTTCTTCTCTTGCGTTTGTTTTCCTATTCTTCTCCTATTTTTGTTTTGTTGTGATCATCGTCTTTTATTTTTATGAAACTAGAGATTTTGAGTTCCTTTCTTGTGTATGCTCTACCCAAGTCCTTAATCAAAGCCAACTATTGCCACACTTTTCATCTTGTACCCATTTTGCAAAAGTGGAAAATTTTGTGTCTTAGTTTGGTCTAGGTGTGTCTAGGTGTAGTCTTTCCTCCTTAGGTGAAAATATTCTCCATCAGATTCTCCATCTTTTTGTTCTCTCACATTTCATGGCCAGGTGGGTTTCTCCTTGATGTCGTATGGGTAGCTTAGTACCTAATTTGATGGAGATTCTAGTGTTTCATGAAGTTATTCGCAAAAATGGACTTGTTCACAACTTGTCTTACTTTTTCCATGAAGGAATGAGACTTGGGAAAAATCAAATATTTCCTTCTCCTTGATGGGTTTTTAACCCATGAAGGTGATTTCATGTAGTGGTTAACAAATGAAGATCATGTATCAAGATAAGAAAATGATAAGTTGTTTTATGGAAAATCTTTGTTTTCATTGTAGTACTTTACTTTGAGAAAGATGAGGAGACAGATTCAGAGGAAGAGGAGAAGGGGGAGGAAAAATGTGAAGGAAGAGGTGAAGGGGAGGGAAAGTGAAAAGGGGGAGGAGGTTTTAGCTCATATGCTGAGGAACCCCAGGAAAAGAAAAGTTGATGATGCCCAGCTATAGGAAGATACCAATGTCCAGATTCCTAAGACCCCTGGCCTTGCTCTTTCTCCACCTAAGGAGATGACAAATATGTTGGTGAAAAAAAGTGGGGAAGTGATAACGAAGAATAGGAGGAGGTCATGGAGGAAGTTTAACATGAACATTATGAATATGGGGAATGTCAGGGAGTTGTTGAATATCCAAGTGATGGAAGACTTTGATGGCAATGCCCACTATGATGATCTAATTAATCTGGCCCTAGTTGTTATCTTAGATAGTGCATGGGAAACTAGGTTTAACCTTATGAACAATGCAAAGAATAGCATGATAGACAATTTTTGGTCTATCAACTAGTTGTTTCATGAAATTGAAGAACTTCAAGGGAAAAGAAGCCAGGAAGGAAACTAGAAAAATAGCTATGACCAAGGGCACAATGAAGAGAAGAGAGACCAGGATGGAAGCCAATGGCATAGTAGCATCTAGGGATACAATCCTGACTAGGAGGATAACATCACCAAGGTTGAACAAAAAGTCCAAAGGTTGGAATCCACACACTAGAACCTAGCTAATCAGATGATTACCACTTTGAATACCCTGAACAAGGATTTTGTCAGTCTAGGGGATTCTTTGATGAGTGTTGGATTTGGTGGGGAGGTGATGGAGAAGGCCAGCTTGGATATTGGGCAGGCTGAGGATGATCAGAAAGAGACCAGGGATTAGGAGGACATCTAGAACCAGGATCAGGAGGGTGTAGACAACTAGAAGGCCAATGAAGCTATAGAGACCATGTAGGTTCTTGATAAGGAGAATTAATTTTTAGTATTCTCTTTTTGTTTCGTCTCCTTATAGGGTTATAGGCTTTTTGTCTCCTGGTTGTAGGCCTGTTGTTAGTTTTTGGCTTTTCTTTTAAGTAGATGCATGGGTGGTGGACTTTATTTATTACCTATATTTTAGATATATTGTAAAAACTTTTGGGTTTCAAGATCCTTGTAAAAATTGTTTTACTTAATCAAAAACACTTGGGATTCATCATGATGCTCAAAATCATCTTGAGTAGAAAACCTGAAGATTACTTCTCCTCGATGGGCTTGTGACCCACAAAGTCCATTTTTTGCTGAAAATAATTGTGAAGGAAAGAAGCAAAGAAGTGGGCCCCCTTTGACTTTCATAGTCCTTTTGTGATTTTCTAAACCCAAAGAAAAGGTTAACACATGAGTTAGAATGTAAATAAAGCATAAGAAAAAAATTGGATATCATCTTCTCCTTGTTGCATTTTCAACCCATGAGGGCAATTTTTTGCATTCACAAAGAAATCAACTTTTTAAATAGATTGGGTTTGCAAATTACACATGAGGCATCTCAAGATGTTAATAGAAACAATCTAACCACTCTTGGAAAGGTATATTGGATAGAATCTAGCTAAGCAGAGATTTCCTTATGGAGTACTCTGTTCTTAATTTTCCTAAATTGAATGGAAAAAAGGGAAGGTAAATATGAAAGGAAAGAAAGTTACCGCTAGGCCAACGAAAATAGTGAAAAGACACCAAATTTTTTTTAGATGCTCCTGCATTTATTGATTCAATGGATTTATCCTTCAATTCATTTGTGTGGCATGGATCTTCAAGATTAACGACTAAATTAGAATTTCTATATAGAGGGAAACATAATTGTTTTTCAAATTACCACTTTTTCTTGAACTATTATGCTATTGAATTGCACAATGTTTTCAAATCTTTTATACTTGCAAATTCTATCCTCTACATTTCATTCAAGTTCAAAGTTTTGATTCCTTAGATAAAATGACAACCAGATTTGCTAGATTTGACAGACTTAATGGAATCAAATCCACATTGTAGAGTTTCATAGATACCTCAATCCATTTTTTTGACATGCAAAATTTTCAAAGGAGGTTGAGGTTAGAGCCAATTCATCCTATAACCAAGAAGCTCTGAGGAAGTAGGCTAGTGGAGGCAGTTAGGTTTTCGGTGGCTATTCAAGCTCATAAATTGATTGTTGAATGGATAAATCACTACAACTGGGATACCAAATAAATTCTACTACTTGACCAAATAATTCTAATCTCTATTGATAGGAAAATTGTGGTGAATTGCCTCTGAGTTCTAGAAGGGAGGAGTTTTTTGAGTTGACAGTAGGAGGAGCAATGTCTGCATTCTCCTTGAAGAAGATGGTGTGGAGAAAATAAATTATGCGATCTTGGTTTCAAAAGCCTTGGGGCACCAAGAGTAAGGTTCCTAAAACTGTATTCCACACTGATCTCAAGCCTGAGATCATAGACATTTTGGTTCTCTTGCATAGATTGAAAGGTGAGGTAGAAGCAATCAATTTTGTTGACCAATATTTCTTTTTGGTACAAATTATCTATCCAGATACACAATATGTTGATTGGGCCTATGAGGTAAGTGAGCATATGTCTAGAGCCCTTAGCACTGGGAATTTTTATAACATCTTTTGTATGTCTTCTTTTCTGATTTATATGTTAGCTTCTTTACAATTGTGGCCAGGCCTTCCAAGAATAGAGAACTTTCTTGATGATGTGAAAAGCTATGAGTTTTATCCATGTTTGAAATTGCAGAATAGTTATGTAGAATATATCAAGGTTAGTGATGCATTTATGATGAGAATTTGTAGGGAACTCCAAGGATGCCTAGAGAGGAGGTTTAGCCCAAAGGAAATGGTAGCTATTAGTTAGTTTGATAGCTATTTTATCTAGTTCTCATCCTTCTCATATTTGTGTCTTGCAACTTTTGATGGATTTCCTTTGAAGTTACCTAGCTATCCGAGCGATATGATCACGCTGATATAGATTGTGAGGCAGGTGATCTAGATGAATGTGCTAAGTGCAAGCCTAAAGAGGAAAGGGTATGAATTCCCTATGAAGGTTGGAGCTTACAGTTGCAAGTCTTGTTTTGATGCGAAAAATATGCTCAAGGCATTTGAGACTAAATATCAATTGGAGGCATATGAGGTCATGAGATCTATGTTTGACCTGAATGGATATTTAAGAGATGTGTTGTAGAATGGGAGCATGATCAAACATGTTACCACTATCAAAGACTATTGGGTAGACTATAGAGATGAGCTTGAAAGTAGAGATCATGCTTTTGCTAGGCTTACAATGGAGCAGATTAAAACATATGGTATCAACTTTTAAGTAGAAGGATTGGAAGATGATAGCCAAAATATGTATAGTAATAAATATTTAACTAAGTTAAGGGGCATTCCTATTAGTTCAAAGCCTTATGTAGATGTTAAGGAGAATTTAGATATTATAATGGCTAGGATCATCAAGAGAATGAAGAAGTGGGTTGAATAGACAACCAAGAGGAGCCCGAGAAAAGGTGCAACCACTCAAGCTTCTCTAGTAGCTGCAATAACCTCTTCATCCTAGAGTACTATGCCAGGCATAACAATAGCTACCACTAGAGGACCAGCTCAACCTTCAAGTGGAGGTGATCGACCTCTGAACAAGAATGTCCCCTTAGCCAAGACATGTCATGATGGCTCCCTCTTAGTCATTGGAACCTAGAATAGTGCTAAAGAAAAGAAGACAAAGGAGCCAAAGGATAGTGCTACTACACTATTCCATCCCCACATGTCACACCAGTTCCATCACCTCATGTTTATCTAGTCCCTTCTCACAATACCACTCCAGTTCTCTCTCCTCATCATAGCTATATTTTTGGACCAACAAGTGCTAGACTTCTGCAACCAAGTGGTTCTACAATATAAATAGTAGATTTAGAAGATGGAAAGAGCAGTAGTAGTGAGTCTATCAAGTTTGATGAAGCAAAGAAGAAGATTTCAAAAGTAGATAAAGGGCAGAGTAGATAAAGGGTAGAGCTCCTGTAAGCTTATTTTTTGAGATCCAAAGAATCCATTCTCTTCAATTGTTGTGACAATCACTCCAGCTAAGAAGAAGATGTTTAGTATAGAATCACTTGGGATAGCCTCCATAGTGATAGGTACTGACTCCTAGTTAGAGGAAACTCTAGAAAGAAAGAGGAAAAGAAAAGATGAAAGCACTTCTACCAAAGATACTATAGCCCTTGCAGTTCATTTTGGATCTGCATTAACAAAAGTAAAGAAGTAGAAAACCTTATCTATACTTGGGAAAGATATAGAAATAGGGTACCTGAGAATGGAGATAGCCAAGTCCAACAAAGGAGGAAGGATTGAAGACATGACTACTGATGATTTTACTCTGCACTCAGTGGACCTTGGAGAAGCTAGGCATGACACCAAAGTTGGCTTATGGAAGTCAACCAACAAGGTAATTAAGGGACAATTAGAAAGTTTGAAGTTGTCCAAGACCAAAATGAAGGTTGAGATAGAATAATTGAATAGGTTCATCAAGTAGTTAGTCACTCCATTAGCAACCATCTCTAGAGTATAGGCCTTCATCTCACAACTTCAAGAAGATAGGCATTTTGGCCAGATTGGTAAGGAATGGATTGAAAAGATCAAATCAGAAGGATCCACTATTATAGAGAAAATTAGTAAGGTTATCCTAAGGTTGGAGATGGAAAAGGATAACATCATATCAAATAACAATACCCTAGCTGGAGAAAGGGTGAAGTGTGATGATTGCGTCTCCCTCCTGAATATGACCATTCAAATGAAGGCAAAGGAAGTGGTTGAAGCAAAAATATTTCCAAAGGGAGACAAATCTCTATTTGAATGGCTTCATAGCATCCATTTCTAGATGGAAATGATCTAGTCAGAAGAGAAAGGGCTCAAAGAAATAGAGGATAAAGTGAAGAAGACACAAGAAAAAGGATTTGAACTCATGAAGGGATTACATACAGATTCATAGACTAGTGGTCAAGGAATAGCACTCTTTGGGATCAATTTCATGAAGGAGAACTTTTCCAAATTTTTGGATAATCTATCTGATGTATCTTCTAGTAGTCAAAATAGGGTTACTGAACTCTAGGCACTCAACAAATGAATACACATGGCCATAGAGGAACTACCAAATCAACTGAATGTTGTGAAAGAGTTGCCTAGAGAACATTCCAAATGGCTCTTAAGATATACCAATATACATGTGCTTAGGCATGAAGAGCTCTTCCCAATCATAGTTGCTATCAAGGCCTATAGAGCAAAAGAAGAAAAGGGGAAGACGTTGAAGTGATTCACATTCTGCCTCCTTTTTGTTTTGTTTTGTAATTTTTGAAAAATGACAAATTGGTGCCTTGAAATTTGTCATTTTCAATAAGATGAACTGATTGAGCTTCCATTGTAATGATCATCTCGAAATTGTATATGTATGATATTGAAAGATTAATAAAAGGTCAACGAATTTTTGGTGTGAAATAATTTATGTTGCAAAGAAAATTGAATGGTATTTTATATCAATTAGTTTCTATTCCAGCTCTATTAGATTTAGTCTTATGTTTTCTCTTTTGTTTGAATTGAAGCAAGGAAAGAATGAAGTTTCAATCCCCTATTTTGAAGCAATGAATGAATTTGATAAGTAGTGTCATTGTTCATTTATAGAGAAATCCCTTTAGCATTTTCCATTTGTTAATCATAATTTAGATTCAAATTAACTTAATTTAGTACTAGTTATTACTCTATTAAGCTTTGTGAATTCATAGGATGTGTGGATTCAAAAGCTATTCTAAATCTTTAGAAATTTTTATTTGCTTGAGTTAGATCTTGTTTAGGTCTAGCTTGATTCTACCTCTTCTATTCTCGGGTCAAGAACATACCCTGAATTAGTTTTAGGAGAGAAACATAATTCATTGCAAATCTATTCTAGGGAGATGTACCTATCAATTTAGAGAAAAGCCAATCCATCCATAAGTGGCTTTTCAATTGTTTGCAATTAGATATTGTTCCAAGTTTGGGTATTTGAGAGTTATAATTAAAAAGAACAAATCTATTTACCAATAGATTTTTGACAACTCTACTGTGGATACAAATAGTTGCTTGACTAAAAAGCCTATGTCATGAGGAAAAATGGTACTACCTAATAAAAAAAAAATTCTAGTGCTCCAACCTAATCTTTGTTTTTAAGATGATCAGGAAGACATAATTTCATCCCTTAATACATTTGTTTGGAGACATAGGAGGAATGTTGAACATTACAAGAACACTAGTCAAATATTTGAAGAAGAAGAAAGTAGAGTTGAAGCTTTAGAAAGAGTTGTTCAAAGGAGAGATATCCAAAGAATGGAAAGACAATTGAGACAAGTAGCTCAAAGAAAAATTTAACTTACCACCTTGGAACAAACAAGGTTCCTCAGAAGTACCAAGGAACATGGTGGGCAAAACATAATTTTTGATAAACTTATAGAGCTTGGTTTCCCCATATTAGACATTCCAAAGCAAAAAGGTGAAAATAAAAGTTAGAGTAGACCACCCTCCCCTATTAGGAATCAAGACACTAGTACTTCACTTTCTACCTATCAGGTATTGGCCCTGCATTGAATTACTACTACCCCAGTTGTTAATTTCTTTCCATACTCTGCCAAAACAATTATGGCTGCTCCATGGGCCACAAAAATAGGACCATTAGCACTAAAAACTTACCATCCCCTCCTTGCTGGTTCAAGGAATAATTTTTTGAAATTCTTAGGAGATGGGAAGGTTACTACAGATGAACATATTAAAGCCTTCTTTGTAACTACTCACATCTTAGGTGTTAGACATGAAGATGTTGACATAATATTATTTGTTGAGACCTTAATAGAAGGTGTAGTAGATTCATTCTACCACCTAGATGATGGCTCAATCACTAATTGGGATACAATGAGGATGGCCTTTGGGACAAGGTTCAAAATTGTGAAAGATGAACATGCCTTGTTAACATAGTTGACTTCCATTAAAAAAAATTCTACCATGAGTATGAGAGATTTTGTTGCCAAGTTCAATAAGATTACTAGCAAAATTCCAACTACTGATAGACCTACAATTGGTAATTTGAAAACCTTCTTTATTAGTGCGATGCCTCTAGATGTCAATTACAATTTGAGAAGAGTACATCCCATAAATTTAGTAGACGCCCAAAAGAAGGCAATCAAATTTGAAGATGATTTGATTTCCATGGAAAATGGAAGCAAGAACTTCAAACTAAAGGAAGTTCTAGTAATACTACATCATCTGATGAAATGATTCAAAAATTGTCGAATGAGTTGATAGTAGTAAAAAGACAATTACCTAGATTCAGTAATTCCTATAAGTGGAATTATCAAAATTTTCCAGGAAAGAACAATAATGGAAAATATCTGTAGCTCACAGGCTCACAACCTAGGTTGCAAATTGAAGTAGCACCAAAGAAGGGAAACATGTGCATCTTTCACTTGACCATAGATCACGATAGTGAGAGTTGTCTAAAGACTGCTTGTGTGATACAATTATTATCTACTAATGAATTTAACACTCTAACTCCTTGTTTAGAGTCTGATTTGTATTCAAATAGCAACTCTAGAAATTTATTTTTGGAATACGAATCAGATTCCAAACTGAAAGGCGAATGTTATGCAACCATTGATGGAACTTCATATACAGTGCTTACTTGGGGCTGAAGACTGAAGAATCAATCCTCCAGTCATGCTCACAAAAATGATTCCACTCCTTCAGTAAGTAATTTTCATACTCATCAAGGAATATAAACCTCACAAATGGGTAAGGACAAAATACCTTTTGATTTCATTCAATTCTATGAAGAATCAAGAATTCAAATTTCCCCTATAGATTATTTGAAATCTCACCCTTCTAAGTTAAAAGGACTGGTAGATCGGTGTAAAGGGAACACATCATATTTGAAACACAATGTGATTTTTGAAAAAGGAGATGAAACTTTAACATTTGGCTTGTTTAATCAAGAGGATTCTACTATTTTAGCAACATCTCTTGGGCAAAAACCTGACCCATTTTATATCTCATTGTATATCAATGGGTGCAAGCTAAGCAATTGCTTAATAAATGTAGGTGCATCAGACAATGTTATGTTGTATTCCATAGCTAAGGCCCTGGGTCTCAACCTTAATAAAGTGCATGGGAGATGTTATTCTATGGATGCCAAACAAGTCCCTTTGCTTGGGAAAATCAAAGATGCTCAAGTAGCCTTGGCCTCACATCTAGAGAAGAAACTCTTATTGACCATTCTAGTAGTAGATATCCCAACAAGCTATGGACTTCTTTTAAGCAGGAGTTTCTGCTAGGACATAAGAGGAGAAATTAAACTGGACTGGTCCCAAATAGTCATACCTATCAAGAATAAGAAAGTTAAGTTAGAACTCGAAGAAAAGGAAAAATTCATGATTCTAAAATTAGATGATCCTAAATCGTAGATCCTCTATCAAGAGCTAGAATTTGGAAACTACATGTTATTTACTGAAGGGGCTCTAAATGAACAAAGAGATGGATATCTAGGCAAATGAATTCTTAATGGAGATAAAGATGTAATAGGCATATGGACACTTGAATTTGATGGAAATTGTGCCTCTTCAGGGTCTAGTGCAGGTGTAGTGTTGATACCCCTTGAGGGAGAACCTATGCCCATGGCTTTCAAATTATAATTTGGGAATACAAATAATACTATAGAGTATGAGGCTTTGTTATTAGGGATAATATCAGCAAAATAAAGAGAAGTAAAGATCTTGAGAGCTTGAGGTGATGCAGAGCTTATTGTCAGACAAATTAAAGGATAATATTATATGAAAAATCATGAGTTAAAGAGCTATAAAAATAGAGTTTGGGATGAAATAGAAGGTCTAGATGCCTTTTCTATTGAAGTAGTACCAAGGGAGATGAACACCAAAGTTGATTCTCTAGCAGTTTCTAGTTCTTTGATACTACCTCATCCAAAATTCAAGGATAAGAAATACCAGATTGAGATTGTGTATCGAGCTTCTATTTTGGACAATGTAGAATCTTGGCAAGTCTTTGAGGATGACAAAAGCTTCAGATGTTCCTAGAAAATGACAAATCTAGTTTTGCACATGAATCCAAGAATGATAATCATGAAAGTTCTGATGTCGAGAAGAATCAAAATGATAAAGTTCAATTGTGAGGTAATATCATTCCCTCATACTTTGTAGCCTTGGAAAAGTTGTTTAATAGACACGATGACTACATAAAGTAGAAAAGTGTAGAAAGGGAACCTACCATTGGAGAGTATGAGGGGGTAAATATTGGAGACACTCATGATCCTAAAATGACCAATATTGGAAAATGTTGTTCATTTAAAGAGAAGGACACTACAAAATGAATCTTCATAGAATATCCTGATGTTTTTGCTTGGAGTTATGAAGATTTAAGAAGCTATCGAGGTGGGGATGTAAAATATCAAATTCCACTCAAACCTAATGCAGTTCCTTTTCAAAAAAAATGAAGGAATTATAATCCTAAGGTTGTAGATGCCATTTTTCTAGAGGTAGATAAAATGTTGAAAGCGAGAATCATCTACCCCATCCATCACTCCACCTGGGTAGCTAACATAGTACCTATCAGAAAGAAGAATGAAGAAATAAGGATCTACGTCAATTTTTGTAATTTGAACTAGGTGTCTTTGAAGGATAATTTTGCTCTTCCCAATATGGATTACTTACTACAAACAATGGCTAGATCTGAAATGATGTCTATGCTTGACGGTTCTCAGGTTATAATCAAGTTGAGGTAGAGGAGAAAGATCAGCATAAGATGACATTTACCACTCCTTGGGGTATGTTTGCATATCACACAATGCCCTTTGGACTCATCAATGCTGGTGCCACATTCCAGAGATGTATGAGCAAAATGTTTGCTAATCTAAAAGACTAGATTATAGTTATATATCTAGATTGTAGGAGTTGATGAAATCCAACTCCACAGTCACCAAGATCACCTACATGCAAATAGCTTTCCGAAGAGAAACCTAAGAAGGAGGAAGAGCTTGGAGCAAACAGTGGAAGAGAAAATATTTCACAATAGAGAAAATAAAATTGCTATGTAAATGGATGAATTTACAATGAGAGAGAGACTGAATATAAAGGCCCTAAGGAAGCTTGTAGAACAAGCTAGAAAGTGGTAGAAGATAAGGTTGACAACTAAGCACACTTCCACAAAAAGGTGGAACATGCTAGAAGGGAACAAACTCCCATGTTGTCAACAACTCATCACTACAACTATTAATTATTAAATATTAAATAAATGCATTAACCTAAGTACGCTTAAGTAAATAGAATAAATAATTAATAATTAATAATTTAATCTAACACCCCCATTAAGTGCAACTTAGGGGAATACCTTAAGCTCACAAAAACTAAGATGAAATGCAAAATGGGTCTCGGCAACAAGGCCATGTTAGGTACCCATGTAAAATGCAAAGAAATGCAACATCTAAAAATGGGGAAAGAGGGAAAACCTCATGGGAAAAACCCTCCCCCAAAAAGAGGTAAAAACAAACATGGAGAAAAAAAACATGGAGGAAGGAAGGAAGGAATGCCTCAACAAGACCCCCAAAGGAAAAGTTCTACCAGAAATAGCTCAAGAGACTCTCTCAAAACTATAAGTACAACTAGCCCCCCCATGAGAATAGACACCAAAGCCTTCCTAGAATGATAGAGCTCCTATAGAAATGATTGAACCAATGAAACTCCAATGCAGAAGGAACAAGGGCACATAATAAGAAAACTCCTAAATGAGGGGGGAAAATAGAAGGTCTAGCTGATGCCCAAAGGAAAAAATATGAGGATCTAGAAATGGAATCCCCAAGGCACGTGTGATGACACTATCATGAATGTCCACTATAGTATTTGCAACAAGTGCTCCTGGAGTCTCAATGAATTAAGTTGGAGGATTAGGTAGAGTGAAAGAGAAATCCTACAGAGGAGAAAAGTCCTCAACTAGATGTGGTGTGGTAGTCAAAATAGGGATCTTAGGAATAATACAAATGTTCAAGTATCCAAACTACACCACATGATGCTCCTACAAAAGAGAAGAGTCATGCTCTAACAATGGAGATGGTGGACCAAAGTGTGAGAAGGTGTAGAGATGAGTGGAAGGATCAACTGCCCCTATAGAAATAAGAGCTCCTATTACACAATCTCGAATGAAGACTGAATCAATAGTGAACTCAACTATCTTCCCTAATCCACTGTGTGTAATTTGAGAAATCAAGAGAAGGTTGGTAGACAAAGATGGAACATACAATACATCATTGAATATACCATGCTAGATGCAAACTGAACCTTTCCCATAGACTAGTAAGGTAGTGTTATTCCCCATAAGAATATGAGGAATAGGAGAAGCCTCAAGAGTAGAGCAGACACCTTGAGAAAATGTCATATGGTGAGAAGCACCTGAATCAAGTATCTAAGGAACCTATGAAGGAGATGTAATGGAAGCCTATAATCCATGACCCTTTCCAAGATCTGATGTCGATGAAAAAGATGTGGAAGAAGATTGAAAGGCAAACCCATGTGAGGTAGAAAAGGGTGGAGAAGAAACAATGTTCTTCTGAAGAAGAGCTTGCAAATCTACAATTTGTTTCTCATAGCCATCAAATCTCTTCTGAAAACAATGTGGCTCATCATGAGATTCTTTTTGACAATAGGAATAGGTAGGAATCTTAGTCTTCTTTTTCTCCTTCTTCTTAGAAGATGATGAACTAGTAGAAGAGGGATCTAATATCTACTTCGACTTCTACTCTTGTGTATCCTTGACAAGCAATGCCTATGACTGTGAACCTGAAAGTGAAACCATTTGATTGATCTTGGACTATTCACATGTTAAGTGATCACAAAATATCTCAAATGAAGGCATCTTATGTCTATCACCCAAGGCATCCATAGTGGAGTAGAAAGTAGAAGAGAAGATCTGATACTGTCCCCTCAACTTTGAGAATATCAAAAAGATACACTCATCATCTATCTTGGTTTTCCCACATCCCTGCAAAACTCTATGCAAAGATTTGTATTTCATCAAGAAGTCCTCAATGGTGGGAAAGTTGTCAGGTGTCAAACAAGTCAATTCTGCATCAAACTGAAGTGCCCGAAACTCATTCACTGTGCCAAACAAAGTCTAAAATTTGAGCCAATAGGCCCGTGGAGTGGTCAAACCATCCAAGTGAAATAGTAGACTATCTAAAATATTTAGTGCAATCAATCCCATGCCTTCACCCATTTTATTCCTATGCTGAAGAACCTCAAAAGGGCATGTAAGAATAGGTTGATTCTCATCCAAACATGACCATAAGCCCCTTGACATGAGAAGCCTAGTCATTTGTGCCTTCCAGGTATGATAGTTGTGTGGTGTGAGATAGGTCATAGATGGATCCTCCATTGAGAGAGAAGAAGATGGAAGTAGAAGGGTCTTATTTTGAAGTAAATTACAAAAAAGAAAATGCTCCCCCCCTCCACAATGTATAAATTGGGCACTCTTTACTTAGTGTGATTACAATAGCCAATTTTGGGTCTATTTTTGAAAGTTGTATTTCTATCTATAGAACTTATAATCTAATTACAGATCTAGAAATTAGACAAAATAATATGCACTTTCAAAAAAAATAGAACCTGATTATGTGTCCAGATGAGCCAGTACTAAGCATTTGAAGTAGCAAAAATTGAGAATTGTGAGTTGTAAAAAAATTTAGGAATAGAGATCTCAAACCACTTGCACCAATGTGTAGATCATGAAATCCTACCCCAAAACAAAAAAAATTGCTTGAAAAAATGAGTCCGTATGAGGGAGATATCACTGTTTGAAAATCACCTTTGTAGTTATTTTTTTTGAATCGCCACCATCGCAGCTCCAAAAAATAAAGAAAAAAGCCCAAAAAATATCAGATCTATTATGTCAAACCCTCTTTCTCCTTTTTCTCCAAATACTAAAAAAAATTTCTTCCTCTCGATTGAAGAAAAAATTACAAACAAACTAGGGTTTGTGTCTCCAAATCATGGCTTAAAAAAATCCTTCAAAAAAGAAGCAATAGGGAGGCTCTGATACCATATATCAGTTGATAAAATCCAACTCCACAGTCACCAAGACCACCTACATGCAAATAGCTTTCGGAAGAGAAACCTAAGAAGGAGGAAGAGCTTGGAGCAAACAATGGAAGAGAAAATATTTCACAATAGAGAAAATGAAATTGCTATGTGAATGGATGAATTTACAATGAGAGAGAGACCAAATATAAAGGCCTCAAGGAAGCTTGTAGAACAAGTTAGAAAGTGGTAGAAGATAAGGTTGACAACTAAGCACACTTCCACAAAAAGGTGGAACATTAGAAGGGAACAAACTCCCATGTTGTGAACAACTCATCACTACAAATATTAGCTGTTAAATATTAAATAAATGCATTAACCTAAGTAAGCTTAAGTAAATAGAATAAATAATAAATAATAAATTATTTAATCTAACATGGATGACCTCACTGTGTTTTCAAAAAAGAGAAAAGATCACATGGAAGATTTAAGGAAAGTCTTACAAAGATGCCGAGAACATAGAATCTCACTCAATTCGAAGAAATCAATTTTTTGTGTGAAAAAGGGAAAGCTCATTGGTCATATAGTGTCTTGGGAAGGGATTAGAAATGATCCTAAATGAGTAGAGGCCATCCGAAGGTTAAGCTTGCTCTCAAATAAGATAGAGGTTAAGTCATTCTTTAGGTAGGTGAATTTCCTTAAAAGGTTCGTACCATATTTCGTAGAAACCACTAAACATATTTTGGATATGATGAAGGGAAATTCAAATTTCAATTGGAATGAGGCAAGAAAGTAGGCCTTTCAAAATATAAAGATTGCTATTGCTAATGCCCTAGTGTTGAGTCACATGAATTATAAGTGAGATTTCCTCATTTACTGTTATGCTTCTAAACATACTTTATTAGCAATACTTATGCAAGATAATGATGAAGGGGTACAAGCTCCAATAGCTTTCATGAGCATACCCCTAAAAAATCATGAATTAAAATACTCAGATAGAAAAGCATGCTTTTGTAGTAGTTAAAGCACTTGAAAATTTTTGGTTCTATATCTCGCATTCACATTCTGTCATTTATGTCCCAGATGTAGCTATGAAAAGTGTGTTGACACAAAATTATGTAGGTTGCAATGCCAGATGATTGTGGGTAGCAAAGACACAAGAGTATGAAATAGAAATTAAGCCTACCAAGCTAGTAAGGGGTAATGCATTGTGTAAAGCAATTGTAGAAAACAAGATTGCTGAAGAATCAAAAGAATTAGGAGAAAAACAACTAGTGTTGGTGGTAGGTCTTCATGATTCATGGTTTGAAAATATTAATTATCTACTAACATATGGAGAATGTCCAGAGGACCTAAATGGAAGAAAAATAAGAGATCTTAAGTTGAAAGAAGCTAAGTACATAATTTGGGATGGAAAATTGTTTAAAAAGGCTATTGATGGCATTTTTATTAGATGTGTGGACAAATAACAACAATAAAAGGTGTTGAAAACATTTCATGATGAAGCTTGTGGAGGTCATTTTTCATCCTCAATCACAACTTTCAAAATATTGAGACATTGCTATTATTGGCCTAGAATGTTCAAAGATGCCTATTCCTAGTTCGCAATGTGTGAAAAATGTAAGATGTTTACTGGGTGTCCTCAATTAGCTACTCTACCATTAAGGCTTGTCGTCATTGAAGGACCTTTTCAACAATGGGGTCTTGATTTTATTGGTCTAATTAGTCCAACATCCAATGCTAGGCACTAGTACATGATAATTGCAACTGATTACTTCATTAAGTGGGTGAAAGACAAAGTGACCAAGAAAACTACTTTTGAAGTAGTGTGTGAATTCATTAAGGAGAATATACTGGTTAGATTTGGTCTTCCTATCAAACTAGTGATGGATAATGCAACCTACTCATCAATTGAGATTACTAATTTTTTCTTTGAGTGTGGAATCACTATTAGTCATTCATATAATTATTTCCCACAAGGAAATGGCCAAGTTGAGTCTAGTAACAAGAATTTGATAAATATTGTTAAGAAACTAGTCTTAGATAATCAAAAGACTTAGCACAAGAAAATTCATGAGGCACTATGGGTGATAGGATGACACCTAAAAGAACAATTGACATATCTCATTTTGAATTAGTATATGGAACTAAAGCTAATCTTCCATTACCTTTAGAATTGGCTACAAACAAACTCAGAATAGTGATCAAAGATGATATCTATAAAGATGGTCTAGAGAAGAGAATTTTGTATCTGAGAAAACTTGAAGAGGAAAGAAAAGAAATGGTAGATCACATCACACAACATTAGATGTGAGTGAAGGATCTATTTGATAAGAAGGCTAGACCATGAAAATTCATGGTAGGAGACAATGTGTTACTTTGGGATAAGCGAAGTGCTCCAAAGGGTATGCATAAAAATTTTGACACCTTGTGGAAAGGTTCCTTCAGAATTCATCAGACATTCAATAATAATTCTTTCAAATTGGCTTATCAAGATGGTGAAGTGCTACCTTTGACCTATAATGGTTAGGATCTAAAGCTTTATCAAATTACAAATTGGGAACATGTAACCCCTATATTGTATTATATTTAGGTTTAGTTCCTTTTGTGTTTCCTAGTTAGTTTCTTCTCTTGCCTTTATTTTCCTATTCTTCTCCTATTTTTGTTTTGTTGTGATCATTGTCTTTTATTTTTATGAAACTAGAGATTTTGAGTTCCTTGCTTTTGTATGCTCTACTCAAGTCCTTATTTAGAGCTAGTTGTTGCCCCACTTTTCATCCTATACCCATTTTGCAAAAGTAGAAAATTTTGTGTCTTAGTCTAGTCTAGGTGTGTCTAGGTCTAGTCTTTCCTCCTTAGGTGAAAAAATTCTCCATCCAATTCCCCATCTTTTCCTTCTCTTGCATTTCATGGCCAGGTGGGTTTATCCTTGATGTTGTATGGGTAGCTTAGTACCTAATTTGATGGATATTCTAGCATTTCATGAAGTTATTCACAAAACTAGACTTATTCATGGCTTGTCTTACTTTTCCCATGAAGGAATGACACTTGTAGAAAATCAAATATTGCCTTCTCCTCAGTGGGTTTTTAGCCCATGAAGGTGATTTCCTATAGTGGTTAACAAATGAAGATCATGGATCAAGATAAGAAGATAACAAGTTTTTTTATGGTAAATATTTGTTTTCATTGTAGTATTTTATTTTGAGAAACACTTGGGATTCATCATGATGCTTGAAATTATCTTAAGAGGAAAACCTAAAGATGACTTCTCCTCGGTGGGCTTGTGATCCATGAAGTCCGATTTCTACCAAAAATAATTGTGAAGGAAAGAAGTGAAGAACTGGGCCCCCTTTGATTTTCACAGTCCTTTTGTGATTTTACGAACCTAGAGAAAAGGTTAACTCATGAGTTAGAATGTAAATAAAGCCTAAGTGGAAAATTGGAGATCATCTTCTCCTCATCAAGTTTTTAACCCATGAGGGTGATTTTTCGCATTCACAAAGAAATCAACATTTTAAAAAGATTGGGTTCACAAATTACACATGAGGCATCTCAAGATGTTAATAGAAACAAACTAACCACTCTTGGAAAAGTATATAGGATGAAATCTAGCTAAGCAAAGATTTCCTTACGGAGTACTCTGTTCTTAATTTTTTGAAACTAAATGGAAAATGGGAAGGTAAATATGAAAGGAAAGAAAGTTACCATTGGGCCAACAAAAATAGTAAAAAGACACTGAAATGTCTGTTAGAGGCTCCCACATTTACTGATTCAATGGATTTATCCTTCAATTTATTCATGTGGCACAGATGTTGAAGATTAATGAGTGAATTAGGATTTCTATATAGAGGGAAACATAACAATTTTTCAAATTACCTCTTTTTCTTGAACTATTATGCTGTTGAATTGCAAAAAGTTTTCAAATCTCTTATACTTACAAATTCAATCCTCTATGTTTCATTCAAGTTCAAAGTTTTGATTCACTTTTCCTTAGATAAAATGGCAACCAGATTTGCTGGATTTAATTGAGTTAACAGAATCAAATCCACATTGTAGAGTTTCATAGATAGCTCACTCTATTTCTATGACATGCAAGATTTTTAAAGGAGGTTGAGGTTGGAGCCAATTCATCCTAAAACTAAGAAGCTCTGAGGAAGTGGGCTAGTGGAGGCAGCTGGGTTTTTGGTAGTAGTTCAAGCTCCTAAATTGATTGTTGAATGCATAAATCACTACAACTTGAATACCATACAAATTATGGTACTTGACCATACAGTTCTAATCTCTATTGATAAGAAAACTATGTTGAATTACCTTAGAGTTCCAAAATGGGAGGAATTTTATGAGTTGATGTTAGGAGGAGCATTGTCTGAGTTCTCCTTGAAGAAGATGGTTTGGAGAAAAGAAATTATGCGATCTTGGTTTCAAAAGATGCGAGGCACCAAGAGTAAGGTTCCTAAAACTCTATTTGGAACTGATCTCAAGCATAAGATTGTAGACATTTTGGTTCTCTTGCATAGATTGAACGGTGAGGTAGAAGCACTCAATTTTGTTGAACAATATTTCTTTTTGGTACAAGTTATCTATTTAGATACACAGTATATTGATTGGGCCTATGTAGTAAGTGAGCATCTGTCTAGAGCCCTTAG
This sequence comes from Cupressus sempervirens, assembly GCA_028749045.1. NCBI lineage: Eukaryota > Viridiplantae > Streptophyta > Pinopsida > Cupressales > Cupressaceae > Cupressus > Cupressus sempervirens. Next base: position 220,033,415 of record CM053791.1, read on the forward strand.
CACTGTGAAGTTTTACAACACCTCTTATATGTCTTATTTTCTAATTTATATGCTAGCTTCTCTACAATTGTGGCTAGGCCTTTCTAGAATAGAGAACTTTCCTGATGATGTGAAAAGCTATGAGTTTTATCCATGTTTGCAATTGTGGAATAGTTATGCAAAATATATCAAGGTTAATGATGAATTTATGATGAGAATTTGCAGGGAACTCCAAGGATGCCTAGATAGTAGGTTTAGCCTAGAGGCAATGGTAGCTATTAGTCAATTTGGTAGCTATTTTATCCAGTTCTCATCCTTCTTATATTTGCATCTTGTAGCTTTCGATGGATTTCCTTTGAAGCTTCCCAGTTACCCGAGCAATATGATTATGTTGATAGAGATCGTGAGGCAGGTGAAAGTGCTAAGTGCAAGATTGAAGAAGAAAGGGTATGAATTCCCTATGAAGGTTAGAGCTTACAGTTGCGAGTCTCATTTTGATGCAAAAAATATGCTTAAGGCATTTGAGACTAAATATCAATTGGAGGCATATGAGGTCATGAGACCTATGTTCAACCTAAATGGATATACATGAGATGTGTTGTAGATTGGGAGTGTGATCAAACATGTTGCCACTATTGAAGACTATTGGGCAAACTGTAGAGATGAGCTTGAAAGCAAAGATTGTGCTTTCACTAGGTTCACAGTAGAGAAGATTAAAACATATGGTATCAACTTTGATGTACAAGGATTGGAAGATGATGGCCAAAATATGTATAGTAAAACATATTTAACTAAGTTAAGGGTCTTTCTTATTAGTTTAGAGCCTTATGTAGATGTTGAGGAGAATTTAGATATTATATGGGCCAGGATCATCAAGAGAATGGGGAAGTGGGTTGAATGGACAACCAAGAGGAGATGAAGCAAAGGTGCAACCACTCAAGTTTCTCCAATAGCTACAACACCTTATTCATCCCAGAGTGCTAGACCAGGCATAACAATAGCTACCACTCAAGGACCAGCTCAACCTTTAGGTGGAGGTGATCAACCTCTAGACAAGAATGTCCCCTTAGTCAAGACCTATCATGATGGTTCCCTCCTAGTCATTGGAACCTAGATTGGTGCTGAAGAAAAGAAGACAGAGGAGCCAAAGGGTAGTGCTACTGCCTCTATTCCATCCCCACATGTCACACCAATTCCATCACCTCATGTTTCTCTAGTCCCTTCTCCCTATACCACTCTAGTTCTCTCTCCTCATCATAGCCCTATTCCACCAACAAGCGTTACACTTCTACAACCAATTGGCTCTACAATACAAATAGTAGATTTGGGAGATGGAAAGAGTAGTAGTAGTGAGTCTACTAATTCTAATGAAGCAAAGAAGAAGACTCCAGAATTAGATAAAAGCCAAAGCTCCTCTAAGCTCATCTCTCAAGATCCAAAGAATCCCTTCTCTTCAATTGTTGTGACAATCACTCTAGCTAAGAAGAAGATGTTTAGTATAGAATCACTTGGGATAGCCTCAAAGGTGATAGGTATTGACTCCTAGTAGGAGGATACTCTAGAAAGAAAGAGGAAAAGAAAAGATGAAAGCACTTCCTCCAAAGATATTGTATCCCTTGTAGTTCATTCTGGATCTGCATTGACAAAAGTAAAGAAGCAAAAAACCTTGTCTATACTTGGGCAAGATCTAGAAACAGGGCACCTGACACTGGAGATAGCCAAACCCAACAAAGGAGGAAGGATTGAAGACATGACTAGTAATGATTTTACTCTACACTTTGTGGACCTTAGAGAAGCCAGGCATGACACCAAAGTTGGCTTGTGGAAGTCAACTAATGAGGTAATTGAGGGATAATTAGAAAGTTTGAAGTTGTCCAAGACCAAAATGAAGGTTGAGATAGAAGAATTGAATAGGTTCATCAAACAGTTAGTCACTCCATTGGTAGCCATCTCTAGAGTATCGATGACCCAAAATCCTATTGCTGCTGAAGTTTAGGCCTTCATCTTGCAACATCAAGAAGATAGGCATTTTGGCTAGATTGGTAAGGAATGGATTGAAAAGCTCAAATTAGAAGGAGCTACTATTATAAAGAAAATTGGTAATGTTATCCTAAGGTCGGAGATGGAAAAGGATAACATCATATCAAATAGCAATACCCTAGCTGGAGAAAGGGTGAAGTGTGATGATTGCATCTCCCTCCTAAAGATGATCATTCATATGAAGGAAAAGGAAGTGGTTGAAGCAAAAATCTTGTCGAAGGGAGATAAATTTCTATTCAAATGGCTTCAAAGCATGCAGTTCAAGATGGAAATGATCCATTCAATAGACAAAGGGCTCAAATAAATAGAGGATAAAGTGAAGAAGACACAAGACAAAGGATTTGAACTCATGAAGGGATTACATATAGATTCATAGACTAGTGGTCAAGGAAAAGCACTCTTTGGGATCAATGTCATGAAGGAGAACTTTTCCAAATTTTTGGATAATCTATCTAATGTATCTTCCAATAGTCAAAATAGGGTTACTAAACTTCAAGCACTTAGTGGATGCATACACGTGGCCATAGAGGAACTACCAAATCAGCTGAATGCTATGAAAGAGTTGGCCAAAGAACATTCCAAATGGCTCTTAAGATATACCAATATGCATGTGCCTAGGCATGAAGAGCACATCCCAATCATAGTTGCCACCAAGACCTATAGAGCAAAAGCAGAAAAGGGGAAGAAGTCAAAGTGATTCACATTTTGCCTCCTTTTTGTTTTCTTTTGTAATTTTTGAAAAATGACAAATTGGTGCCTTAATATTTGTTATTTTTGAGAAGATGAACCAATTGAGCTTCCATTGTAATAGTCATCTCAAAATTGTATATGTATGAGATTGAAAGATTAATAAAAGGTCAACAAATTTTTGGTGTGAAGTACGTTGTGTTTTAGAGACAACTGAATGGTATTTTATATGAATTATTTTTTGTTCCAGCTCTCTTAGATTTAGTCTTATGTTTTCTCTTTTTTTTGAATTGAAGCAAGGAAAGAACATAGTTTCAATCCCTTTTTTCAAAGCAATGAATGAATGTGATAAGTAGTGTCATTGTTCATTCAGAGAGAAATCCCTTTAGCATCTTCCATTTGTTAATCATAGTTCAGATTCAAATTAACTTAGTTCAGTACTAGCTATTACTCTATTAAGCTTTGTGAATTCATAGAATGTTTGGATTCATAAACTATTTTAAATATTTAAAAAAATTTAGTTTCTTGAGTTAGATCCTGTTTAGGTCTGGCTTAGTTCTACCTCTTCTGTTCTTGGGTCAGGAACATACCCTAAATTAGTTTTAGGAGAGAAACATAATTCATTTTAAATCTATTCTAGGGACCTATACCTATCAATTTAGAGAGAAGCAAATTCATCCATAAGTGGCCTTTCAACTATTTTTAATTAGATATTGTTCAAAGTTTGGGTATTTAAGAGTTATAACTAAAAAGAACAAATCTATTTACCAAAACTATTGAGGTAATGTTGGTTGGAGCCTCATAATGAATTAGAGTATTATAGACCTTCATGTTTGGAGGAGTAGGATGTAACCATAGAGAGACATCATCCATTAGAGATTCATCTCTAATTTTCAAACTTTGTGTGCTCTTATTATTGCTTCCATAAAAATGTATCTTGGGTTTTCCGTGCTCTTTCTTTTCATTGAATGGGAACACAAACTCCTCTTGATCATCTTCATCATTTTTTCCTACAAATATATCATATGATTCAAACACCATCACACTATATGGAAAAGGTTGTTCCTCCATGATCTTGGGAGGCTGATTTGAAACATGATTGTACCCATATCTATTTTCACTTGGACCCATACCTGTAATACTATTATTCTCATTGTTGATGTTATCATAGGGGCCATAATTTCTGCACTAATTTTGAGAAAAAATATTTTGGGCAACAAGCTATCTTGGATAATTGCCTTGGTTCCTTGAGGAATTCAAATTTATTCTCATAAGTTCATTGGATAAAAGAGACATCATCTTGTTCATGGCCTTAACCTCACTAGCCATATCGTTCTCAAGTTTACTAGACGGAGAATTCTTTTGCTCTAAGAATACAATCTTTTGAGGCTCACACCCTGAATATGTAATTGTTGGCATTGGAGTAGCAATAACCTATTGTAGTAAACCTACTAGATTCAATATGGGTATTTGATTGAGCATAGTATCTCCTAGAAGAAATGGTGGTATGGCTACTATATTATTAAAAGTGAAGGAAAATACAAAGTTCCCTCCACCATGGGTATCTACCTACTTCATAAATGTAACAACTTCTTTGAAGACCTGTTTAGTGGTATCAATGTCTCTAGGTGGGAGCCTTCTTAGAAAAATAGAAGTTAATGAATCCATTTTTCCCAAATAGATTTGGATGACAACCTCTTATGGTATAGTGTAATAGAACTCGATTCTTTGATACATCTTATAGAAATAATGATTAAATTGTGAAATAGTCTCATGGGGATCCCTCTTAATTGAGATGAATTGATGATGTAGGATAGTTTCATCAATATAGACATTGAATTGAGCTAGAAACTTTCTCTCAAAAGAGTTACAATCCCTTATTTATGCTGGTGGTAGATTGAGGTACCAGTTGAATGTCATTTCCTCCAAAGTATAAGGGAAAAGGTGAAAAATCACATCCATATGTTGAATCTGGTTTTGATTATAAATTTATTTGAAAATTTTAATATGATCTTTTGTTGTTCCTGATTCTCTAGAGATGAATTGTGGGCAAAACTTTTCAATATTTTTGAGTAAGTCATGTAATGGACTAGCTAGGTTCAAAGGTGAACTTTAGGCAATAAGAAAGCCATGTTGCATAGTGATGGGAATGCATGAAGTATATTGTAGAGTGGATGATGATGATGGAATTTTTAATGTGAATGGGTGGAGCCTAAGTATCCCTTTATCAATGTGAGGCTTGCAAAATGACTAAGTTCTAGGAACTCATGTGCACTAGGTGAAGGCCTTAAAGCTCACTGAAATGGAGATGGTGGATTAGGATATTCTAGTTTATGTATATTCTAGAAAAGTTCACTTGTATAAAGCACACCTCTTCAAAAAGGGCACATGCACACCTGCACATAGTGACAAACTTGGAAAATTTTCTAAACTTTCAAAAACTATAGAATTTTCAAACAACAACTTGGGTTTTTGAGCCAAATGGTTTTTAGGCCCTCCTTCTAAGGGAACTTCTATTGAGTTGTCATTTTGCATGATATTAAATGACATGAATCCTTTTTAACTCCTCTCTTGAAAAGCTAATCAAGGATCAACTCCAAGGTTTTGGGCAATCTTGTAACTTACTAAAATCTACTCAATTAAAGATAAATATATATGCTCACGAGGAGGCCTTTGCTGGTTTTGAATAATTTTAGATAATTTTTTTGATCTATTGCTATTTGAAAAAGTAATTAAAAAAATATGTATTTTTGGTATTTTATGTTTTATAATGAATGCAATTTATAGATGCAACTATATGAATTCCTATTTTAACCAAGTGCTAGAAAAGAAAATAACAAAGATAAGGTGACTAGAGATTGAAGAAAATAACTTTGAGAGGGAAATTCCTAATAGAGGGAAATTCCTAATAGACATAAACTATGGTAATAATACATCTATGAATTGAATCATCAAAAAGATTAGGTAGGATCCTAATGAAAATAGGAGCATTGCTCCCTCATTCCACTGATGCAATCATCAATGGGAACTCGATAATAACTGAAAGATGTTTCACTCTTCATCAAATTGCAAGGCCATGGAAAGTGCACTCATGTGAAACAATACGCTATGAAAGAATAATAGGTGATCTTCTCTCCAATTTTTTACATCAGTGGAATTCGTTAACATAAGGCAAACACCAAAACTAAAAGATCGCACAATCATAATAACACAATAAAACCATTGGGTCCATTATTATTCATGAACATGCATTCACAAAAATTACCTACTTCGACAAGAATAACTACACTCAAAATAAGAGCACCAATAACATATATTATTGAATGAAAGTAATGGCCTGGAGTACATATTACATTCGTGTATTTATAAGAAATCATCGCATGCCTTTCTGTTAGGAGTGAGAGATCTTAAAATGCAAATTCATGATAAAAACTAATAAAACAAATAAAATTATATATAAACCAGCTTTCTAAATGGTGCTAAGTAGGTCTCTACCCATGTTTATATCCATTAATGGGTGCATGATCCTGTACATGAATTAAAATAATAAAAGAATGAGAATATAAGAAGATAGAAGACATGAGATGATCTGTGAGTCTTTGGGAGCTCTAGAAATGGAAGATAGAACTTCTTTAGGTGTCTCTAGGATTTGAATTGCCATCAAAATGCATTTTTGATGCATGAAATGCTCTAAATTAGCAACTTACAATTAACTGCTGGCATACTCCTTGAAAATATCAGTCCACTTCTTAGAAAAGTGTACCTGCACACCTTGGTGACATGACCCAAAAATCCAAAAAATCTTCTTAGTGTCAAAAATTGATTTCTAACATTTAGGTTTTCTTCCCCTTTATACCAAAATTATGCGTGGATATTTTCCTTTGAAATTTTGGATAACAAAGGTGATTTCTTGAGGAGATAATAAGTCTAAAGCTCCATACTTTGCCCTCACTTCCCTGTGGAAATCATGAAGTGTGACTTCTTGGAAATTCACTAGAAGTTGAAAGTCATGCGTTTGAGTGCAATCTTAGCTGTTGGAAAAGACAAGGAAGCCATGGTAATGTTTAGGAGCTTGGGGGGCCTCTAGATGTTTTAGATATGCACACCTATGCACCTTTAGAAACTATTCATTCACCAAGTCTTCAAATTGCACACCTGCTAGGAATTGTGCAAGGTGCTCAATTCACCAAAAAAAAAAGTTCTCAATTTTGAAAATAGTTTCTCCGTTTTTCTCAAATGGGGTCTTAGATCACTCTTGTGTGCTTATTTTTATCTTTTTGATGATTTATATCTATTTGCACACCTTGCACACCTATGTACTTTTCTCTTCTAAACTTGTACTATTGTGCACCTTCACACATGCACAACTTCTAGAGTGCAACTTATGCATATCTAAAAATTACTCTACACACTTGCACACCTTTTGGAGACAATTCATTCACCAAATATTCAAATTGCACACCTCCACACCTTCATGGAATTGTGTAAGGTGGTCATTTCACCAAAAAATTTAAATTCTCAATTTTGAAAATGGTTTCTAGGTTTTTCTCAAATGATGTCTTGGAGCACTCTATTGCACTAATTTTTCCATTTTTATTATTTTTTACACCCTCTTTACAGCCCAAAACTATCATGGACTTGAGCTCCTTCTTCTTCTATATGAAATCCCAAGGCACCTGTTTTGAAAATTCACATTCAATACCATGGTATCTTTTGTGCTATGGATGATGAGTATGCCATGATAACCTACACAACAGATAAAAATTAGTATACTAGTTCCAAAAGACAAAAATGAGACTCAAAAAGGCTCAGGCTAACAAAAAAAGAGAGCAAAAATTGATCAGGACAAATAAGAAAGTGGATTTTTCCTCTCAAAAGCTAGTTTTGCACACTAGTGGACCTACATAGGGTGTGCTAGTGTGCACATTTTTCCTTTCAAATGGCTTAGTGTGCAAGAGCTCACATGTTTCCACTTGATTCTTCCTTGAAGCATTTTGCATAGAATAAGATAGACCTTTTTGAATGCATATCAAATTTTATTTGATTACCCTTTTGAATTGTTGGGGATCTTTAGATTTAACACCACCTGTAATGAACTTTTCTTTCTTTTGTACCCTGACTGTTCTTAGACTATGTGGCCAAGGTAGTGGTGTCATTTTCTAGATTTTTTCTTCAATTTGATAACCCTTGCACTCCTCTTTTAATGAACTATTACAAAAATCTCATGCCAAACAATGATCTTAGTTGTCTGAACCAGTAAGTTTTGAATTATCCATTGCTACTGTGCTCATTTCACAAAAAAATCAAAGTTCTCAATATTGAAAACCATTTCTAGGTTTTTTATAGAGAAGGTCTGGGAGCACTCTAGTGTACTTTTTTTTTCCTTTTTATTATTATTATTTATACCCTCCTTATAGCCCAACATTGTCATAGACTCCAACTCCTTCTTCTTCTTCTATCTAAAATCCCAAGGTGCTCATTTTGAAAATGCACATGCAATACCATGGTATCTTTTGTGTTATGGATGATGAGGATGCCATGATAACCTACACAAAAGATAAACATTAGTATACTAGTGCTGGAAGACAAAACTGAGACTCAATAGGACTCAGAATTGACAAAATAAAATGAGCAAAAATTGATTAGGATAGACAAGAAATTTGATTTTTCCCTCAAAATCTAATTTTGCACATTACTACACCTTCATAGTTGTGTAGGTTGTGCTAGTGCACACATTTTATTTTTAAATGGCTTAGTGCATAGGTTTTCATGTTGCGCATTTGCACACATGCACACTAGTACACATGTGCACTGCACTAGCACATCTTTGCAAAAAGGTGGGGGTTTATAGGTTTTGGGGTAAGCCTTGTGCACACCTCTGAGGGTGTGCACATATGAATGTGCACATACCTAGAGTAGGGTGAAGTGCGCTTGTGTGCACATGCACAAGTGCATATATACACACTTCATGCACTATGAGGTCTATTTCTTTATTTTTACTTCTCTTTGACTACCCAATCCTTCCCAGTTAGAAACTAGGACTTCACCTAGACCCTGGGGAGTGTTAGAAAAGGTTGAGGCTTTAGACTATATGCCACATAGAAAAATTTGAAACTAGGGGGTCCCCATTTTGTGACTCAAAATGGGGCATGTGTTGTTAGGCCACAACAATATGTATGTGTGGTCCCATAAGTAGTGGAGTAGGTGACCCATTTCTTAGAGTATGCTAGAGCTTTAGAGGGTGCATGACCATTGGCTAGAGAAGATGCACCTCCTCCTCATTCTCCTCTTGGGGATGAGGGGAATTATTCTTGTCCTACAATATACTTCTCTCATAGAGATTATTAGTCTTTATGCCTTACATTATATGTGAAGGTATTATACATGATTATTTATCTTTATGCCCTATTTATCTGTGTACTCTCTTTTGTCTATGGGTGGTTATGTATATGATATTTATGAGCATCATTTTGTGTTGATGCACATTTTGGCTCCTTTGGAACTATACACACACACACACACACACACACACACACACACACACACACACACACACACACACACACACACACACACACACACACACACACACACATGATTTAGTATCATTTAATGTGTCACATTTTTTTTCTCTTATGATGTGTATAAACGAGATGCTAAGCTAGATGATTTTGATTTATAGAAATGTGTATGATGGATGGATCATAGTGTAGATGAGATGCGTGTGATTATGAAGATGTGATTAATGTAAATGAATGATATGATAATTCAAAATAGTAATATCTCATGCTAGATTTATAAATGTTTGCTCATGATAGGTGCTCCAACAAATTCATAAAGATTGACCAAGGGATAGAATAGTTATGCAATCAAGATGAAACACGATACATTGAAGAAATCAATGACCTCTCAAGTTAAAGAATGCAAGTAAAGAAGTAACTGAGATTATGTCTTAATGCAATTTTAGTATGAAATAAAATCTTATGCTAGATGCAATCCCTAGGACTTCTTACTAGACCTGTAAGATAGATTTCATCATAGGGATTTTTTTAAAGGCCACTAAATATCATACAATCCTCACTAACATTTCAATCATGAGAATAAGGATATGACATGTGTCTTAGTTTTGTTGGAATTAGATGTAAGAATTAAGGTACAAGAAGCCAAAATGACTAGAACACCATTACTATTAATGTAGCAAGTGAACATAAGAATCAAAGGATAAATTATAGGATGACTAGAATGTTTCTTGCATACAAGCACACCATAAGCATGAGACATATTTCTCATGCTAAGTAATTAGTAAGTATTCTGTCCACAACAATCCTTGCATTCATAACCTGAGACATAGTTGTGCTAAGTATACTCATAGTGACCCATTCATTCACTTTGTATACTGTAACATAGAGAATTAACCTCACTAAAGTGTCCATATAAAATGAGTCAAGGTACACACAGCCATCCAACATGTGATAGAGGCCCTTATAGTGGACACCCCTTTTATATGTATCCTTTAGATCATTGGAACTAAACCATCAAGAATAAAACCAAGAAAAGATGATACACATAGTCCTCATTTCTATAGTCAAGTTAGACATCCTCGAGTTTCTCAAAGGGGAATGAAAAAGAGAAAGAAAAAGATAGAAAAATGTAGCATAGCTCAAATAGTTTCAATGTTTTCAATTTAGTTTCAATATCAGGGGATTGATGTCAAGTGTTGATGTTTATAATGTATGTATAAGAAATATCTATAATAGAGTGATGATAGTAGACAGATACAGTTAGGACAACTGGTGACTGATATCAGAGAGAGATCCTCTATGAGAAGAATCTCACGAACAAACTAAGCGATAGTAGATAGACACAGTTAGGAAAAATGGTGACTAACAAAAAAGAGATCTTCTTTGAGAGAAATCTCATCAGTAGACTAAGAAACATTAGATAGATATAGTTAGGACAACTGGTGACTTACATGAAAGAGATCCTCTAAAAACCATAGGTGTTGCCCCTAGACTATGACCGATTTAAATCCATGTAGGTGTAGATGCTAAAAAATGGTTTTCCTCTACTATTCAATCACATTTTCATACTAACACACCCCATTTTCTCATTTCATAAACTTTGATCTTTTGGCCAATTTAATTATCATTTGAGCACATTCTGACAATATTATTTATCATTCATATCCCCTTTCAAATCAATTATAGATCACTTCAGGATCGAATCCTTTTTATCCAAACTTTATGTAATTGAATCCAAATCATTTCAACATCATCAAGATATCATTTGATTAACCCAAAACCATGTCAACATCATCAGAACCCTTCCTAATCAACACAAAATCATGCCAAATCAACTTGAAATTGTCCCAAATCAACCCTAATTGATCCAAAGTGTGTCAAACACACCTAATCAATCCTCATTTATCAAACTCTAATTATTTTTGTGTCTCTTAGCTCCTTGGAAATCTATAAAACCTATCAAATATGGCCTTAGCATTGTCATGTCCCTTAGTGCTAGGTCAAATTTGTCATTTTCATCATCTGATCATTGACATTTTTCAGTCCCTCAATGTATGATTGTAGCATTATCTAACCAATTTAATAACATCAACAATGCCCATCGATGTTATTATGATCAATCTTATCAATCAACTTCAATCCTGTGGCATCTACAATGTTTGTTAAATGTCATATGTCCTTAATCCATGTCATATGTCCTTGGCATGTTATCAATCCTAATCACTGAATTAATTTGATCATGGCTTTGATCTACCCACCATCATCCTAGTCGATATGCATAACCATCACATTTCATCAAAAGGATTATATTGTATTTATCAAATCAAATTGGCTAATCATTTACTAATTTGTCTTGGATTAGATAACCCATAATCTATTCCTTTGTCATTGCAATAGTTTTTTTCATTTTGCATTGCTAATCATTCTTACTAACCAACATTCTCAATTAATTAATATTTATTAATTAATTGATTCATCCTTCACAAAATTTGGGAATTATTAATTTCCTAAGTCTTATTTCCCACTTCTAATTTCATTTTACTAATTTCTATTTCTGTGGAAATATGATTTTTAATTCAAATATTCCACCTAATCTTGACATGTTGACATCATATGTCATAGATAATCTCTTTAAGCTTGGCTAATATGTGTCATATTTGACATATTTTATTCCTTATGCGTGACTATAATAAGCCACCTCCATCATAAATTCTTGTCTACAAGTGGGTTTGAGATGTCATATGTACATCATAGATTCTCCCACAGTTTTATCCATGTTGACTTTTGTGCATCATAGAATCCTACATTTGGCATCATGTCTCATATTTTTCATAGATATACTAAGGAATATCATGCCAATTTTCATATTCAAGTTGACAAGTGTCCATCCTCTGATTCATGTCTCACCACTTGCACTTTATCTATAAATTGAGCCATCTTTCTCTAATTTTCAATCCTTAGAGTATCTATTCTCACATCACTCCCAAACCACACTTCTAGTACTCTCAATAGCATCATCCCATTTTAATCTTTTTCTTTCAATTGTTTACACTATCGGCAATTGGAGCTACATCAAAATGTAGAAGAAAGAAGGACCTGGGAACTACAATTGAAGAGGGGTTTTTTCTTATGTTTACTTCCTTTATTTCAATTGGTTTTCATAGTATATTAGAAGGGTTTAGTGTATTTTGATTGAGTTTTTATGGTTTTTTGTGGTTTCTCATAGTATACTAGGTTCTAATCCATTTTCTAGTCCTATAGTAGGTTCGAGAAGATTCTAAAATATAATTGAGAGTATATGCATGAGTGAAAGAAGCAAACTAAAGTAGGAATACAAAATACAAAAAATAGGAAAGAAACTATACAAGAGCTAGAGGAAGCATTGCAAGATGTAGAATTTGAGACAAGAGGTGCATGTTTACCAGGTTTTCACCTTCTTGGTAGAGATTCTATTTTTTCTACCATGATTCTTGTTTGCCAAATTTTCATCAGTGACAATTTTCTTATTTTTTGTTCTTTTCTCTTATTTTTTGATTTCTTGGAAGTTTTTATTTTTCCATTTTCTTTTGTATTACCAAGGTGCCTATTTCTAGGTTATCACCAAGATAATAGGTTTTTTTAAGGTCTTTTTGCAATTTTTAGACCTTTTTAAGGACATTTAGATATGTAAAAAGAGCTTCAAAAGTATATCAATTTTAGAACCATTTTAGATGAAGAGTGTTGATCAGCTCCTTGAGTGATTCTCCTTCAGTAGTCAAGAGTTGATAAGAACCTAATCTAAACATTGTAGTGAGAATGTATGGAATAAACTAATTGGGCTAAAACTTTTCCTTCTGTATCTATTATTGCTGATTCTTAGGGTTTTCCCTTAGAAAGAGGCCACCCAATATTGGTTTTTCCAAGTTTTGAAAAGTTTCTCATTGTGGAGTGTGATGCAAGTAATATTGTAATGGGAGTAGTGTTAATCCAAGAAGGGAGGCCTGTAGAATTTTTAGTGAGAGGCTCAATGAGGCAAAGATAAGGTATTTTTCTTAGAAATTGGAACTATATGCACTAGTCGAAGCCCTCAAGAAATGGAGACACTATCTACTACGTAAAGAGTTTTTGATCTACATTGCCAACCAAGCACTTAGTTTCATAAACACCCAAGAGAACCTTAGCCTTAGGCACATCAAGTGGATGGAGTTATTGCAATCCTACACTTTTACCATAAAGCAGAACAAGGGGCTCAATAAAGAGGTGGTTGATGCCTTAAGTAGAATATTGCCGGCTATGGAAGAGGTCAAGTTGCAGAGTATAGGAATTGAAGAGTTAAAAGATTTGTATGGAGAAGACACTAATTTTGAAGAGGCATTTAAGGTATGTAGCAATTTTGAAAACCACTTTCATAGTCAATTTTTTGAGTTCACTTTATGGTTTTTTTTTAAAGGGCAACAATTGTGTATGCCAAAAGGGTCAATGAGGGATAATCTCATTTAGAAGAAACACAATGGGAGTATGAGTGGTCATTTTGGCCTTAATAAGACCCTAGATCTAGTAGAAAGGTACTACTATTGTCCTAAGATGTAGAGGGATGCAAGGAGGTATGTAGAACAATGTGGCATATGTCAAGAGGCTAAAGGTACTTCATCTAATGTAGGACTCTATCAAACACTACCTATTCCTAATAGGCCTTGGGAGTGCATTAGCATGGACTTCATAATGGGCCTACCTAGAATAAAGATAGGATTGGATAGTGTATTTTTTTTTGATAGATTTAGCAAGATGAGTCACTTTATACCCTACAAAACTACACATGATACTATTCATATAGCCCACATTTTCTTCAAGGAAGTAGTTAGGATACATGGCTTGCCATTAAGTGTTGTTGCAAAGAGAGATGTTAAGTTCATGGGGCATTTTTGGAAAACTCTTTGGAAGATGTTAGGCACAAATCTAACTCATAGTTATTTCTATCATCCCCAAACATATGGGAAAACAAAGGTAATCAATAGGGTTCTAGGTAGTCTTCTAAAATGCTTGACTAAGGAGTATGGGCAAGGCTAGGAGCAAGTTATTCCATAGACATAGTTTTCCTATAATGATAGTAAAAACCTAACCACATGGCTAAGTCCTTTCCAAGTTGTATATGGTGCACATGCAAGGGGTATTAAGGATACTAGAGAGCTACTAGGATATGATAAGGTTAGTGGGAACACATATGACTTTTCTTAGTCAATGAAGGAAGTTCATGATTAGGTGAAACAATAATTAATGGAATCCAACCAGAAATTGAAAGAAAAGAAAGACAAGGGAAGAAGAGAATTACATTTTCAAATAGGATATTTGGTAATGGTGTTCTTGAATAATTATAAGTTGAAAAATGGCATTCCAACTAAGCTTCAAATGAAGAGGATTGGACCATGTAAGGTGTTGGAGAAATATGGTACCAATGCTTATAAAGTTGATCTACCAAAGGATATGTCAATCTAACCCATTGTCAATGTTCAGGACTTGATACCATATAGGGGACCATATGTTGATGAGCTACAATATCATATAGGGTTAAGAAAGGATGTGGAAGATCTACACATACCCAGAAAGATGCAACCTCAAGCTACAGGAATACTAGAATCTAGAGTGAAGAAGAGTAATAGGAAAGGGGTCTACAAGGAGCACCTAATCAAATGGAAGGACACCATTAAAGTAGATGTTACATGGATTTTAGAGAGTGACTTCAATAAGTATGGAATCAACATGGAGTATCTCTCACCATAGGTAACTTAGTCTTTTCCTTGTTGGGGAGTATGGTGCATGAACACCTTAGGGGAAGGGCAAACCCTAATAGTCATTTTGTCTTGTAAATGGGCTATCCAACCATTGAACAAATAAGGACTTTTTATAAAGTCCCAAGGTGTGTTGGAGTGTGTGCATTCAAGTTTAGGGCAAGTGTGATCATGTTTTAGTTGTTAAAGACCTAATTAGTATTACAAGGTCCTAAGAGGGTCAACCATGGTCAAAGTTGCAAAATCCCTCAATATTGAGAATTTTTTTTTGAAATGAGGTCTATATATATATTTTGGATTAATTTGGGTAGATTTGAATCAAACTAGATAGTTTTGAGTTGTTAAAACTACATTTTTACATAAATTACAAAAGTTTCTCATGACAACTTTGCAATTTTAAAAAGTTATGACAACTTTTCCTCAAATTTAGGAATATGCACTAAAGAGGTCTAGGATTCAACCTAAGGGTTTGGATAGTTAGGAAAAGTTATATAAGGATAGATCAACCGACTTTAAGGGGTTGGAAGTTGGATTGTATGGACTATTCTTGTGGAAGAAGCAAAATATACACAAAAAAATGTCCTTTTTGATACAAGACCTATTATTTACGATTAATACTCCTATTTTACATGGATTAGTTGCTTCATACCATTTGAATGATCTATGTGTTTTTAAAAAAAAGAGTTTAAATACATTTTACTAGGTTTTGATAATTGTTTTGTTTTGTGTTTCCTATTGGTCTGTATATAACATTCTGCACTAGAATGGCTATAACTTGAATTTCCATGGTTAAAACCTAATGGAATTTGGGATACAAGAAGTATCCTCTATAAATTATGTAAATATGGTTTTTTGAGGTTGGGAGAACAAGTTCTCTATTTTTTCAAGTGAGCCCTAGGAAAGCTAGGAGTTGTTTGGCTAGGAATTGAGATGCTTGCAAGAAAGTTTAAGTGTGCTTGCTTGATTGGGATGAGAAAATATTGATTGGGAAATGAATCAGGAGGATTCAAGAGTCCATAGGATAGAGGAAAATTTCTAAGAATTAGAACCAATAAAACCAAGAAGAGATTGTTTTCATTGCCGTAAAAACCCTCAAAAATAGGATTTTCTATAAAAGTATTGTATGGATGCCATGGGATTTTGTAACCTAGAAAATCCTTGAGTGTTGATGTTTGTGAAAGAAATATTAGAAGAAACCAATAGGGATTGTTAAGGGTTTTTTGAAATTATTTCAACTTCCTTGTTTGCAGGAGGCCTAATTGGGAATCATAGGGCTACAAGGCCTAAAGGAGAAATTTGGTGATTTTGAATCCTTGGACTTGGGAAGAAATGTAGAGTGGTTGGTAAATGACCAAGAACATTGAGGGGATGATCAAAAAATGTGTTCTCCATGTTTGGATCCCTAGGTGTGTTTTTGTACTTAGTGAACACTTAAGTTCTTAGTTTGCATTTGAAGGGTTAGGAGTGCGATTTGAAATTGACAGGTGAGTTTCTAGGTTGGAGAGGATTAGGAAAAGGTCCTCTAGAATAGGATATTAGAAGGAACCCTAAGAAGGATAGATAAAGCCTTGGTTAGATAAAAAAAGGTTCTAAACTATGAGAAACTCCCCATCATCATATAAGTTTTGCAAGCCAATGTCAA
Organism: Cupressus sempervirens; assembly: GCA_028749045.1. NCBI lineage: Eukaryota > Viridiplantae > Streptophyta > Pinopsida > Cupressales > Cupressaceae > Cupressus > Cupressus sempervirens. Next base: position 220,050,049 of record CM053791.1, read on the forward strand.
GCCATTTGAGTGTGATCCCCAAATGCCTTTGTGTACCTTAAGTAACATGCATTTTTAATCTTCAAGTTTTGGGAACCTAAGGAGTGTACCATTGAGACCTGCCCTAAAAAAAAATTAACAATGATGACATATCATGAAGCATTTCAAATAAGGTGAAGTTTCTCATTCCATGTTAGAGTAACTCGAAAAATCTAGTCATGAAAGTAGGAATAGATCTGGTAGTAGTGAGATGAATAATGTATTATGATATAATAGATCATTTTGGATTTAGGTGACTTATAGGTAGGGTAGGATAATGTCTCCACCAGGAACTTATGTTGAAAGTCATTTTTTGGCAATTTTAACATGGAAGCTAGAGTAGCAATTGCATCAGCCACCTTATTAGCTTCTCGAGGAATCTATTAGAAAGTAGCATGTGCAAAGTGCTTTTTCAGATCGTTAACCATTCTCTTGTAAGGTGTCAAGTTTTCATATTTTTTTTGATAGATATCATTAACCTAGTTGATCACCAACTATGAGTCACAAAAGATATTCAATTCATCTACCCTCCATTCAACAATGATTTTCATCCCATTGATCTAGGCTACATATTCAACAATATTATTTGTACAAGGAAATAAAATCTTGTACACCTTAAGTAGAGAATATATCTATAGTGTTATGAATAAAAGTCCAACACCAAATCCTTCTTGTGTGAAGGAGCCATCAAAAAACATATCCCATGTTTGGCACATCAATAGTAGAATAGATTCATCAAGAAATTCAACATTCACTGGTTGATGACTTTGTAATGGTGGCTCTACTAGCTCATTGGAGATTGCTTATCCTTTAATAGCTCTATGTTCTACATATTCATGTCAAATTCAATTAGGATCATAACCCATTTAGCCAACCTTCCTAAAAGAGCAGCTTTGTTGAGTAAATACTTTAATGGATCAATCTTTGCAATAAGTCTTGTAGTATGAGTGAGAATTAGTGTCTTAGCTTTTGGAAAGCAAAGAATATTGTCAAGCAAGATTTCTTGATAATTTTGCAGTTCATCTCATATGAGATCAATGTTTGACTGAGATAGTAAATAGCTCATTCCTTACTATTTTTACTTTCTTAAGATAGTAAGATACCTGTAGATGAGTCTATTGCAAAGATGTACAAAATTAGCAATTTCCCATAAATAGGAGGCATCAATATTGGTAGATTAACAAGATATTTCTTGGTTTGTATTAAGCTATGATCACAATTTGTATTCTAGTTGTATTTCACACCTATTTACAAAGTCCTAGTGAAGGGCTATGATTTATCTACTAATTGTGATATGAACCAGTAAATAGATTGAAATTTTCCTTATAGCCCTCTCATTTGAGTGATGTTACAATGTGGAGGCATCTCCATTATAGCTTGAACCTTTTCTAGATCCACCTTGATTCCTTTTGCACACACAATTTACCTGAGTAGTTTTCCTAATGTGACACCAAATACACATTTCTTAGCATTTAATCTTAGAATAAATTTTTGAATGTGATCTAGGATAGGTCCCAAATGTTGGAGATAAGTGTTTCATTGCATACTCTTGACTAGAGTATCATCAACATAGTCTTTAATTTTTTTATGCATCATGTAAAGGAATGTTGTCATAATTGCATGTTGATATGTTGCACCAACATTCTTTAGACAAAGTGATATTACATTCTAGCAAAAAGTACCCCACATACAAGTGAAAGCAGTCTTCTCTTGATCTTTAGGTGTAATTTGATTTGAATATTATAGCTAGAGAAACCATCCATTAAAGAGTAAATTTCATATCCAACCATCATGTCCACTATGATATCAATGTTAGGTAGTGGAAAATCATCCTTAGGACATTCTTTTTTGAGATTCCAAAAATAAGTGTACACTATGATAGATTTGTCATGTTTTGAGATTGGAACTATATTTGATATCCATTTAGCATAATCAATGGCATGTATGAAACCATCTTTCAAGACTTTTTCCAATTCAACTTTAACAAGAAGTGCCACATGAGGATGCATATTTCTAAGTTTCTATTTAACAAGTTTCACACCTGGTGCAATAGATAAATGATGCATGATAAGATCAAGATCTAGTTTGGTAGATCATAGTATCTCAATGCAATGTTGATCTTCTTTTCTTGGAAGAAAGCAACAAATTCTTCTTTTTCTTTAGTAGATAAGGATTGGGAAAGATGTATAATATGAGGATGTTTCTTAGTTACTAGATAAATTGGTTGTGTTGGTTCTATCAATACTAATGATTGATCCTAAAAGTGACTTGGAAGTGCATCAAATATCTCATCCTTAGGCACCTTAGAGAGGTTTTCACCTTCAAATACATCTTTTGTTTTTACTATTTAAGCTAAAATTGAACAACTTCTCATCACCTATAAATTATTGCATCAAAACAATGGTGAACTTGGAGTTAGAATTAGTTAGCACTGACCCCCCTCCCTAATTCTAAATAAGGAGAAATGAAAAATCTAAAGAAAAGAAAGATGTTTTTTGTTTTAACAACTCTATTTACTCTACTTTTTTGATCCACAATTTGGCTTCATTATTTTAGTAGATTCTTAATTTATTTTGTGACTTTAGTTTGTAAAATATTACATGGTATCAGAGCTACTAAAACAAAAAGCATCTTTCTTTTCTTTAGATATTTCATTTCTCTTTAGTTATAATTAAGGGGGGGGGGTGTCAATATTAACTAATTCTAACTCCAAGTTCACCACTATTTTGATGCAATAATTTACAAGTGATGAGAAGTTATTCAACTTCAGCTTAAATAGTGAAGAACTGTGAAATAACAAAATATAAAATAGCGGTGAACTTGCAGTTAGAATTAGTTAACACTGACACTATACCAAGAAAACCTTTGATACTATACATCTTACCTATAAATTCTTCCCTGGGAGAACTTTTAGCACAAACTAATGAGATTGGAAAAGAGTGTGCTATTTGCTACATTTGTCGTACTTTGGTGGCCTATGAGATGAATTACAACAACATTGAGAGGACTTTCTTTGCAGTGGTATTTTCTTCCCAAAAGAATCGACAATACATGTTGTCTCACAGCATGAATCTCATTGCAAAAATAGATCCCCTCAAATATCTATTGAGTAAAGCTACACTTACTGGACATTTGGCTAAATGGATGATGATTCTCTCTAAATTTCACATCCAATACATCGAACACAAAGCTATCAAGGGGCAAGCCATAGCTGATCAATTAGCTCATTTTCCATTGTAATATATTGCTCCTATGTAGATTGAGTTTCCTAATGCTTCCATCATGTATTTTACTAAAAGCTCATGGAAGATGTTCATTGATAGTTCTCACACCTAGAATGGGGCTGGTATAGGCATTCTATTTATCACACTGCATGGTTACATGATCCCTAAGTCCTACAAATACCTATTTCCTTGCACTAATAATATATAAGATTATGAGGCCTTAATAAACATGATTAAAAAGGCTTTAGAATGGAGAATCATAGAGCTTCATATCTATAGAGATTGCCAACTTTTTATCAACCAAGTTGACAATGATTATCAGACCAAAGATGACAAGTTGTTACCCTAGAAGAAATTGATTGATGCTCTAAAAAACTACTTCACATTTGTGAGATTTCAATAAATTCCTAGAGAAAAAAATAAGTTTGTAGATGCTATGGCCACCCTAGTATCTATTCTTTAGTTACAAGAGCATGAATTACGTTTTGAGTTCCTCGTGGAAGGATTATGTCACCTCGGATATGACTTCTCTCAAAATCATGTCATCTACACTTTTCTTGGCCATGAATCCCCACATTACTCCACCATTTTCTCCTACATATGTGATCAAATCATTCTTGAAAATGTCACATGAAACCAAAAATACCAACTCCTTTACAATCCCTCACACTACACCCTAGTCTCTAGTGACTTGTATAAGAAGGGTCTAGATGGAATGCTCCTTAGATTTATAGAACTAGAAGAGTGAAAAAATGAATTAACCAAAGTCCATGATAAAATTTGTGGGGAACACTCTAAGGGCTTTGCACTCACTAAAAAACTACTTAGGGCAAGCTACTATTGACGACCCATGCAGGCTAATGTTGTTCAATATGTTAAATCTTGTAAGAAATGTTAGTTTCATGGTAACTTGATCCATGCTCCTAGATATGATCTTTCTATTAAATATTATCCTTTTTAATAGTTGGCCTTTAATTTGGTAGGGAAGATTCATCTGAGTTTTTCTAGTGGTCACAAGTTTATTATTACAATGATGAAATATTTCAAAAAAGGGTAGAAGTTGTACCTTTTATCTGCTGCTATAGACAAGCAAGTTGCCTTATTTATTCTTAACCATATTATTTATTGCTATGACATTCCATCTTCCATTATTACTGATAATGAAGGACAACTAAAAAATAAGGACCTAAAATAACTGTATAATAAATTCAAGATTAAACAACACTGGTCTTCAATCTACTATCCCTAAGGGAATGACCAAGCTGAGGCCTCTAATAAGACATTGCTCAAAACCTTACATAGAATGGTTCACAAGTTAGGTAGATATTGGAAACTACAAATAAATCTAACATTATGGGCTTACAAGACTACCTCGCATACTTCTATAGGGGCTACTCCATTTTCATTGGTCTATAATTATGAGGTTGTCTTACCCTTAAAATTTGAGATTCCCTCACTATGAATCTCCCTATATGGGTTGAAAATTGATGAAGTGTTGGAAATATGTCCAATCAATCAGATAACATAAGTCATGGTTGTTATTTATGAAAACATATTTGTTTTGCAGATTAGCCCTATTCATTCGCAAGAGAAAATTGTCTAAGTATTAGACAATATTATAGGAGCAAGACAATTTTAATGATAATAGAATATTCCCTTAGAGTATTCTCTTACACAGTTAACCAAAGATGCATGGTATCATAATGATAATGTATACTAGTGCGCATGTCCATACACTAAGCTGAGTTTGAGTTATGAAGGAGTTAGTGATGCAATGATGACACAACACAGAACAAAGTATATCAATAGAATGTGTTAAATGACTTGTTTTATTGTTTTAAGTTATAATTTCTTGTTGAGACAACTCTAATGATGTTATGTGAGCCCAATATGGAAGAATTTGCTAACATGTTCTATATAAATAAAGAACCCTTCTTGCAAAGTAAAAGTGGAAAAAGAGAAGCGAGTGATATGATGATATTGATATGTGATCAGTAATTATGAAGTTGATATGATCTTGTGAAATGAGAGTAACAAGAAAATACAAATTTACCATATATGATGCAAAGCATTGTTATGCTTAATGTAATGTAGATTAAGTTGTATACAGTCACTCTTGTATGAAGAATTATCAATCAAAAGATTTGTGAAGTACAACAAGTATCTCAGAACTGTATGTATACTTATTTCCTGAAGATCTCATTGTGTAGTTTCCTGTTAGGGAAGTGGGCTCTTCTTGCACACATTTGTATATGATACACCAACTCCTAATAGTGTTGGAGCAAATCCTAATAGGGTTAAGGCTTCTAACAAGGCCTAGTCTCCTAATAGGGACTCAAGACACTATACATGCTTCATAGACTCCTAATAGGGTCAATATCCTTAATAGGATTCTTTATATAGTGAATCATCTTGTGGGTTTCATCCCCACTGAGGTTTTCCCTTGGCTAGGATTTCCCTAGTTAACAAAATATGGTGTTATGATCTCTCTTTGTGTATGGTTGTTTATATTGTTTAGCACTATTGGTTTACTTTCTTATGCATGTGGTAAAGTAATTAATAATATTTAGTTGTGGGTAAAAAGATTGAAAATACTGATTCACACCCCCTCCCCCCCCCCTAAGTATTATCTATTTATAACAATTGATATCAGAGCCTAGTTATTCAAAAGAGGCTTAACAACTTGAATAAGATCCCTATGGATATAGAAAAACTAAAGAAGAATCTTGAAGAAGCACTTGAACAGATTGATCTTCTTACTGATGTAAGAGATGACGTCAAAGACAGATACAAGGATGAAAAAGCCTACATTGGTAAATTAGAGGATGAAATAGATGACCTAAAATAGAAATGACATTCTAATTAGACTAGTGATGATGACATTGAAGATCTAAAGAAAGAAAATGAGATCCTAAAACATGATTTAAAGATAGTTGAACTTAAGCTGAGTCTTAAGAAAAATGGAGGAAAGATTGACTCTGAAATAAAATTTGAAAATGCAGATCTGAGATTCCAGTTAAGAAAAGTAACATCTGAATTAGAATCTATTAAGTTAGAACATGTAGAATTAGAAAAATAAAACACTATTATGAAAGCTGAGTTGGTACAAACCAAGCAACAACTTGAAAAATTATATACCAGCAGTAATAAGATTGAAAAAAAAATATGTGCACAAAGACCCAGTTATGAGAAGACTAGACTTGGATTCTTTCTTGGTCAATCCACCAAGAAATCTATTGAAAGAAGAGAACCTGTTACTCTTGAATTCAATAAGGATCTAAGCAAGACAAATGATACACCTAAAGACAAAGAGAATGCTACTCACTCTGAGAAAGTCAAAGAATCTGATCAAGATATGAATAACAAAAGAAAGGAATCTTTTTCCTAGTGTGATGAACCTGAAGAAACTGAAATCAATTGTGAAGGTAACTCTTTCAAACCTATTTCAAAATTTTATTTTCATAATTGTCATGGATATGGTCATTATGCAATATATTGTAAGAAACCTAAATTTGATAGTGACAATGCAAATAGTAGGATGCAGAGGAACACTAACCATATAAGAAATAGAAGAAGATCTCATAGAAATGAAAGTGGAGAAAGAAGACAAATTGTTTGCTACAAATGCAACAATCTTGGACACATTACAAGGAATTGTAGAATACTTGATGATAAGCTGAATGAATAGAAAAGAGACATACCTATATGTCAGTTATGTAATAACTTTGGACACACAATAAGGTTTTACAGAATGGATAGAAGAGACCTAAATAGGAATTAGAATTATAGAAGGAACAATAGAAGGACTGATGATAGTATAAAGAAATAAATGAAGGAGCAAAAAAATCAATTAAAGGAATCATTTGTAAAGGAAAAGGAACTAGAAAGCTTTCATATAGTTCTAGAAGAGTTACCTAACAAGATAATGAAGTCACTTATTGTTTATGACTCTTCTTACCAAAATTAAGCATTCCTAGTAAAACTGAGTATCGGTTGTTGATAATTGATGCTAGAGGAAGTATCAAAGGTTGCATAGTTGATAGTATGTAGTAGACATTGAGAGAAGTCTACAGTGAAGTGCACATTTCTTAATAAGGTTTGGATAAGGACATATAAGAAGATTAGACTCATTGTCACACAGAGACAATATACTGAACTAGTGGCAGATATGCATTTATTGCATAATATAGATTGTAGAAGATTTAAAGGATACAAAATGACTTGAATACATCATTTTCTTGTGCAAAGTTTTTATGTAAGATTGAAGTGAGATTTGAAGAATTTAAGAAGCCTGTAATCACGTGAAGTTGTCAAAAACCCTAGTTTGAAAAATTGAGGTATTTTCTAAATTATTGAGCATAACCTTTCAAGAATGGCAAGACAAGAAGTTTATAATATAAGTAATAGGACTAGGTACAATTTTAAGAAACACCCATTTATTTCTTGACTTGATGACCCATTGAAGTATTTTCAAAAGTTTCAGAAAATGTTCTTCACATAGAAGATATTAGAGGATACAGTCACTATAAAATTGAAAGTATAGGTGACTCAAAGATTCATAAGGATTTGGGGAAGATGTGCAACAATGATTGATCATTGAAACCTGAACATATATTTCTAGAATGTTTTAACCTAGTTAAGCATATGTTCTACACAAATTTTGATAATAACGAATGGACTAGGATAATTCTTAGTAGAGTACATGATGATTTTCTATGTCTAGGAGATTCTATTAGTTGTATTGACAATGACCTAATTCATAAGGTCACAGGTTTGAGCAATCAAGGTAGTAATCCAGTAAACATTAAGAATGTGTACAAACTCATTGAGCCAAATCTCAACACATATTTTTGTAGGATTTGGGAAAATAAGCCAATCAAATCCATAAAGTCATCGAATCCCTACATGCAAAAACCTGTCGTAGAAGAAAAAGATGAGAAGAGACAAGAGTTTGATCTGAAAAACATGTAACATTGTATTTAGATGAAGAAAAATATTATTCAATGGATTCAAGAATTTACAAAGAGATCAATCCTTATAAAGGAGATTGAAAACCCAAAAAGGGTAACCTAAAGCTTAAAAAAGCTAGGTTGCACATTATAATTAAGCAAATATTAATTACATGCACATATGAGATAGCTTAAGAAAACTAGAGTAATAGGCAACTTATTTAATTAAATCAAAGTGATTTACTTAATAAGTGAAAACAACTAATTACTCTAACACCCCCCCTTAAGTGAAGCTCAGGAGGTAAGCTAACCTAGCATAGCTATGAAAGCAAAAAAATGGGTCCTGGCAACAAGGCCTGATGAGGTACCCAATACAAGGAAATCTCTGTAAATCAGAGAAATAGAGAAAACCACATGGGAAAACGCTACTCCAAAAAGAGTTAGCAAAGAACGATCATGAAGAGAACCATTGAAGCATGAAAAGCCACAAAACTCTGTCAAAAAGTGCTAATATTTAGAACCTCCATAGAAATAGAAGACACGAACTGAGTGTGTCTATATGGTAGATGATTTGTCTCACTGCAATGCATAGGTAGCCAGCCACTACAATCACCTAGTATGTAGGATTAGGTACTAAATACATAGCTCACACTAATGAACCATCAAACCAAGGAAGCATTAGAAGCAACAATATAACCCCCCCTTAGTGCAGATAGGGCGAGGTGATAGGAAACTGAAAAGATGTGACAAAAAATCTCCTACAACACAGGAACCAAACACATCGAGAGTGAGGTACATAAACCTATAAAGGCATGTGTCACTAACACTGTATGAGGCAAAGAGGAAGAGGGCACAAAATGGAAAACAACTATCCCCCCATGGCACTTTATAAAATAGTGCGAGTACAACAAATCACAATGATGAAAAGATCTCAAAACACAAGAGTGGCACTTTATCTCAGTGCATTTGCATAAAGATGCTTAAAAATTATATCAACAATGATTAGAAAAGACATAAGACTGGTACAACAAAAAGTAGAAGCCAAAACACAGCATCTAAAACAACAAAATTGATCCCCAGACTTGAAACAACTAGGATATCCACCAAAATGCAAAAATGCATAAGATTGAATAAAATGTTCCTAGAGCAAAATCTGGAACAACAACCAACATCACTAAAAAGAATGCAGAAACAACTTTCCAATGATATAAAGAAGTTCCAAATTGGAGATCGAATGCTCAAGATATGCATCTTGGAGTGCAAAATAGAATATCTACATTTGACTACCAAAATAGGCAACCAAACTACATCAAAACTCAAAAATACCTACACAAATATCTCCATCTTAGAACCATCTTTTTGGTGCATTTTTTGGATTGAAAAAATATGTCTGTATGCTCAAGTTATGGAGAAAACACCAATAGGCCCTCTGAATGCATGAAAAAATAATTAAAAAAACAAAAGAAAATCAACCATCGCCACTTTGCCAATGGAGTGGCAACCAGGGTGGTGGGCGGGCGGATGACCGTTGCGAGCCGCAGGTGGGCCACCAGTGGTAATTGCTACCAGTGGCCACCAACAGTGATCACAGCCCACCTATTTTTAATTTTTTTTTTGTGATTTTTAACAATTTTTGCATCTCGAATTGTGTGTAGAGGTCGTACGGCCCTGCTCGATAAAAAAAATTTGCCTCCCAGATCAACGTTGTCCAAATCAAATAAATTTTATATTGAAATGAGGGTTTTGATGCCTTCTGAATCCATCTGTGATGTCTGTTTAGCCTCAAACTGCTCTAAAAATTGGTGATCCCCCTATTTTCTGAGAAAAATCTTGAAAAAACACCAGATCTGATTTTCCAAACCCTCATTCTTTCTTATCTCCAGATACTGAACAAGCTACAACAGATTTGGCTTTGATACCATATAGGATTTGAGCAAATAAGCCAATCAAATCCACAAAGCCTTCAAATCCCTGCATGCAAAAACCTATCACAGAAGAAAAAGATGAGAAGAGGAAAGGGTTTGATCTGAAAAACATGCAAAATTGTCTTCAAACAAAGAAAAATATTCTTCAATAGATTCAAGAATTTACAAAGAGATCAATTGTTATAAAGGAGATTGAAAACTTGAAAAGGGTAGCCTAAAGCCTAAAAAATCTAGGTTGCACATTATAATTAATAAAATATTAGTTATATGCACACCTACGAGATAGCTTAAGAAAACTAGAGTAATAGGAAATTTATTTAATTAAATTAAAGTGATTTAATTGATAAGTGAAAACAACTAATTACTCTAACAATTTTGATGGGAGAAACATGAAAGTCAACTCAATTCAAGATGGTGAAGTGAGACTCATTTGCAAGATTTTGGGATACAAGTATAATCATGAATCTAGGATAGATTCAATTCCTCCAGTATTTCTTCATGCAACTTACTTAGTAGTAAGAGGTGAAGAAGTTAACATGTGTGATATTATTAGAAGAAAATTATTGGAAAACATATCAAGAATCAAGAAATCAAGGAGTGCAATTTTTAGATTTGAATCCCTATTAACACACACATTTTTTTATGCTACTAAGAAGTTTTCGAGTATCACAGTTTGGAATGAAAATGAGTGCACAATGTAGAAAATCACTCAAGCTTATTGGTCAAGACCTCAAGCAATCAAGGACAGTGACATTGAGAGAATAATGAAGTCTTTTCAAGCAGAAATAAAGAAAAGGTACAAGATACCTCCTACACTTGTAGAGAAGTATAAGGATGAATTATGTTTTATGGTTGAGATAGATTTCACATGTATGGAGGCAGTAGTTCCTTGGGTGAAATTCATTGAACCTATGGGATATGAGATGATGAGGATTTGATTGAAGATTATGCATAGTTAATCCTTCATTTCGAAGTTGATTCTAATTGTCCTAGATGGGGAACATATACTAAGAAAATGAGAGAAGTTAAAACTAGTCAAGTAATTAAGGACTTCAAGAAAAAGGTGGAGAAAGTTATTGATTCTATCTTGAAAGAATCTAGGATGACTAGGAAAGAATTTGATGAGGTAAATGGAATAGCTATGGAGATGAAGACCAGTGGCCAAACTAAGCTTTTAACCCCTACACCCATTGTAGTGGTAGGACCTACTAAAGAGGTCATTGTTGCCCAAGCAAGTGCGTAGACTCCTACTGTGCCTTATGCAGAAGTTGCATAGCAGCAACCTCCAAGAAAACTAGTAAAGATAGAAGAAGCATCTACAACAAGAAAGTCTACAAGGATAATAACCCATCCTAAAAGGAGAGTGAAGTAGACTACTAGTGGCCCAAGCAAAAAGGGAAGAAATTTACAGATTAGCTCATCTGAATTTGAGGAGGAGATTGGTGATAAACTAGTTGAAGTAGTAAAGACATTAGTAGGATGCAAAGCATGGAAGCCTAAGGTAGAAAATATAAAAATGCAAATCATTAATGATAAAAATTTTGTACAGTTGAAAAAATATTATGATTTGTATAATAACATAGATAGGAGACAACTAGAAAATGTTGTAGTTAGGAACATGATTCTAAAAGATAAGAGATTTGATAGTATAAAAGGATAGATACCCAAATATTTTTATAATAGATTGCTAAATAGGAAGAGAAGAGTTATAGAAGAAGATAAACAAATAAGAATGAATATGGTGAGAAAGCTATGTTCTGTAAATAATGAGGAAGATATAAAAGAAATTTTGAAAGGTATAGCACCATTGCTAAGACATAAGAAAAGATCCATTCTCCTCATGGGAGGAAATTATGATGAAGTTAATAAGGAAACTCAAGCAGCTATAGTTTCATTCATGTCTATTATGCCTAGAAATAGTGTGCAAATAGAAGAGGCAAGCCAGATGCCCAAAGAAAGTGCACAATCAGAAGAAGCCAGCAAGATACCTGAGAAGAGTGTGTAGTCAAAGGAAGATAGTCCTATAGCATGCAGTCCTCCACATAGTTCTGAACTAGTAGCGACACAAAGCTCTTCATCACACATCACTATTGGCAGTGAATCTATGCAAATAGATAACACCAAAGTGATAGTTGACAAAATAAAGGATCCATTCAAGGATTTTGGTGCCAACATTGTTGGCAATATTATGGATTATAGTAGCTCTGATGAAGAAAAGGATCATGAGCCTATTAAAGAAGATGAATAGAAGATGGAGACTAGCATTGAAATAGGTACCTCAAGTGTGCCTTTGATACCAATAGTAGTAGTAGGAATTTTCACTCCTCCTACCCCAACAATAGTAGTAGCTACAACACAATTTGATGAAGAAGATGAAGTAAAGAATCTTATATCTTCTTTGAGCAAGCTTCTTGAGAAGAAGAAATTAGTCAAGTCAATTTAGAAGACTTTGACTATAGTTTTGGATAAGATGGAGAAGGTAGTAAGCCCTATTGACACCCCAATAGATATTCAATAGCACACAAAAATTTGCAAAGTCTTTGATAATGAGTTCACTACACTCATGAATGTGGCTACCATTCAAGCATAGACTAAGCACAATGGTAAACTTCTAAACACCATGTGCACCAATATGAGAAATGATATTGAAATCTTGAATATATGTATTAAAAAACTAAGGTATTGTACAAAGGAAGGAAAATGAGCTTATGCTAAGTGCAACTTAGCATACATTCATCTAAAAGAATCTGATGATTAGATCAAGGAGAAAGTGATTGAGCTTCAAAAAATCACTGAAAACTTTTTGAAGTAGAATCTGAAAGTAAACACCATTGAGCACAAAATATAGCTACTTCATGATAGTATAAGGGAAATACAAGTAGAAAAGGTGAAAATTTTGAAGAAGTTCACTCTTTTGAGAGTAAATTTATTCCCTCATATAACATTGCTAGAAAACCAATTGGAAGAATGCTTGTCAACAAAAGCTTCATATGACAAGTTTGTGGCTACAGACTTGAATGCAACAAAATTGGTAGCATATGCTTTATGTGTACTTATTGGTGTATCTAATGCACTAAAGGGGAGTTGGAAAAAACACTTTCAGAAATTGAAGACAAATTTTAGTGACTGTTTTTCCAAATTTGATGCAGCTACCAGATCTTTTTCTTGACAGTTTCTTTTTTCATACCTTTGTCATTGGTGTCAAAGGGGGGGGGGGGGGATATGGAAAATTGAAATTGAAATTATTTATAATTGTAAGGGGGAGAAATACATTGTAATAGGAAGTTATAAGGAATGTAACCTCTTTCATAACATGAATACAAATTTTTTTATTTATGTTATGGATATTTATTTTGATTGGTACGCCAACATGTTTTGGACTTAGCCAATTTTCCCAAAATGTTGCCATCAATGCCAAAGGGGGAGATTGTTGGAAATATGTCCAATCAATTAGACAAGGTAAGTCATGGTTGTCATTTATGGAAACATTTTTTTTCTTCAGATTAGCCCTACTCATTTGCAAGAGAAAATTGTCTAAGTATCAGATAGTATTACAGCAACAGGACAATTTTGATGATAATAAAATATTCCCTTAGAATATTATCTTGTGTAGTTAACTAGAGATGCATGACATCATAATGATGATGTATACCAATGCACATGTTTCGTACACTAAATTGAGTTTGAGTTATGAAGGAATTAGTGATGTAGTGATGACACAACATAGAACAGAGCATATCAACAGAATGTGTTAAATGACTTGTTTTATTGTTTTAAGTTATAATTTCTTGTTAAGAAAACTCTAATGATGTTATGTGACCCGAATATGGAAGAATTTTCTAACATGTTCTGTATCAGTAAAAAATCCTTCTTGTGAAGTAAGAGTGGAAATAGAGAAGAAAGTAATATGATGATATTGATATGTGATCAGTAATTGTGAACTTGATATGATCTTGTGAAATGAGAGTAACAAAAAAATATGAATTTGTGATATATTATGTGAAGCATTTTTATGCTTAATTTAATGTAGATTAAGTTGTGTGCAGTCACTCTTGTATGAAGAATTGTTAATCAAAAGATTTGCAAAGTACAACAAGTATCTTAGAACTATATGTATACTTATTCCCTGAAGATCTCATTGTATAGTTGCATGTTAGGGAAGTGGGCTCTTCTCGCACACATTTATATATGATCTACCAACTCCTAACATGGTTGAAGAAACTCCTAATAGGGTTGAGGCTTCTAACAAGGCCTAGTCTCCTAACATGGACTGGAGACACTATAAATGCTTCATAGACTTCTAATAGGGTCAATATCCTTAACAAGATCCTTTATATAGTGAATCATTTTGTGGGTTTCATCACCACTAGGGTTTTCCCTTGGCCAGGGTTTTCCTAGTTAAGAAAATATGGTGTTATGATCTCTCTTTATGTATGGTTGTTTATACTGTTCAACACTATTGGTTTACTTTCTTATGCATGTGGTAAAGTAATTAATAATATTTAGTTGTGGCTTAAAATATTGAAAATACTAATTCACTCCCCCTTTCCTCCCCTCTTAGTATTATCTATTTCTAACATGAATACCATAGGGGTATGGGAATACAAGAGCTAGAAACCATCTATTAGTGCTAGAAGGCTTCTTTTGATCATATGAGGGCTTACCAAAAATGAATGTCTACTACCTAAAATAAAAAGGTCCATCCCCATGAGTTCCAAGTGGGTGAACTTGTGCTTCGAGAAAAACCCAAAAATTAGAAAGTAGGGAATAGAAAAGGGAAATTTGAGTGTAAATGGTTGGGTCCTTACATTGTCACAACAACATTTAGATCTGGTGTCTATCATCTTTCTACTTTTAAAGGAGAACAACTTGTTGAGAGCCAATCAAAATTCTACATCTAAAGAAATTCTATATTTAAGGCTCATAGCTCAACTATCTATATATATATATCTATTGATCCTAAAAAAAGTCTAAAAATTAGAAAATGTCTTGAAAAAATGATCATCTCAATGAAAACCTAGCAATAGGTACTATGATGTATCACTAAAAAAAATCTAAGAATACAATTTTTATTTGAAAAAATTCCTAATTTTTTTTCAAGTGTTGAAAACCTAGAAATAGGTGCTACTTAAGGCCATTGCACCTATGTCTACCAGTCTCCCTCATATCAAAAACATATTTCCTAGCTTAGAATTGTCTCTTGTCTTCATCTCAGGGGCACACCTACTTAGCTTATTAGGGTCTCCTTGTGCATTAGGGTTTCTTTTGAAACTCATGCAAAATATTTTTTCTCAACACTACCCACCCCCTTAACACCGAGTGTTTCTCAACATTGTCTGGATACCTTATCTACAGTCTAGGATGCTACAATATTTCTCACTATAAGATTAAAATCTTGAAGAAATGGCCACGTGACATTCACACATGCACCTAAACATTAAATCTCATTGAGCTATGATGAACTTTATCTTCTATTTGTATTGTTTATGATGATTTTATTGCTAAATTTTTACTCCCTAATAGTCTTCCAAGGATATCATGGAGTAGAAGCCTGGGGGCTTGGAGAATGTTTACTTTCTTTCTTCTTCTGGGTATGCTTTGTTAGTCTAAGGTGTTTAGAGAATTCATGCTTGTCCTACTTAACACTTTGACTTAAAATGTATCATCCTTGTCTATTTTTGCAAGACCACACTTGGGGGTTATCTTGACACTTATGCCTTGATACAGGTGTAATCTTGCTATACTAAACTTAAGGAACCTAAGTGTGTTAGTTATCTTGACTTACATGTCTTTGATGCTTAGGTTGGATTCCCACATTCTTAACTAACATAGATCATATTCATATCCTCATATATATACTAGTGATGACTGTATGATCTTTTGATGTCCCTAATAAATTCTCAATGATGAAATTAGAGTCTAAATGTTTTGTGTCCCTTGCAAGTAAACCAATTTCCCTCCTACTTTGAATCATAGGTACATTATAGCTTAGTCTTGAATTTTTACATGTGGGGAGAGCTCTCTCTTTATCTTTCACAAGCACGTCAGCTAAGTGCTTTCATATTTTCTTTACTATTTTCTTGATCATATCTTTTCATTTTCTTGATATTTCACATCACTTCTTTGCTACCCTATCATAACAAGGGGCTAATCTAATCATCACTTCTAATCTATCCAAGTATCACATTTTTAAAACATGAGTCTATATTATAAAATTGAGAGATAAACATATCTATGAGAGAGATCCATGAGAATATAAACACAAAACATACAAAAATTGAAGCATCCCATGGAAACATAAACCCAAATACTAAAACATCCATAGACAACATCAAACACATGAGCATAAAGATGATACAAATACACAACTACATTGATCGAACCCAGTACCTCATATATATCAAATATATGCCATAATAAATATACAATCCAAAATCTAAATGAGTGTCTCAAAATACATATGGTGCAACATAATGTCATAAGGACATTAGCCTAGACCTAGTCCTAGACATAAGACTAGCTTCCTCCCTAATGAGTAGTTTGTTCCTGAGGAGGAGCCACTGGTGCCCTTGATGGTGGTTGTTCCAATCTGCCACTCCTCTCTAAGTACATAGGTACCCATTTATCAATAGGAACTATACCAATGTACACCCTATGGTAGTCAACTAGCCTAGCCATCTATCGCTCCACCTTCCATCTAGCCTACAAATCATCCTTTAATTCTCTCTCACCTATCCACCTCTACTTGAGCATCCACTAGCTACTAGTATTTGACTGCTATAGTCATCCTTCACCCATGTATCTCTTCCTCCAAAGCCCAAATCCTTGCATCTTGATCATCCTCTCTGTCTCCACTGGAAAGTTACTCCTATTGTGGCTCCTCTTGCTCTACCCTCCTACATCTCAGTGGATGCTCCACCTCTTCCTCCATGACATGGACCCACATTCACCTCCTCCCACATTCTTTAGGAACCTCAAAAAATGATGAGTTGCATCTTGTACAAGTATTCTAGATGCACCCTGACATCTACCAAATTTGGGTGGTAGTCCCAAGGCTCCCACATCAATGTTGAAATATCCCTCAAGATGGTCTAATAATCTAACATATCGGCAACCAATTTTATGCCTCCTCCTCCCAGAATTGCACATAAGTGGTTGTCTCCATCAAGATTACCTATCATTGACCAAATTTTTGCCAAACTTGGCCAATAGAAAATTTCTCTATAATCTCTAAATGTCTCCCAACTAGTGGATGACTTTAGCACATGTACTCCATCTCCCATGCATCAGACCATTTGTGGCACTGCCGATATGGAGGCCAAACAAAAGAGGCGAGCTCATAAAAAAGACACTGGTAGTAAGTCACATCCCCACTATGACTCTATGGGATGAACCCTGTGTTTCTAAAAATAAAAGGTTCATTGTGCTCTTGTGGTTGCACCCATAGTCAGATTATAGGAATATGCTCCCATGACCATATCTAGGCCAACACTATACCATAGGCCCATGTCTTCCCCTCTTGATATGCTATCTTGTGAAGCTCATGATACATATCCAGAAGGATAATAGGTCCCCATGCCATCCTTTAGGGCTGCCTAATCACATTTGCTACCAATCTACCCCATCCTAGAGGGAAGTTCTTCTAGCCCCTAAAGTGACCAAAGCCTCAGAAACTAGCAAGAAAAGAAGAAATATAATGGATACTCATCTCAATACTAATTTATGAGCCTCCCCTATTCAATTGGTAGTCTAGGATAGTGACATCCTAAAATAATTGTTGCACTACCAAGCTCTCTTTTGTCAGGGTCTAATCATAATACATCCAGGACATGCAAACACTCACATCAATATACCTCATATAGTTATCAACCGTTTGGAATGACTATCAGAACATAATGATAATACTCACTAGATCTCCATGGCATGGTACTTGAAGGATGTGATATACATCCTCTAACATGATGGTGGTCTCAGTAGTAATCAAATGGAAGGTGTTGTTATCATTGTGCCATCCCTTAGCTAAAGTAGTCAACAACCCATGGTTTGCTCATATATAGGGATGTGTGTCAACCATCTCAAACCCATAGTCTCTATGGTGACTTCTCATCATCATCTAGATTATGATGGATGTAGAAGTCCACCACCTTGGGGATTATGATCAGATAGGTAGGAAAAAAATTTAGCAAAATCAAGTCAAATAGACAAAAAAAATCAATGTTAGCTATAAAAAAAAAAAAAAAACATCATCAACCAAGCCAAGCAATATAAAAAAGTTCTCATACAAGAAAAATTTGACACTAAACAACTCACAAATGACTCGTACAACACTTTTCATTATAAGAAGGCAATACTTTTTGCTGATTAAGTATCCTATAATATTTTTTATACTAACCAGGGGATACTTTCTACTCGTGCAATAGTTTGCACCATGCCATTCAATATTTGAGTAGGAGATAGGCGATAGAGTTTTCTAAGAGTGTGCAATACATTTTGTGTGACAAAAGTATCACGTGATACTTCTTAAAGTTGCACTCAAAACAATGCTTGTGGGTTGGAATGCCAACTAGTGCCATGATCTCTTTGAAAATCACTCAAGAGCTCTTCAAAATCACAAATGACAAATGAATTGAAAATGACCCTTGGACCCCTTACATAGTTAACTAAATAACAATATAGTTAAATCACATGAAATTTTTTTACCTTCTTCTATGTAGTTAACTAACCTTCTAAGGTCTAATCATCAAATCTTTGTTGGGGCATCTTAATTTCTCCATGTCTTCACCATTTCTACATTTTGTACCTACACTAATTCACATCTTTGACCGCTAATCATCCTTTAACTAGATTTGAACTAATTTTCATACTTTATCTTTCTTGGTCAACTCTGGTCAAACTGGGGCATTCTACCACTGCTTTATGGTCACTCTTTGGTTCTAATCTCATATCTGTGATCACAAAATTTTCTATATCTCAATTTTCTCATATCTAGCTCATTTGTGCATTCCCTTTACCTCATTTCAATTTTGATCCTAAGGGGGTAGAAATACTGTATCATCACTTACTACAACTATGTATTTTTGAGGAGCATATGTTTGATCTTTTCATTTTCTATTCATCTATCTATGTTTCTTGATGTTAGTGTTAGAAACAATAGTCCACCAAGATAACTGAGTGCGGGGGGGGGGGGTGAATCAGTTATCCAATAATTAAAACATTTATCTTCTTTAAATAAACTTAGCCATTGAACGAAAGTAAACAACAACCATACAAAGATGCACATAGACAATTACACCAAATATGTTGAATGAGGAAACCCTTGATTAGAGGGAAAACCTTGATGGCAATGATAGCCACAAGATGATGTGCTAATATAAATATTCCTTGTTAGAGGATGGCCCTTGTTAGAGGGTGAATCAGTTATCCAATAAATAAAACATTTATCTTCTTTAAATAAACTTAGCCATTGAACGAAAGTAAACAACAACCATACAAAGATGCACATAGACAATTACACCAAATATGTTGAATAGGGAAACCCTTGATTAGAGGGAAAACCTTGATGGCAATGATACCCACAAGATGATGTGCTAATATAAATATTCCTTGTTAGAAGATGGACCTTGTTAGGAGTCTATTACAACATATAGTAAAATGAGTACCTATTAGGAGACTTTGAATCCCTGTTAGGAGATTCCAACTCTACTAGGAGTTGTGCCAACACTGTTAGGAGTTATGGTATAATGTATGCAAGAAGATTCCACTGCCGAAACATGCAATTTCAACTACAAGAAGAGCTCACTACTCAAACAAGTAATTTTCTAGAATCTTCTTCTTTCCTTTGTACTTTTCTTTGTCCTATCAACTAGACCAATCATTCTGAAACCTTGTAGACTAGGTCACAAACCTTAGATCACTTAGCAAAACCTCAACAATGAAGTTTCCTTCATTTCCACACTACATAGCTCAACTTCACATTCCACACTCTTTGTTGCTTTTTGTACGTTCACAATTCGCATCTTTGATATCATTACATATCATGATAAAGGAAAATGTCCTTCCTTTATACCAAGTCCATAAAACATTTCCCTGAGTTGGCTGTTAGTCCTTCTCAATTAATTATTATAGGACCACATTAAGAACATGTTACACTTAGTGATAACCTTAATCTTTTACATTGCAACTTGAATAACTTTCTCTACACACAATATTATGACGAGAGATCTTAGCCATGTTTTCTTTATGTCTTCAACCTTGATCATCAAGATATCAACTCTGCTAAGAGACATAACAAGTTTACTAGAGCATGGTTTTGTAAACTCTATTTCAAAATAGACATCACCAAAACTTACATAACTTTTTCTAGATTTATCCTTTCTACTTTTGATGTAAATTTCATATACCAAATACTTAGAACTATCTCACATAACCTTGGGTGGTTATCATGCTCAACTAGCCATCTGTACCAACTTTATCTTTCCACTGTTCTTCTATTAGATATCACAAAAGACATCAAACATGCTTTGTTGACATCAATGACAAAATCATTCATGAATGTAACATATCATTATCAAACCAATCTTTCAAAAATCTCTCCAATCTTCCCATAATCTCCCCCTTTGATATTGATGGGAACATAGATGAAAAACATCTAGTTCCAAGAATACAAACAAAATACTTTCCATCTTCAAATCCTCTTCATCAATCATACTCCCCCATTGATATAACTCAATGTGCTCTATAGAAAACTATCATGCAATACTTCTCCCCCATAATATGGTGTTTTTTATGTCAAACTTCTCCCCCATTGACATCAATGTCAAAGGTTTCTGCAACTATCATCTCTACATCAAGCTCTGTAACAACTAATACTAATTACTAGCTCGAGTGTCAAAAGACACCGTTCACACAACATCAATAAGAGTCCTAAATGACTCTATCCATCATAGATACTCCCCCATATAGGAAGCATTGGTATCTTGTCCAGAAAAAAAATGGTGCTTTGTTTTCCTGGACTAATGCACTCTTGCTCCTCTTACTCTAATGTAGGAAGGGGCATAAACCCAAGCATACCTCACAAATACTCAAAAGTCTCTTCGGGAAGAGGCTTAGTGAATATATCTTCAATCTACTCTTTTGTGCTCACATACTCCAATCTAATTTCCTTTTCTGCAACTTTTTCTCTGAACATATGATACTTAATATAAATGTACTTAGTCCTTGAATGTAATATTATATTCTTAGACATATTTATTGTGCTTGTGTTATCATAATGTATAACAACAAGTTCACTGATTTCTATCCTAATATCCTTCAACATCTGCTTTATCCAAATAACTTGATTACAATTTTTTGCTACTACAACATACTCTACTTCTATTGTACTTTGAGATGTACAATCTTGCTTCTTGCTTAACCAATAAACCAATCTTCCTCCAAGAAAGAAAGCTCTTCCACTAGTGTTCTTTCTATCATCCATACTGCCTACGCAATCTACATCAGTATAAGAACTTAGAGAAAAATCATTAGATCTATCATACCATAATCCAAACTTAGATGTTCCCTTCAAATATCTAAATATCCTTTTCACTTCTACATAATGTGCTTCTTTGGGGTCAGCCTATAATCTTGCAATAATTCCAATTGCATTTTCTATATCTAGCCTTGTGTGAGTTAGCTATTCCAATCCTCCAATCATAGATCTATACTTCTTCTTCTCAAAAGTAGGTGTCTGATCCTTTGTAGATAACTTGTGTCTAGTTACCAAAGGTGTTCCAATACATTTACATGTTTCCAAATCAAAATTTTTTAGTAAATCCTTCAAGTACTTAGTCTAAGAAATAAAGATTCCTTCTTTATTCTTTACAATCTACAATCCTAGGAAATGTTTCATTTCTCTTATCATACTCATTTCAAATTATTTCTTCATTTCATATGAAAACTTCTTACTTTCTTCATCATTTCCTCCAAATATAATGTCATCAAAAAATATTACCAAAATCATCAAACCATCATCAATTTCTTTCCACTTTAGATTACTGTTTTCCATACCTTTTCTATATTTCAGCTTTATCAAATGCTTCTCCAACCTTGCATACTAGGTTTTGGGTACTTGCTTCAATCCATACAGTGCTTTTCTTAGTCTTCATACTATGTCCTTGTCATTTTTCAAAGGACATCCTTCAAGCTGCTCAATGTATACCTCTTCTTCAAGTTCTCCATTCAAACATGATGACTTGACATCCATTTGATATACTTTGAATTTCTTCTATGTTGTATAGTCTAAGATTAATCTTATGGCTTCTATTCTAGCCATTGGAGCATAAATATCCTTATAATCTATTCCTACTTGCTATGAGTAACTTTTACATACCACTCTTTCTTTGTTTCTTACAACTTCTCCTTGCTCATTCATCTTTTTTTTGAATACCTATTTAATTCCTATTACATTTTTTTCTATTGATCTAGGGACCAATTCTCATGTCTCATTCTTTTCTATCTAATCGAATTCCTCTTTCATAGCTTGCTTCCAGTAGTCATCTTTACATGCTTCATCTACATTACAAGGCTCAACTTGAGATATCAAGCATATTTCGTCATTTACTCTACTTCTTGTCATCGCACCTTTGTCTTTTCTTTCGATGATCTAGTCGAATGGGTGATTCTTTATCATATTCTTTCCTAAAGCAGGAGTTTCTATCTAAACTCTTGGCTCTACTAAAGGTTTTGAGCTTAGTTCCTACCTTTTCTCTCCTTCATTCTATAAATCATTGTTAGTCTCAAGAAATATATCATCATTCCTTGGCTTAGTAACAACATCATCATCTAAATTTTAATCAACTATTCTCTCTTGAATTTTTATTTTCTCATCAATTCTCACATTAACACTTTCCATAATAGTCTTATTTCCCTGATTATAACATCTATAAGCCTTTCTTTTCAATGAATAACCAAGAAAAATACCTTCTTCACTTCTAGTATCAAATTTACCAATGCCATCATCTCTCTTTATGTAAAACTTACTTCCAAATATTCTAAAATACCTAACTGTAGGTAAATGACCAAACCATAGTTCATAGGGTGTCTTGTTTGTGTCCTTCCTAACTTGCACTTTGTTCATAGTGCAGACTACTTTATTCACTACTTCTCTCCAAAATATCTTGGATACATCATTCTCTAATAACATAACTCTTGCAACTTTTGTAATAGATTTGTTTCTTATTTCTTCAATGCCATTTGATTCAGGGGTTCTCAGAGTCGATAGCTTTCTTTTAATTCCATTTTCTTCACAAAACATGTTAAACTCATTTGAAGTAAATTCTCCTCTTCTATCTAATCTCAAACATTTAATCTTTACACCAGATTCATTCTGAACTCTATTATTGAATATCTTAAACTAGTCAAATGGCTTGGATTTCTCTTTAAGAAATGCAACCCACATCATTCTAGAAAAATCATGAAATAGAATCATAAAGTACCTTTCACCATAGAATCCTCTAGTCTTTGTAGGACTACTAACATATGTTTGTACAATCTCTAGCTTTGCTATGGTAGTAAACTTCTTGCTGGGAAAAGAAGTTCTATTGTGCTTTGCTAAAACACACTCCTTGCTAATTCTGTTAGTAGACTTCACAATCTTTGGAAAATCTCTAACAAAAAACACTCTACTAGTCCTCACAATACTATCAAAGTTTATGTGATAGAATATCTTATGCCATAACCAACTATCATCTACTTTTGCAACCAAACATGTCATTTTAGTAGGATTCAACTAAAATACATTACCTCTAGATCTAGCTCCTATTCCAATTACCTTTCCATCTTTATCCTTGATCATGCATGTCTTTTCTGTGAACTGGAACTGATAACCTTTGTCTACTAGTTGTCCAAAACTCAAAAGATTGTGCTTTAAACCATAAAAAAAGTATACATCCTCAGTATTAGTTTTACCATCAAGAGTTTTAGATTCAATACCTTTTACTTGGCATGCTACATTGTTCCCAACTCTGATAATTCCTCCATCCTAACTTTTGAAGTCAACAAAATTGTTCATATCAACAGCCATATGATGTGAACAACCACTATCAATTATCCAATTAGATTTCTTCTTAATCTATGATACCAAAGCTACCTTCTTTGGAATTTCTTCATTAATTTCCACAAATCTAATTTCATCATCACTAGCACTTAATGTTTGTTCATCAGAATCATCATCTTCATTTGCATAAAACAATCTCTATCTTTTCTAGGCTTATGAATTCCCTTATACTCTTTCTCCCTTTTAGGAAACTTAAATGCATAATGACTATATTCATCACATGTCCAACATTTAAAGATTTTCTTAGCTCCTTTTTCTCTTCTTACCAGAAGGGCTACTACTTTGTCAATCTTTATGTCTTCCTCAAATCTACTGCTGCTAGAAAAATCTCCTCTAACACTTGTGCTCCTTGATAGGTTAGGTAGAATATTCAAGGCATTGAAAGCTATCTCTATTCTAGTCAATTCTTTGGAGTGTCTAATTTCATTCTCAACTGCTTCAAGTCTTCCAAGCAATGTCTCCTTTGTGAAATCTTTGGTACATGATATCAACAACTATATCATCTAAATTGCTGACTTGAATGGTGGTGTTAGAGTCTTCAATATCTTCCATATAACCTCATTATCTTCTTTGGTTCCACCTTGACCTTTAATAGCTATAGTAATTTTTGATATCATTCCTATATATGTTCTTACAAATTCATCTTCCATTATCTTAGCATCTTGAAACACACAAATCCAACTTTGTAGCCTCAACTTCTTAGAATGTGCATCACCTTCAAAACTATTTTCCAAAGATTTCCAAATCAAATGTGAAGTAGCAGGTGATTTTACCTAATTATACTCAATTTTAGGAAGTGTAATCAATAGTGCTTCCCTAGCTCTCATGTCACACATGAAAATACCTCTTTTTGCCTTGGTGCAAGTTTCCAAATCATTTTCTTCACTAATTGTGTTCGCTGATTTTGTCAAGATCCAATTGTTGGATATATTATGAAAGACTAAGTTACTTAGAGGGGAGGGGTGAATTAGTAACTTATAAATTTTTTATCTCTTGATTAGCAATTAATCCTTTTTATGAATTCTAATCTAACTTCATGCATGATAAACTGAAAACATGGAAGCATACACAACACTTTAACACAAGATTTGGTGACCCAAAAACCTTCCAAATAGAAAGTAAAACTAGGGTGGGGATGATACACACAAGCTTTGGTGTTGTAGTATAAAGTTGGTTTGTTAAGGCTTATAATGATCACCTCTAATGATCTGCCCTATTAGGAGAAGTAAGGACTACTAGGTCCACCTTGCAAAAGGATTTACAAATGTACAATGAAGTATGCACTTGGTAAAGAGATTTACATAAGACTGTTAGGTCTACCTTGTTAAGGGATTTGACTGATCCACCTATTAGGATAAAGTAGTAGCTGATCTCTGATCTACAACTTGGTTTGCTAAATGAGATTCCTCTAGGTGTACAAATCACCTTGCTATAATAGATGAATCTTTGATGCTCCTTATATTATTGTAGCCTTTTTAATTTTCTCTTCTGCTCTTCTTTGATGATTACATTACTTCCATTTGATTATTTGGATTTGATATAATGCATTACATATATATCAATCCAATTAAATAATTGCAAATTCAACCACAATACAAGTTTAGACAAATATTACAAAGTCAACCAAAGTGTAGAAACTTGGGCTCTTAGGACTAACTCAGTGAGGTTGTGATACTCAGCATCCACTATCAATGGTTGGCATCATCATGAGCTTGATAGATGTAGAATCTAAGTCCATACTGATCACTTCCAAGTAATCTTGAACTCGGTCAACACTGGTGACTCAAAAAATACTATGAAGCTTGACATATAAATTGAATCACATGATTCAAACTGCATAGCTCAGCCAATACTATCACTTTGAGCTTTGTATAAACTAAGTCTCTTGGTTAAAAATGAAAAGCTTGGTTAACACTAGACTTGTACCACATCAACTATGAACTTAGTTTGCATTGTCAAACTTAGCATACACTAAGTTAACACCGAATAGCTCAATTAACACCAGACTCGCATCACATCAATTGTGAACTCAGTAAGCACTTCACAACTTGGTTTGCACTAGTAAACTTGACATACACTGAGATACTCAATTTACACTATTGATCATCACCTTAGTAGTAACTGCTCAATGCAAATTGAAATTTGTCCAAAGGATTTGGTAGCAATTGTAGAACTCCGTAATAACTAAAATTCTTGGATAACACTCTTAACTATACAAT
The DNA here is from genome assembly GCA_028749045.1 of Cupressus sempervirens. Classification (NCBI taxonomy): domain Eukaryota; kingdom Viridiplantae; phylum Streptophyta; class Pinopsida; order Cupressales; family Cupressaceae; genus Cupressus; species Cupressus sempervirens. The sequence goes on from CM053791.1 coordinate 220,076,479, forward strand.
ATTCTCGGTATGAACTTATAATCTAAATAAGTGTATGTCACTAATAAAAAAAATGATTGGAATGTCAACAATCTGCCCCTTTATCATAAGTGAAAAAAACACTTATCAATTAAAACTAAATTCAAGAATGTTTAGCGACATCTTTATCCATCACCTTATGTCTCCAACTCAGTCGAGTATATTATTTTTGAGATTTTTCAAAATTGGTTTTGTAAAGGATACATTTCTTTACATAGTAATTCTTCCCCATACATAATATATAGTATACTAACATACAATATATATTTTCTCTACAATCTGCAATTTTGTTTCAATTTTCTCCCCGTTTCTCCTTACATCTTATTAAATCCTCTCATACCTTCTCCCCCTTTTTGACATTAATGCAAAAGATTTATGCTATATGCATTTACATAGTAATTCCAAAATGAGACAAGAAGTTTGAATGCACCTTCAAGATGAGTGCCAAATTCTTATCCCAATTCTCTTGCAAGACCATGCATGTGCGCAATGCAACCTATACTTCTGCTAACAATTCAATCATGTGATCTGCAATAGAGAAATTATTGTCATGGATAAGCATTTTTTAATGTGTAATATTCTTTCTGTAGTGCATCCATGTTAGGGAGAATCATATTGTGGATATCTATCAATGTAGATCTAATTCTTACTTCTTCTATGAGTAGTACTGCCTGCATATCTATCAAAAATTTGATTTTGTAGAAGTGAGCAGAGCTAGAACTTGGATCAAGCTGCAATTTTTGTGCACTTGTCTTTAGATCCTCATCAACTTTAGACAATTTGCCTCTTATTTCTTTCGTGAAAATTGATGTATCACATAATTTACCAAAAAGTAAAGATACAATAATGCAAGAGGTTTCTAAAGAGCCCAAAATAGTAGATAACCCTACTTGATAAATGGTAATCTATTGAGCAATAAGTTCTGAAACTTTATTCTGAAACTTTTTCTTAGCTTTCTACAATAGTTTATCCTAACCATCCAAATCTTCATTGTATTTCTAGACTACCTCTACCAACTAATACAAAATTGGTTGACAAGTTTCAGGCTCTATGCCTAGGGCCTAGGGCCTCTGCTAGAATGTTCTTGGCATCCTCAATGATCTTAAACTCTTTGTTTCTTTCTTCTCTAAGTCTTTTTTTCTTGGCTTTCTTTTGAAGAATTTCACCAAAAAATTGCATCTCATCTAGAGTTAGATTTCAGATGTCCCATTTTGGAATGATAATCTCCTCATCAAGATCTATATCCTCCTTTTCTTTAAATTTACCCACAAATTTTGTGTTTTTTTGAGGCTTGGTCTCAATTGGCCTTGCACTTATTGCATGTGTACTACAAATGGAAACAATTTTTGAAATAGTAGGACTCGCTGCAAAAATGGATACTACACTCATTGTTGAAATACTAGTAGAAATACCTATTGTAGCCAAAATTGATGTAGAGGGTAGAATTTGTAGCTTAGTAGATGAAGTGTTTGGTACTTCAATCAATGATGTGCTAAGTTGGACCAATGCAAAGATTGATTAAATGCATGTGCTAGTAGTGCTAGTCACAATCAATCCTGCTCAAGTTGTCTCCGTGCTTGGTGTTATCGATGTTTTTCTTGGAGAATGAGGAAGTGAGGCTATAACTACTGCAACAATATTAACTAGGTTGGTTTCCTCAACATCTTGTGTATCTTCCTTAGTATCCTCTTGCTCCCATTCCTCTTCATCAAATGAGTTACTTCATCATCTTTCTCTTGAATTGTTTCTTCATAATCATCATCATCCTTGTCACTTACACTTACAAAAAAGCCACTAGGTTTGTGAAGAAGATAGACATTCTTCCATGTATTTTTGGCATTCTTCACAACATGCTCTATTTCATTCAATAAAACAAGACAAGTATTGAATCTTAGAGTTAACATTTCTTCATTTTTCTTTTAAGATTCTTTCACCTCCTTGTCATTCAAATTTGGCATAAGTTTCCTTAAGGTTTTTTCATAAATATATTTTGCAGTTTGCATTGCATGTTCCCATCTTGGCTTGATTTTTATCATCAATGCATCTAGAATCTACTAAGTAAGTTGATTAGGTTAGTATTTCCACTTACCCATCTTGGATATCAGTATATCTTCAATCTGCTTCTACTCATCAATAGTCTTAGTCTCATATTTTAATGCCTTGAAGTTTTTTATTCCAGAACTTGATTCAAATTATTTTATTCTCTCCTCAAATGTGGGTGGAGACCTCTTGAAAATTATGTCTCCTCCTTCTTTGTCTGCTTTCTTCCTAGAGGATCTTCTTGTGAACATGGCAGTGGATGTTTTGGTAGGCTTGGTAATGATTACCTTACCCTCTTTCTTAAGTGACTCCTCTTCATCTAATTTTTCTCCATCCTCACCTTTTCCTTTAGTTAACAAGAGAGTAGAACTAGTTTTTAGTTTGGCAATCCTCTTCTTGTCCTTGGTGACTATCTAAGGAAGCTTGATCTCAAGTTCTATCTTGGCCTTTGCCTCATCAAAGGTGCCAACATAAGCAACATTGGGATCAAATGGCTCATTTATCAGTGCCTCAATTATATCTTTTTTTTCATCAATATTCACCTCATATCCTAGAGGTTTTACCCATGCAATTATAGGCCTAACTGCTTGAATGTATACCTTTTCACTATCTACCATAAAACAAACATCATCTTTATAATCCTTGACTAGTTTCTTGAGTATTCAGAATTTGTTATTCATTTTCTCCTTAAAAGCATCCAAATAATTTTCCATGATACTTGTATAATTTTTTCCCATTTCAAAGATGTATTCATTAATTTGATAAAGTAATGCTACATCTTTCCTTCAAACAATAGTACCTTTTGATGGAAAGAATTTCTGAACATAGAAAAATAAACATGTCAATAGTGAGCCAAACTTACATGGACTGTTCTTTGACATCTTGATTCTCTCCATTTTTTTGTTGAATTGATTCAATAATAACTTGGCAAGGTCAAGAGATAGGTTATTCTTGACTACCTTGTAAGCCACATCCACAGCTTCACATGACACACTATTCAATGTGTTAGAGTTGTATATCTTGTGTGCGATGATATGAATGCCAAACTTTAGTTCCATGTCACTCATAGTGCTTATTTTAATTCCCCTTCCATCCCATTCAGCTAGGGTTTTCTTCTCCAGTTCAAACCTAACTTAGGGTTTTGATCGTTTTGGCTTTAGATAACATGGGGAGACTGATGATCTTGTGGATCATCTTCTTTGTGATCAAAATTGGTTGCTCCAACCATAATTGACCATTATGCACATGAATGAAGATGTATCTTATCCATTTAATTTGAAATCCTCATGGCATATGAGAAATATGTGTTAAACTTTTCACTTCCAAATGTTAGTGTTTAGGTTTCAACATGCCATTAACACATAGTTTCTCTAGGGTTTCATCATCTCTAGTGTACCAATTTCCTGAATTGCACATTTTAAATGAGAATGGATGTCATTATTTAACAATACTTGAGGAGGGATTTGTGATTATGCTCCACTCAGATCTAGGGTTTCTACAACTATAGGAGTAAGCTTGAAATCAAGTGCTTTCCATTCTACACCACAAACCAACATGTCTAAAGGTCTTTTTGCTTTGCTGCTAGTAGCTACCATCTTTGCTTGGTAGAGTTTGAGACAATTCAAAAAATTTTGATAAAAATTCACTCAAATTTCTTGAATTCTCTTTAAGATCACTTTGCACAAATAACTCAAAAAATTCACGATGAAAAAATGACTTCAATTTAATTGTTTTTTATCAAATTTTTCTATATATGCCTAGTATGAATGTTAGATTAAATTGATAGATTGTCTTCCACTTCACTTGCATTGATTACTTAGTGGAGTCTTAAATGACTTGGTAACCACATAAAATTTAGTCACTCCCAACCTTGCTCAGTATGGTATGTAACCCAACCTTGCTTGGTAAGGAAGGTAACTTGGTAGTAACTTGGTACCTCTTACTCGATGATCTCTTTGCATCTTGAATGCTGATATGGATCTTTTGTCCTATCAAATGAAAATGATTTAGATATCTTCTTTAGTAACCTAGTTCCAGTTCTCCTCTAATAAATCAAGTGAAAATGGTGGAGTCACCCAATTCTTGAGTGACTTGATCATCATTGCTTGGACTTTCATTCTTGGTAGACTTTGGAAGCCATTGTTGTCTCATTTTTTTTAATGATTTTATCAGCTTTTGCCTTCTTTTCATCTTCCATTTTTCTAGTATTCATTTAGTTCTTGGAAAGATGACCAAGTTCAGTACAAATGAAACATCTTTTGGTAGAATCTCTTTCCTCATGTAATGTTTTATACAATTCATTCCAATGCATCCAAATTCTCCACAGTAATGACATTTGCACCAAGTGTTATAGTCCCAACCAAATATAGCTTTTACAATTTTTTCTGTTGGATTTGATATTAGTTTTTCATTTTGATGACTTGTGCCCATGCTTCTTATATTTTTGACATTTACCTTCAAATCTTGGCTTCTCTTTGCATTCATTCACTCTATGATCATACTGATTACAATTGTAGCATTTTCCATTGAATTTTGCTTTCCATTGCTCCAACATTTGTTTGAAGTATGACCTATCTTACGAAAATGACCAAAAATAGGTTTTTGATTCCTTTGAGCTCCTTGCTTGGATGATTCACCTTCTTCTATGTATCCAATTCCTACTTTTCATTTTTGTTTGTAATGACTTTGTTCATTCAGCTAATTCATATCTGCTTGGGATTTCATCATTCTTTCATTGGTTTTTCTTTCAATTTTTAGATCATTTTGTAATCTTTCATTCTCTAATCTTAGGTTCATGATTTTTTCATTTGCATTGGTGAGTTGAGCAATGAAGTCTTCTTATTAAAGAGATGGGTGCTGAATTTCATTGCGCTTTCCTTCTATCTCTTCTCTTATCTTTTTTTTTTCTCTTCCATGACTTTACACAATCTTAGTGACTAAATTTCTAGTTCTCTTCTTAGTTTATTACTTCTTCTTGAAGAGTACTATTCTTTTCCAATAGTTATTTGATTGCTTCATCAGCTTCATCTGAATTACTTGAAAGGATGTCTTCAATTCTTTCTTCAATGTAGAGTGAATCATTCATTTGGATTGTATTTTATTTTCTTCTTTTCAGGGATTGAGAAATTTTCTCTTTTGCTTTCTTGAGTTATCCAATGGCCAATTCCAAGTCTATCTTCTCATTATCAATAGCCTTGTCAATTTTGAATACCTCCATTTCCTTTGATCTTTGCTTGAGCTATTAAAATTTTCTCTCAGAACCACAAGGCTCTGATACCAATTGTTGGAAATATTATGATAGGCTAATTACCTAAGAGGGGAGGATGAATCAATAACTTAAAATTTTTTTATCCCTTGATTAGCAATTAATCCTTTTTGTGAACTCTAATCTAACTTCATGCATGAGAAACTAAAAACATGAAAGCATACACAACACTTTAACAAAAGATTTGGTGATCCAAAAACCTTCCCAATAGAAAGTAAAATTGGGGTGGGGGTGATACCCACAAACTTTAGTACTGCAATATAAACTACTAAAACTTACAATGATCACTTCTGATGATCTACCTTGTTAGGAGCATATAGGATTGCTAGGTCCACCTTGCAAAAGGATTACCACACATACAATGAAGTATGCACTTGGTAAAGATATTTACATAAGACTTTTAAGTCTACCTTGTTAAAGGATTTGACTGATCCACTTATTAGTATGAAGCAGTAGCTAATCTTTGATCTGCATCTTGGTTTGCTAAATGAGATTCCTCTAGGTGTACAAATAACCTTACTATGATAGATGAATCTTTGTTTCTCCTTATATTGTTGTAGACTTTGTAATTCACTCTTTTTCTTTTCTTTGATGATTACATTACTTCCATTTGATGATTTGGATGTGATACAATGCATTACATATATATCAATCCAATTACATAATTACAAAGTTAGCCAAAGTGTAGAAACTCAAGTTCTAAGGACTAACTCAGTGAGGTTCTAATACTCGACATCTATTTTCAATGCTTGACATCATCATGCACTTAGTAAATTTAGAAGCTAGGTCAATACTAATCACTTCCAAGTGGTCTCAAACTCAGTGTGCATTGGTGACTGCAAATCCTATGAAACTTGGCATATAAATTGAATCAATTAATTCACACTACATAGCCCAGTAAATGCTATCACTTTGAGCTCAGTATAAATTGAATCTCATGGTTAACATTGAAAATCTCAATAAACACTAGACTCACATCATGTCAACTGTGAACTTAGTAAGCACTATACAACTTGGTTTTCATTGGTAAACTTGACGTATATTAATTAACATTGAAAAGCTCAGTTAACACTAGACTCACATTACATCAACTACAAACTTGATAAGCACTACACAACTCAATTTGCACTAGTAAACTTGGCATACACTAAGATACTTGATTTACACTGTTGATCATCACCTTGTAGTAACTGCTCAGTGCAAACTAAAATCTATCCAAAGGATTTGGTAGCAACTATAGGATTAGTAACAATTGAAATGCTTGACTAACACTATTAACGATACAATATGCTTGGTGTGAACTTATAATCTGAATAAGTGTATGTCACTAATAAGAAGCATGACTACAATGTTAACACCAATATCCCGGATCCATACGTCACAAATGTGTCTTCATCTTTTCCTTCCAGCTATCATAGTTTGTTCCATCAAACTTTGGACTATCTTTCCTAAACATGTTTGCCATGGATCTTCCAAAGCTATTAAAAATTTTCTTCAAGGACCTAAGGCTCTGATACCAATTGTTAGAAACAATAGTCCACCAAGATAACTAAGAGGGGTTGAGGTGAATCAGTTATCCAATAAGTAAAAAATTTATCTTCTTTAAACAAACTTAGCTATTCAACCAAAGTAAAAAATAACCATACAAAGATGCACATAGAAAATTACACCAGATATGTTGACTAGAGAAACCCTTGATCAAAGGGAAAACCCTGATGGGAATGATGCCCACAAGATGATGAACTAATATCAATATTCCTTGTTCGGGGATCAACCCTATTAGGAGTCTATTAAAAAATTTAGTATGATGAGTCCCTATTAGGAGGCTTTGAATCCCTATTAGAAGATTCCAACCCTATTAGGAGTTGTGGTATAATGTATGCAAGGAGAGCCCACTACCCAAACATGTAATTTTAACTACAAGAACAACTCACTGGTTAAACAAGTAATTAGTATCTTCTTCTATCCTCTATACTTTCCTCTATATTTTCAACTAGACTAATCATTGTCAAACCTTATAGACCAAGTCATGAACCTTGGATCCAAGTACCAAATGATGGATCACTTAGCAAAACCTTGAGAATGAAGTTTCCTATACTTCTGCACTACTCTCCTCATCGCATTCCACACTCTCTACTGCTTTCCATACATTCACAATTCACTTCTTCAATATCATTACATATCATGATAAAGGAAAATGTCATTCCTTTATACTTAGTCCATAAAACAATTCATTGATTTGCCTATTAGTTCTTCTCAATTAATTATTATAAAACCACATTAAGAACACATTAAACTTAGCGATAAACTTAATCTTCCACCTTGCAACTTGAATAACTTTCCATACACACAATATTATTATGAGAGAGCTTAGCCAAATCATCCTAAACATGTCTTCTACATGTCCTCAACCTTGATCATCAAGATATTAACTCTTCTAAGAGATATAACAATTTTACCAAAGCACGCCTCTTTAAACTCTATCTTATAACAGACATGACCAAAATTTACATAACTTCTTCTAGACTTATCCTTTCTACTTATGACATTAATTTCATATATCACATACTCAAAAGTATCTCCCATAACCTCAAGTGGTTATCATGCTCAACTAGCCATCCATACCAATTTGATCTTTCCACTATTCTTCTGTTAGATACCATAGAAGACATCAAACATGGTATGTTGACATAATTGAAAAACTCAATCATGAATGTAACATATCATCATCAAACCAATCTTCCAACAATCTCTCCAATCTTCCAATAGTTAGTATTCCTCTTGAGTTCTGATTTCATCTCTTTCCTAGTGTTCAGTACTATCGCTATTAGGTTGTACATTCAGAACTTGCTGTCTCTTTCAACATTTTTTTCTTTGAAATCATATCTCTCTATCTATTTGTAATGCCCTGCCAAGGGATCCAAAGAATTAACCTAGAATTTCACTAAGTTTGGTATCATTTTTTTTTTTTAACAAAACGTGAAAGTAAATACCACATATAACTCATGCACAATAGCAGAAGCAATAGTAATGTCCATCTGAAATTAAACATATCTTACATAACAGATTACATTCTTTAAGATCCCTTAACATTGGTTTACATCTAAAAACATCTAACATACATGAATCTATCTGGTACAACATCCACATGAAATAATAATGATAAGTCCAATGTTTATACATTACATTTCAAATGCTCAATCATCCACTGTACATGTCATAGGGTATGACAAGCTCAAAAGAATATACATATGTAGAATAAGGTACATCATCCTATTCTAATCCATGATTCATCAAAGTAAAGATAATCACATGATACATCATCATAGAAGACATATACATCCATCATAAAGATCAAACATAATAAACTAAGTGCACGATTCCTCCCAACCATTAATAGCATCATTAGACCATCGTGGGCCCTAGCCATCCCTCTGTGCGTAACATTCCAAATCACTGAAGAGATCATCAGTGTTAACATAGTAGGAATGTCACTCCTAACATATATAACATCATATAAGATAACATCATCTAACATATGCTAACCATCAATGAGAGGATACATATCCACCATCATGAAGGATGCATCAGCCACGATGTCTCAATGAATCTCAAATGATAAGAGTGGAAAATACACTACCACCCGACTGCGTGGTACCTAAGTGGTCCACTCGCACCGTGCTAAGGAGATAATCTCAAGTCCCAAATAGGATAACAAAATTACATAGCACAAATCTCTATAAGTCCAGGAATCCTAAAAGTATACTAACTCAAAGGTTCCAAGCACAAAATTTGACATCTAATCCTAGAGGCACACAATGAAATGTAGGAACCTACTATGCAAGTGGGAAAGTGTCATCGCATTTATCACGTACAAGTTACCCTGGCAGTTAGCTAAACTCCATAGGTCCATACCCATCATAGAGAAAATCACACAAACTCAGTCTAAAGGGTTAAAAATCATGAATTATGTCATCCGACACATTCGGTGGGTAAAATATCCAGATACTTGTCCTACCTCACTAGGACAATTGGCTTAAAGGTTTGGGATTTGGACTTGAGAATTTATCTCCCTTCTCTTATCATTGAGATAGTATAATAGGGTACGCTCAGCTTGGAAATTCAAGGAAGTTGATACCCGGTACCTGCAACCTGAAAAAAACCATGCATGTACATACAATATATATATAATGCTAAGATAAACAGACAATGGTAGGAAGCGGTGCATCGTGTAGATCTTGACTAAGCAGGTGACTATGACTCCCTTCCTTAACCACATCAAAAATGCCATACAATAAGAAAACACGCACACCATACACATGCAAGTATGGGGTAAGTATCCATAATAAAACACACGAGATAATAAACCATCTAACTAGTCATCAACAATTAACTGAAAACAATATAATGATCATCATGTATGCATGAAATGTAAAGTCTAAATGATCTCATCACATAACCATTGAATCTATAACATAATGTCTACTAGTCTCAAAACAATACCACTAATCCATCAACATAAAACTAGTCCATCATAGTCTGATATTAACAACAACAATATGTCCAGAAAAGATGTGAACGAGGGTAGGCACTACATCCACCCCCCCTTGGGTTAGGCTTACTCCTGGAAGCCTACAAACAAGTAGGGATATAACTCCCTAAATCTAGTTGCATCCTCCCATGTAGCTAAAGAATCATCAGTAGGGTCCCATTGGACCCTTACCTACTCAATGGTTTGACCCCTAAGGGTCAACTCCCACTGCTCCAAAATACAAACCGGCTCCAAAGCTAGCTACCCATCCTCTACTTGCAATGCATTCCAATCAAGAACATGTACAATATCAGGAATATACTGTCAAAGCACTGAAACATGGAAAATATCATGAATGCGAGCTAGGCTGGGTGGTAGAGCAAGGCAGTAATCAACTGAACCAATCCTCTCTAAAATCTCAAATGGTCCCACAAAATGAGGTGCTAACTTAGAACCCTTTCTGTATCAGATCGAATTCTTTTGTGGTCGCACTCTCAAGAAAACCTTATCACCCACAGCAAATTGCTTATCAGTCCTATGAGCATCAGCATACTTCTTTTGCCTATCCTGTGTTGTAGACAAGTGCTCACGGATACACACTACCTGTTGCTCCATATCACAAAGCATCTTAGGACCCAACAGGATGTAATCGTCAAGACTGTCCCAACTCAATGGTGTATGAAAAGGAGGTCCATATAATGCCTGAAATGGTGCCATGCCTATAGAACTATGATACCCGTTGTTGTAAGAAAACTCCACCAGGTAGAGATAGTCCTCCCAATGTGTCTGCCTATCCATCACATACATCTGTAACATATCCTCCAAAACCTGTTTCACCCTCTCTATCTGACCATCAATCTCTAGATGATATGTCAAACTAAAGTTTAACTGCGCTCCAAGCTCATGCTGCAGCAATGTCCAAAATGCAGATGTGAATACAAGATCCCTGTTAGAAATGATCTTTCTAGGAATACCATGTAATCTCACAATGTCATACATGAAGACATTGGCTACAGAAGCTGTTGTGTAGGAAGACCTAACCGGTGAAAAATGCACTACCTTAGTCAACCAATCAACGGTGACCATGATAGCATCATGATGATGAACAGTCATAGGTAATCCTACTATAAAATCCATAGAGATGATATCCCATTTTCAAGAAGGAATGAGATTAGGCTACAAAAGTCCAGCTGGGTGCTGGTGTTCTACCTTAACTCTCTGATACTCAAGGTACCTAGCCACAAAATCAACAATATCTCGCTTCATCCCAGACCAAAAGAACAAACGTCTCAAATTAGCATGCATCTTCTTGACACCTGGATGTTCTGAGTAAGGCATATGATGGGCTTCTACCAGTATCAAGGTGTGAAGCTCATCCAAAAATGGCACATAAATACTCCCCAAATGTCTCAAAAGACCATCTAATTCTCGAATGTAACCTGAAAACTTACCTTCCAAAGGTTTTCCTAAATCTATCTCTCTGCACACTTCCTGATACCATGAATCTGTAGGAAGTGCCTGAAGAATCTGACTCCTCAAATCCACACTAAGAGTCATCGATGATACCACATGTCTCCTGTGACTCAAAGAATCTGCCACCACATTCTCCTTATCCTAAATGTACTTAACCTCAAAATCATACTCGCATAGAAACTTCATCCATTGCCTCTGGCGAGCATTCAAATTAGGCTGAGTAAAAATTTACTGAAGACTACGATGATCGTTGTGTAGCTCAAGAAATGTCTCCACCTTGTCAAAGCATGAACTACTATTGCTAACTCAAGATCATGTGTAGGATAATTTAACTCATGATCCTTGAGCTTGTGTGATTCATATGTAATCACCCATCCATTCTGCATCAACACTGCCCCAATCCCTTCAAGAGAAGCATCTATACACACCATAAAATCACCTTCTGGATCAAGTATGGCTAGAATCGGTGCACTAGTCAAAAGCTCCTTGAGCTTCACAAAAGCTTTCTCACATTTTTTCTGTCCATATGAACTTCTTTCCTTTCCTCTAAAGAGAAGTAATAGGATGTGCTATCCTAGGGAAGTTCTAGACAAATCTATGATAATAACCAGCTAGGCCCATGAAACTATGAATCTTTGACACATTAGTCAGTGTCGACCAATCTCATATCACCTAAATCTTTGTAGGATCCACTAAAATACCATCACCTGAAATAACATGCCCTAAATACTGAATCTCTGATTTGAAGAATTCACACTTAGCTACATTGGCATAAAGCTAATTTTCCCCCAAACACTGCAATACCAAACACAGGTGTTCCTCATGCTCCTTTTGAGTCTTAGAATATATCAATATGTCATCAAGGAACACAAGTAAAAACCTATCCAGATAAGATCGAAACACACCATTCATCAAACTCATGAAAACTGATGGAGCATTAGTCAACCCAAAAGGTACCACTGTGAACTCATAATGCCCATAGCGAGTTCAAAAAGCAATCTTGTGAATATCTGCTTCCTTGATGTGAAGCTGGTGGTATCCTGACTTAAGGTCAATCTTGGAGAATACTGTAGCTCCCTTGATCTGATCAAATAAGTCATCAATCCTAGGTAAAGGATACCTGTTCTTAATAGTCACCTTATTCAACTGTCTGTAGTCAATACAAAGGTGCAAAGAATCGTCTTTCTTCTTCACAAAGAGCACTGGAGCTCCCCATGGTGATACACTAGGTTGAATGCTAGCTTTTGCCAAAAGTTCCTCTAGCTAAAGATGTAGCTCACCCAATTCCTGAGTAGTCATGCGATAAGGAGCTTTAGAGATAGGCTCCGCTCCAAGAATCAGATGAATAATAAAGTCAATGTCCCTCTTTGGAGGCATACCTGGAATCTCACTTGGAAAAACATCTATGTACTCCTACAAAATTGGGTGATCTAAAGTCTCCCTCATGGGATCTTCCTCATCAAGATCATTTACCATAATAGCAAATATTTGAAATCCCTTACGGAAACTTCGCTTCAATTGCATAGCAAAAATCATTTGCAGAGATATAGGCCTTGGTATCCTAACTATCTGCACATCATTCTCTTGGTCATCTTGGCACAAAATAATCTTCTTCCTGCAATCTATACTAGCTCTATGAGATCCAAGCTAGTCCATGCCTAAAACCACATCATAGGAACCAAGGGGTATAACTCAAAGATCCACTGCCGTATCAAAGCTTCCTAAGCTAAGCCCACACTTATGAACTACAAAGTCTATGGAGACCTTAATGCTTGAGGCTAGTTCCACTTGCCAACCATGATCTTGCCTCACCACATCCAGCTTACACTTAAAACCTATAGATGGTGAAATAAATGAATCTGTAGCTCTTGAATCAAACAATACTGAAAGAGATATACCTCTAATAGCACCTGTAGTCTCAACCATTGTTCCTTGATGATCTGCCTGATGCTGATCAACTACTACAAAAAATCTATGAGCTCTACCTGCATCACCAACTATAGGCTCTGAAATGGTAGGTCTAGGTCCTGAAAACTAAGGTGCTCATTGAAGACACTGAGTTGCATAATGTCCAATTTGACCATAGGAAAAACATTCTGTATTTTTGCCAGATTCTCTACCCATAGGTGGTACATTTGATTGCTGACAACTATTCCTACTAACAAAAGACTGGCTACTCTGAGTTGGCTGATTAGGCTGATTCTGTTTATTGTGTTGAGCATTGTGGTTGTTCTTGGTGTTAGAACCTTTGCCACCACCTTGAGCCTGAGAATTTGATCCCTTCTGTTGTTGTGTCTGCTGAGACTGCTGCTGATACTGTTTCCCCTTAGAGGAAGAGAAATTCTTGTTACCACCTAAATTGTAGTTGCCTTTAGATCGTGATACTGTTGGCGCTCCTACAAAACCACCTTGACCAAGGTTGACACTTTACTGTACAAGGATAGCTCGATGTACCACATCCTTGAGGGTTTTTGGCTCAAATACTTTAACTCCCCCAATAATACGATTATTCAACCCCCTAATGAAATGTTGTGTCAACTGAGATGAATTTTCACTGAACCTTGAAAAAGACATGAGCTCATAAAACTTATGCTCATACTCGATCACTGACAAAGTATACTGTCTAAGATTATGAAATTCATCAGCCCTTTGCTGTTTCCATTCCTCTGGTAGGAATCATTCATGGAAACTCTCTAGAAATAACTCCAATATAACACTGCTCATATTGATTCCTAGCTTCTTCTCCTCAATCGTCTACCAAGTGGCCCCAAAATTCTCTAAATTAGTGATCGCAAATCTTGGCTTAACATTGCTGTCGAACTCCTGCATGGAAAAAATCCCGTCGAGGGAGATAAGCCACTGCTCGGCCACATAACCAGAACCTTGCCCATTGAAATGCTTGACCTTGGATCTTGAAAGATCCTTCATCTGAGTGGACACAATGGACCTTTGATGATCCTTCTGAGGACTTCTAGATCTAGGTCTATGTTCTTGTTCTGTCTAGTGCACTTTGGGCTATTCTTGAATAGGAGGTAGATGTTCTAGAATAGTTTGCATCATCTGTCTCAAACCAACCTCTTCTGACTCAGCTTGGTCCTCTCTACGGCTCTCTTCTTGCTGCCTACTAGAGTGCTCTTCCTTGCTCTCTATGTGAGTTGATCCCTCATGGGCAGACTCACGGACACTGATAGCTCTACCACATCCACGACCTCTACCACGGCCTCTACGACAGCCTCTAATAGAAGACCTAGTCCTAGATACCATCCTACAATAGTGCAAAGTATAATTACAATCACATGTTGCAATACACTAAGTTTAGTTCTATGTTTAGGTTTAAGTAAAATTTCTAGTTTTCAAACTAAGTGTTGAAGTATGAAAAATATGCAAGTAACAGTTTAGGTTCTATCTCAGTTCACCTAGTTTCAAGTTCAAAAAGATACACTTAATAGTTCAAAGTTCCAGTTGTTCCAAAATACCCAGACCTCCCAATATAGAAACTCGGGCTCTGATACTGAATGTAATGCCCCACCAAGGGATCCAAAGAATTAACCTACAATTTCACTAAGTTTGGTAGCATTTTTTTTTTTAACAAAACATGAAAGTAAATACCACATATAACTCATGCACAATAATAGAAACAATAGTAATGTCCATCTGAAATTAAACATATCTTACATAACATATTACATTCTTTAAGATCCCTTAACATTGGTTTACATCTAAAAACATCTAACATACATGAATCTATCTGGTACAACATCCACATGAAATAATAATGATAAGTCCAATGTTTATACATTACATTTCAAATGCTCAATCATCCATTGTACATGTCATAGGGTATGACAAGCTCAAAAGAATATACATATGTAGAATAAGGTACATCATCCTATTCTAATCCATGATTCATCAAAGTAAAGATAATCACATGATACATCATCATAGAAGACATATAAATCCATCATAAAGATCAAACATAATAAACTAAGTGCATAGTTACAAATTTAACACATATAAATTTTAATAATAATTAAAAATGATTACATATGGAAAATGTTATAAACATTCACATAACATAATAGTCCACCGGTACGCAGGACCCTACGATCGCAGGGCTTGGGACGTCAGTGGTACTACGTACCACTACCGTCGCAGTACCTGTGACGGTGGTACACTGCGATCGCAGTGGGGGCGTGGGTCTCCTTCCTCCCCGACTTAATGCATAATATGAATATAATTTATTTTTTAAATCGCTTACGCAATTCCCATTCGGGTTTTGCAATTTGGTTTAAAACATTTCCTAAAATGTTTTCGCCTAAGGATATATAATTCAGATTTTAACAAATATATATTATATATACATATATATATATATATATATATGTATATATATATATATATATATATATATATATATATATATATATATGAAGGTATATATATATATGTATGTATATATATATATATATATATGTATGTATGTATATACACACACACACACACACACACACACACACACACATATATATATATATATATATATGATTGCATATATATATGTATATGTGTATGCAAATTGACAATATATATATATATATATGTAAATTTCAATTTTCAGAATTTCTCCATAAACCTTTGATCTCCAAAATTTTCCAATAATTAATCTAATGGGTTTGACTATGAATCTCAATCCTAACCCCATGTTCTTTTTAAATATATGCATATAAAATTCTCAAATAAATTAAACTACCCATATAGAGAATGCAAAAAATAAAAATATGAAATTCCTCAGAAGACATATGGAAGACATGAAGAAGACAGGGAATGCATGATGCAGAAATAGCATAAGAAAAATCACAAGAATCTACCCAGATTCTGATGCTAATTCACTCTTCCTCAGAAAACCCACAGAGCAAGCTCCCTTCTTCAAAATTCTTGAATCCTCCAATGCTCCAATTGCACTCCAAATGCTATGTCTAAGCCTCTAGGAATGCCTGAATATAAAGAGCTCTCAGGAAACATCTAGAATGCTTCTAGAAATAGCTAGAAGGTGTCACCAACTAAGCATGGGTCTTTTCCAACCTTCTAGGTGAGCCATAGGGTTGTAGACACCATGTGCTTAATTGATGCACTAACCTCCGTGTTGTTGACACATGAGAAATAGAAAAGTGTGTTAACTCCCATGCAAGCTCATAACTCCAATTCACTTTTATATAATTTTCTATTTTAATATTTATAACTTTCATTTTAATATTTATAACTTTTATTATTATTATTTATTTATTACTTTATTATTATTTTATTATTATTAATTTCTAATTTCTAATTTTCTTTTATTTAATTCTTTTTTCCTCAATTAATTGTCATTTAATTAATTATAATAAAAATATCAAATAACATGATAGTTTATATTAATTTCCTCAAATAATTAATTTATTAATTAAATCTATTTATTAAGACTTAATTAATAGAAAATTCACCATAGACCTCCAAGATAAAATATGAAAACCCATCATAGAAAAAATCACACAAACTCAATCTAAAGGGTTAAAAATCATGAATTATGTCATCTGACACATTTGGTGGGTAAAATATCCAGATACTTGTCCTACCTCACTAGGACAATTGGCTTAAAGTTTTGGGATTTGGACTTGAGAATTTATCTCCCTTCTCTTATCATTGAGATAGTATAATAAGGTACGCTCATCCTGGAAATTTAGGGAAGTCGATACTTGGTACCTGCAACCTGCAGAAAAACTATGTATGTACATATAATATATATAATGCTAAGCTAAACAGAGAATGGCAATAAGTGGTGCATCGTGTAGATCCTAACTAAGCAGGTGACTACGACTCCCTTCCTTAACCACATCAGAAATGCCATACAATAAGAAAACATGCACACCATACACATGCAAGTATGGGGTAAGTATCCATAATAAAACACATGAGATAATAAACCATCTAACTAGTCATCAACAATTAACTGAAAACAATATAATGATCATCATGTATGCATGAAATGTAAAGTCTAAATGATCTCATCACATAACCACTGAATCCATAACATAATGTTTGCTAGTCTCAAAACAATACCACTAATCCATCAACATAAAACTAGTCCATCATAGTCTGATATTAACAACAACAATATGTCTAGAAAAGATGTGAATGAGGGTAGGCACTACACTATTGTTGCCTACTTGGCTTATGTGTTCTTTGACATCATGTATTCCTAGATTGATCACACTCTAGTCAAAGAGGGGAAAATTTAATCACCTAAAAATGGTCATCTAGACTATTAGCCCCCTTCTTAGCACTTTGGCTAAATTATTTAATCATTTACCTAGGCCAAATTGCTAAAAATCAATTAATTTGATTTTAACCTATAGTTTGACTATATTATTCTTAGGTCCATATTTTATTAAAATAACATGTCCCCTTTTAATTAAATAAATAACCCCACTCTTCCAACCCACTCAATGTGCACACATAAAGTCCTTTTTCTATTTACAAATTAAAAGAAAAGGCTTTTTTCTCACATGAAAAGTCATCTTCTTTTGATTGGTTGACTTTCTCTTATACACAGATCAAGTTAAAAGTGGACCCCAACCCTTGATTATCCACTTCCTTGATCTTGATCTCAACTATCTATCTACCTTTAAATGAGAGCATTTTCCTTCTTAAAGGATCGATCTTGTTGAGTATTGGTATATTGTATGTTTCTCAATAGATCTTCTTTGATCTTGTGGTGAACTTCTACATCTTGTCTAAATTCTCTCATTATCATCCTCATACTAGCTTAGATTCATTTTGGAAGTAGCTTAGTTAATTTTATAATAGGTTAAATCACCTAGTTAATTAGAATAGCTTTTATAACACTTTTATTTTCTTAATCTAGTTACATTGTACATCTCATTTTAGCATAGATCATACTTGCATTGCACATTTGAGGACTCCTTTTGGACACTTACATTCTTGTTCTTTTCTAAGTAACCTCCCATTTCATGGTTTACTAGCAAGGGCTGCATCTCTAAGGCTCATTTGAGAGCTCATTTTATACTTTTTTGTGCACATTTACACTCCATGGATATGAAGATCTAAGATGACATTCAAGCATTCTGATTCATGGGATCTCTTGAATATAAGGGTTTAGAGGAGTGCACTTTCTTAGTGTACACTAATGAAACCAATCAAAGACATGTCAACATTAGTAGGGTGAGACTCATCAAACCAAACCCTAGACTGCTCTCCTATTTTGAGGTGATTTTCATATCTGTTAACTTGGACATCATCCTTGTCAAAAGTTGCATCTGAGAGGGAATCAAATTCATACTCTCAAGAATTAGTGCTACATGGAGTCAAGTTTTAGAGTTCCCCTATAGTCATGGGTACCCATTCTCCATTTTCATTATCATATTAATTTTAACAAAGTTGTTAAAAAATAATAGCATGACTAGATTCACCATGTTCCTTTTGAGTTAGGGGAGTATCAGTAGTATTCTCAGAAGAATCACTATAATATTTAGTAGTACTAACACATGATACAAATTCATCAGGCTCTTTGAAGAATGTAGCAAGATAAAAGAGAATAGGATAAGGAAAGGTATCCTCATCATCAAAAATTTCCATTTGTTTGTCAGACTCAATTTGTGACTCATGTTCTAATGAATTGTTAGATTTTGGTATAAATTTGTTGATCCCTAGATGAAAGGGAACTTTCTTGAAACCTAGGATTGTTGTGTCATGAGACTTTCTAGATGTTTCTTTGATTGGATCATTGCCTTTGTAGCCAAGGCATTTTATTAGTTTAAGACCTAGTCCATACTTTTTCAGGTGTTATCTCATAGGACTAGTCTATGAGATCAACTAAGACTTCTTCTTTATATAACAAAGCAGCCAAAGCTCTATTTCCATCTTTGTCTTCTAGAGATACAATATCTTATAGAAAGACACCATTGAAGACAGTCTTAGGTTATACCACAAAAGGTCTCTTTGTTTCAGATGATCTCCCATAATGATGGGGAGATTAAAGAAGAGATGTCAAAGACAAAATTGGTTAAATGTTTCACCCATTCCAATATCAATTAGCCTAAGAGTCTTCTCCATTTCTTTGAACTTGTTGACATGATTATCTATAGACTCTCTATTGGTAGGAACAAAACTATCAACAAACTTGAGCATGTTACATCTGTAATTGGTATTAGTAGGTATAGTAACTTCTAATCCTTAAAATAGAAATTTCACACATTGATCATATGTTGAAGGCACTACTTGCATTTCATGAATCCATGGTCTTCCTAATAGTATGTTGTATGCTAAAGGCATATCAAGGACTTGAAAAAAACCATCTTATTCTATAGGATCAACTCAAAGAGACACAAAAATACCTAAGGATTTTCATTCTACCTCATCATATGCTTTGATGTTGATTTTGTGGTGAGGATCAATAGACTCTTCATTATAAAAGAATTGTGTAAGAAAACTAGTAGAACATATATTAAGACCAACTCCATTGCCTATAAGCACATCAAAAATGTGTTTATGATCGATCATGACTTCAATATGCACTAGTTAATTGTGAGGATGAATCAAAGAATTATCATCCTCTTTAGGAAAGGACAAGTAATGAGGTGAGGTCAAAGTGCCCTACCATGGATTGAAACTGATTGAGATCAATATCTTGAGGTATGCTCACCTTAGTGAGGGCTTTGTCAAGAATCTACCTATGAGCAAATGATATTTTAAGTAGTTCAAAAATGGTTATTTTAGCATTCATTCATTGCTATTATTCAAGCATGTTATAGTTTGCAACCATGGAGTATGTTACAATTTTTCATGTTCTTGCCAAATGAACCAGCAATAGGTTTTATTTTTAATGTTGATCAACTACAAATGCAAAAGGTGCAAGGTCTTTGAGTACTATCCTGGCATGAGAATGTGTGACAACATTGGCACAAAACTGTGATTGTTCTTGATTAGATATAAGAGATGTGACACCTTTTAGAAAAAAAAGAATCTTACATTTTGTATTGTCTTTTTTCCCTTTAATTGTGATGACATCAAAATGTTCAACTATGTTGATTAAGTTATCATTATTGGTATATGTATAGTTGACCTTGTTGTTGTTTTTTCTTCTTAGAATTTTCTCCCTTGTCATAATGAGGAAATGGTTCTTTAAAATCTTTACAATCAGAATTCTTATTATGTCCAACCATAACTATTTCACCATCATCAATGAGGTCTTAAACCTAATGTCATGGATTGATACAATTATTTGTTTTATGACCCTTATTTTGATGTTATTTTCAATATGCATTCTTGCTCCCCCATGTAGGTCATGGTTGTGGATCATATGGATGAGAATTATCAAGTAGAGTAATAATTTAATTTTGAAGTAGACTCTTGTAGACCACTTCAAGAGGTTCACCCAGAGGTGTGTTGATGTGACAACCAACCCTTCTATTTACCTAAGCTATCTTAGGGTCTCCTTAGACCATGTACTTGACTTGAATAGGGTACTTCCCTATGCTTCCTAGGAATCTATTCAATAGCTCCTAATCATTCATTTGGAACACACCAATAAGGTAGAACAACTTGCTTCTATTTATCATTCACACAAATTACCCCAAAGGCTTGTTACCTCAAAATAAATGGATACCCATCTTGATAGTTTTTGGACTCCTTCCAAGATTCTACACCAAAAACCATACTAAAACTCTAATTGATTTATAATCCACAAGAATAAATGTAGTCAAATGTTTGGAAAAAGGCTACAAGGATTAGCCCTCCCAAAGCACAAAATTTTTAATATCTAGAAAAATACCTTAACAAGTACCCAAAAAAATTACCATTCTGAATACACTTTTCAAAGATCTTGAAGATTTTGAAGGTCTTGATTTTCCAACTTGTTCGTACAACACAATATAATTTTAGCCTATTATTAACGGTTTCAAGGGTTAGCTTGTTGTTTGATGAAAAAAGATCATTAGGGTCCTTACCAAGGCTCCTCGTCATGATTGGAGTTATCCCACACATTATTCTTACTCTCCATGTGCTTGGATTGATGTCTCAATACTCTCAATCCTCCCCATAGCTTCTTTTATGCTATGTGATCCCAAATCAAGTTGGAGTGGCTTGCCTGGGGCATCACCTTAAAAGCCACAACTATGCTTTCCATGGAATCTCCATTGATGTACATGGAGTCTAGTTCCATATCCCAAGAAATAGTACAATTCCTATGGTGGGAAATGGCTCTAGAACCCCATTTGTCCAAGCAACTTTGTTTAGAACAATAAACTATTGAATTACAAAACAATTAACCTAAACACACAAAGCTTAGTAAATTGAAAAAAATAAAGTATATAATAAAAAAAAAAGTCTTTCTAACTCTTCCAACACTAAAAAAGCCAAAAATAATTTGTACACATGCCAAGAATTCAAAAAATACAAACTTTTATTAAGAATGTTGTTTTCACAATTCGTATGCAAACAATTCTAGTTCTTCCAACCGATTGAAAATATTGAAAATAACCTTATAAAAGCTTAACATGAGTGTTCCAAACCAAATTAGGTGGTTGAAGAGATCTCACAAATAAATTTCTCATTTTTTAAGAAAATTACAAAAGTTGTCAATGACAGCTTTGCAAGAATGAGTAATTTTTTGCAAATTTGCAAATTCACTTCTCAAACTTTCTCTATTTGTTACCAAACCATGAAAAATGCCTTAGATTGGTAAAAAATCACCTAATAAGGTTCTCCAAACATCTATTTTTCCTACTTATCCCTTAAAACCCAAAATTTTTCTATTAGGCCAAATGAGCAACTTTTTAGCAACTATGGCAACTTTGCCATTTTTGGGCTCTTCCAACCTATCTATCAACACCCTAGGACCAATTTGGTCCCCTTATTGATCTATTGATGTGGCTAGCATCACTACAAGTGAAAACATCAAAGAATCCCTAGGTCTACTATTAGCCTACCTAGGTGCTCCTGCACCATACTCCCCCCATTAAAAAAACTAAGTTATACCTGATGGCAACATGTCTAGGGGAATGCCAACCTTCTTGAACTTTGTTTCAAAAACCCAAGTAACCTCTGAAGTTGTCATGTTCCCTTCCATTGGATAAGGTTCTCCATATACACCTTATGCCTTGAAGACTTCATCACTCTAGAGTCTAAGATATTTTCTACTTCCAACTTGCCAATACTAGGTGTTGCAGTAGATCAAATATTATCTTGAACATCTTAGCAAAGCTAAGGTAATTTACCTTTGAATGCCATTAAGTCTTGGACATTGAAAATAGGGGATATGCCTAAATATGATGATAGATATATCTTATAGGAATTTTCTCTATACTTTGCAAATATTTTGCAAGGCCCTACACACTTCATCTATAGATTAGTAGGAACACCTTTTTGGAGTCTTTCTTTATTAAAATGGACCATTAAATATTCCCTGATAGAAAACTAAACATTATTTCTCTTTTCATCCACTTTGGCCTTTAGTTTTTTATTGTTATCTTGGATGGTCTTCTTGACTTGTTCTTGAATATCTTTCATGGTTTGAACAAAGTCTTCAGCTTGACAACTCCTTTGATCCATATCTCCAAGATACCTCAATTTTCATACACCCCTTGGAAGCATTCCATAAACTATCTCAAAAGGACTCTTTCCAATAGTCTTATTCTTGCTATCATTATAAGAATATTTTGCCTATGAGATGATAACATCCCAAGTCTAACCATATTCCTTAGTTAGGAAACTTAGAAGGTTTCCTAAGATCCTATTAAGTACTTTAGTTTGACCATTAGTTTGGGGATGGTAAGCTTAACCAAAAAAAATTTTTGTGCTAAGCTTTCTCCACAAGATTTTCCAAAAATGGCTCATAAATTTAACATCCCTATTTGGCACAATGCTTAATGGGAGTCCATGAATCTTTACAACCTCTTTTTAGAATAGGTGGGAAATATGACTTTCATCATTAGTTGTCATACATGGGATGAAATGCCCCATTTTGCCAAATCTTATCAACAACAACATAAATGTTATCATACACTTTCTTGGTTTTGAGAAAACCCACAACCAAATCCATACTTACCCAATCCCATGGCCTATTTGGAATTTCTAAAGGCTAATAAAGACCTATATTTATCATTCCTCCTTTGGCTTTCATCCATACCAGACATTGCTCCACATACTTAGTCACATCCCTTGCTAGCTTTGGCCAATAATAGAACCTTTGCACCAATTCCAAGGTTTTTCTAACACCCAAATATCCACTTGGACTACCATTACACTTATCCTATATAAGTCTCTCTCTCTCTCTCATGGAACCCCTTGGTACACACAACTGGTTACCCTTGAATAGAAACCCATTTTGCAAAGTAATTTTTGAAAATTTTCTATGAAAATGATTCTCAAAATCTTTCCATATCTTGTAAGATTCAACAAAGTCCTCATGTTCCTTGTAGAGGTTATTAAAACCCTCTATGCCAATATTTTGGAGATGAATTTATTAGACTATCATCCTGCAAGTACTCCATCAACTTCAAATGTCTGGTACTGAAATTCTAATGAGTGGTGACGTAGCTAAGAGCTTGATTATCTATAAACACAACAAAATCTTTAGGCAACAAATAGTGTCTCCACTTCCTAAGACACTGAACTAAGGCATAGAGCTCTAAGTCATAGGATGAGTACTTCTTCATGGCCTCATTAAGTTTCTCACTGTAGAAGGCTACTGGTCTACCTTCTTGACTCAAAACACTAGCTACTGTTAAGCCACTTGCATCACATTCTAGGGTGAACAATTTCTCAAAACTAGGGAATTATAAGATGGGTTGAGTAGCTACTTATTTCTTCAGCATTTAAAATGACTTATATGCTTCTAAAGACCCTTAAACTTAGACTTTACTCCACCCTTTATAGTATCAAGAAAAGGGGCACAAATACTACTGAAATTCCTATAGAATTAAGACAATCCATGAAAACTTCTTACCTTAGTAGATGTGGTAGGTTTTGGCCAATCTAGTATAGAAGAAACCTTTTCCTTGTCCATTTTTAATGTTCCTTGAGACATCACAAAGCCTAGGTACATGAGTTCTTACTTGAAGAAATCACACTTCTTAAGGTTGATGGCTAGCTTCTCTTCATGAAGTCTTTTCAAAATTGCCTCAACATGCTTGATATTCTCTCATCTAGTCTTTTTGAAGATAAGTATATCATCTACATATAGAACTACAAATTTTCCTATGAAGTCCTTGAGCACTTCATTCATGAGCCTCATGAATGTACAAGGAACATTGGAAAGACCAAATGGCATTACAATCAATTCATAAAGACCATCAGTAATCTTTAATGTTGTTTTTCAATCATCTCCCTCCTTTATGCTTATTTGGTGATAACCACTCTTCAAGTCCAACCTAGTGAAATATTTAGCTCCTCCAAGATAATCCATAAGGTCTTTAATCTTAGGTATGGGAAACCTATCCCTAATTTTAATCCTATTTATGGCTCTTAAGTCTATACATAATCCCCATTTTCCCCTTAGATGCCAACACAATGGGGGCTGAACATGGGCTCATGCTCTTTTGTATCAAACCTTCATCCATCAATTCTTAGACTTGTCTTGCCACTTCTAAGTTTTGATTTGGAGTGATCTTGTATGTTTCTTTATTAGTCAAGAAAGCACTTGGAACAAAGTCAATTTTTTGAATTATAACCCTCCTAGGAGGTAGGGTAGCTGGAGTACCATCACTCAATATGTTCTTGTATTTTTCAAACAAATTTTAGACTTCAACTGGTTAGGGTTCCTTGGCTGAATTTTCCTTTTCTTTAGACTTCAGCATTACTACATAACTTTGACATTCCTCATCTCTAAGATCTTTGACAAATTATTTCCTACTATAAAACAACACACTAGGTACTTTAGATTATGATTCCTCCCCTTCCAATAAAGACTAAATTTTGAAGGTATTTCCTCCCTTTTTAAAGGTTATGGTATTAGCTGTACCATCATACAAAACCTCCCTATCAAATTTCCAAGGCCTACCTGGCAAAATATAAGAAGCATCCATAGGCAAAACATCACATAATAATCTATCCTTGTATCCTGCTATGGAAGAATCCACCCAAGCTTGCTCATTCACCAAGATGTTATACCCCTTGTTAGGATAGGTAACCTTGTAAGGTGTAGTGCCTGCCCCTAGTTCACATTTTGTTTTAATTGCCAAACTCTTTTAGGCCAGTTTTATACTTGATGTTTAGTAGCATTACTTTCAGATTATCAGATGTTTTTTTACACTCAATTTATTATATGATGAGATGACTTGCTACTCTATATTTCATGCATGTATGATGATTATTCAATGTTTTCAATTATCGATGATGATTGGTTATATGGTTTATTATCACATGTGCTTTCTTATAGATACTTACCCCATACTGCTATGTGTTTGATGTGTATGATATAAATTCTTACTTTTAAAAATAAAAAATGTTTAGCAAACTTAGTGAAACTTTAGGTTAATTCTTTTGGATCCCTTGGCGGGGGCGCCACCAACGTTACCAGCCATATCTGGGTAATCAAGGTGTAGGTGGCAATAGGAAACCTCCTTCTGGGGGTAACCAACGGCAGGAAGGTACTTATCCTCCAACACAGTGTGGTGGCGATGGTTCCAATGCTAGGAACTATCACAAGGTTCATCGCAACAAGCCCAACCAGTATGATCAACCGTCTTAGAGTGTTCAGCATTATCCTAGTGGGGGTAGTTTCTTGCAGTCTAGTGCACCTAAAGTTCAGAGGAGCTTTAAGGGAGAGTGTTTCATATGTGGACAACGTGGACACAAGGTGTCTCATTGTCCTCAAAGGAAACCTCAACCCTTAGATCAGAGACCCACGGCTTCAGAACCTACGGTTGGTGATATGGATAGATCCAAAAGAGTGTTCTTAGTGGAGACATATCCTCCTGCAGGGGAAAGGTTCCCATTGGACCCACACAGCGAGACCCTTAGTTTTATCGTTCATGTACGCTTTCAGGAGTAAGCTTAAGTTTAGGGGAGGTGGATGTAGTGCTTGCCCCTAGTTCACATTTTGAGACAATGCGACAGGGTACGCTCATCCTGACAATTCAAGGAAGTCGATACCCGGTACTTGCAACCTGCATAAAATCCACGCATGTACAAACATAATATTCTAAGATAAACAGACAATGGCAGGAAGTGGTGCATCGTGTAGATCCCGACTAGCAGGTGACTATGGCTCCCTTCCTTAACCACATCAAAAACACCATACATAAATAAAAACAAACACGCACACCATACACATGCAGTATGAGGTAAGTATCCATAAGAAAGCACGTGTGATAATAAACCATCTAACTAATCATCATCGATAACTGAGAACATTGAATAATCATCATACATGCATGAAATATAGAGTACCAAGTAATCTCATCATATAATAAACTGAGTGTAAAACAACATCTAATAATCTCTAGAATAATAATACTAATCATCAAACATAAATTGGCCTAAAAGAGTTTGGATTTGCTTATCACAACATTGGGGGTTCATTCTTGGGGGACACGAATTGGGACACGTTTTTGGACGGGAATTTTTGGGAGACTACTTTTGGAAGCGAATTTAAGAAGGCTGATACCAAGAAAGTTTTCCAGAAGAAGGTTACTAAGAGGAGCGAATTCTTTTACAGTTCCTGGAGATTGCATAATAGCATCAGGATCAGGTAGGGTCTTGTGTTTTTGATTATCGATTTATTACGCAATTATCCTTTCCTGTCTTCTTCGTGTTTGGGGTTTGTAAATCTGAATTATCTGTGATAAATGTTTAAACATTACGATATTGGAATTTATCAGATGCTCGTCAATAAACTTCTGTATACATGAGATTTAAATGGGAAAGGGTTGAATCTAATACCGAAATTCTAGATTAGAAGTTTGTATGGTTGATTATATTTCTATACCAATATAAAAAAAGAGAGGCAATTCTTTAATATATTTATATTAATATATTAAAGAGGAATTGAGTTAGTATATTTATAAATTTATATATATATATATTTAAAACGAAATTAAATTTTATTTTTAAATTTTTTTTTATAGAAAATGATTTAAAAACAAATCGTTGTTTTTAAAAAAAAATATACATAAAAAATATATATATATAAAATTATTGTTTTAAGTGGGGGGGAGGGAATCACCCGTACCCACCCCCACTACCGATGGTCAACAGTACCTACGTTGCAGGTACTGCGATGACAGGTACAGCATACCTGCCGCTGCAGGCCCTACGACCGCAGGCCTGCGGCAGAGCCGACGAGCTTTAAACGTATATGGTAATGGTTTTGTTTAATTCGATTTTGTTTTATTATCATTTTTATTATTTATAAAAAAAACAAACAAAATTTTATTATTATTTAAAAAATTTTAATTAATAAATTTTTAATATATATATTAATTAATAAATATTTACTTATAAAATATTTTAATCTTTATTAATATTTAATAATTAAATATTAATACATTTAACATAGTTTGTTAATATTAATTTATTAATAATTTTGGTTAAATTTTAATAAATTAACAATTAATAAATAGATTAAAATAAGTAATTAGAGCAAGTGATTATTGATTAATTTAATTAAAATTAGTTTAATTAAAGTTAATTAATAATGAATATTATTTGACTAAATGGTAGATTTGGATTATTGACTTAATAAAGTTATTATAGATTTGGATTATTGACTTAATGGAAGTTATTATAGAAATGGGTTAATCGTAAGGGGTAGTTATGAAAACTTAGTTACTTGAAATTCGTGATTTAAACTGAAACATAAACCTTACCTTAACTCAATAATATACTTTCAAATCCAATCTCTGAGACCTTGATGTTTTCTTTGTGCTTTGAATGTTATGGGGTTGGTTTAGCGTTGACCAGTTTAGGTTGTTACCAGAGGCTTGGGGTTGTGAATGTGATGTCATGATGATTTGGTCTCGATCTTTCTTAACCCAACCATGGTAATGTGATGAAGTGCTCTATGACATGATTGTATTTACTGTTTGTTATTGCTTTCCAATTTCCTTGTGTGAAGCTGAGATGTATGTATTTAAGATACCTGACTTAACCGTTTTCGAGTCTCGATCAGTTATATTTGATAACCATTTTTGAGTCTTGATCAGTTATACTTGGATTGCTTTTCGATCGCTTGAGAGGACTGAAGTGTTTGTTATGTTCTTGATGATGTCATGTTTTGACTTGACCATTTTGGAGTCTTCGATCAGTATTGTAATTTTCTATTGGGATACTTTCTGGTTGCTCATTGGAGGACCATTGGATTTTTGTGATTTATCATTGATGCCTTCAGTTGCTGATAGAGAACTATCGTGATCATATGATTATTATTTGATGCTTGTCTGTTGCTCATGAAGAACTGATGTAATTTTTGTGGCTTATCTTTTATGATGTTTTTTAGTTGCTTGTATATGACTGAGGTGATTTTATTATGATTCTTTGATTCGTGATTTCATGAGCCTAGGGTAGGTTATCTATGTGTAGTGTCGGGAAGTGGCTTGCAATGGGGATCGGGGCCCTAAGAGGCTACCTGGAGTAACCCATTGTAAGTTGTTTTAATAAGTGAAAACATTTACACTAAATGAAGGAAAATGAACCTAACAGGATAATTGTATGTTCTCTCACATGCCTTGAGTGCTAGTACAGACTAGGATGGGGTAGAGAGAATGCTTGGTTATGACCTTGCACTCCATAGTATGCCTCGTCAGTACGAGAGTGATGCAGGAGCATCTAGAGGTATAAGGGCAATCTTGTGTCACCCAAAAAAATGTACTTATACTTAGTTTCTGTTTCATGTCTTTACATTTTTGGATGCCCATTTGGCTCAAATAAAGGTTCCAACTCTCATAGTTCAACTATCAGTGCATTTGAAAATCCCAAAAAAATAGGAGCATGTATTTGGGCCATCATTTCGGTAAACTGGAAGGTGTGAATTGGCCAGATGAATGTAATCATGATTTAGAGCATTCCAGAAAAAGAATCAGGTCAATAGGCCCCACGGTTTGAAAGTTATTGCAATTTTTCAGGTTTTGGAGACCTCCTAAGAATGCTTCAAAGTCAGGTTTGGGGCATTAAATGACCTCAAAAAGGGTCAAAAAATGGGGGATGAGTAAAGCTTGTTCATAGGGCTATAGAGCACTTCGAGAGCTTTTCAAAAATATAAACGGTTCATCAATCGGAGCTACGGTTCAAAAGTTATGCCTCCCAAAAGTTCGGCTACCATTTCTAGATTCTTCTAGATTTGCGCCGACTTCTAACGCAGCTTTTGGAACCTTCTATTTTGTCGGTGGATGCCTACTAGCACTTTCTAGAATGTAATCCTAGTCCTTAACCCTCTAGGGTCTATTTAAGGAGATTTCTGGCATTGTAAAAGGCAGTTTGGATTGGAGCTTGAGAGGAGGTGCTAAAAGGAGAAATATTCTCCAGATTTATGCTATTGTAAGCCCGTGGGGCATGTTTTGAAGTTTATTTTCTCTGCACTATTTGTACTAGCTTATTTTCTTAGTTAATATAATTCCCCTTTTCTATTGTGTCCATTCTATTGTTGGGATTTTTCCCCATCAAGTGGTATCAGAGCGGGTTTTCCTGAGTGTGTAGACAGAGCGCCGACTATGAGGCAGTTTGCACCAGGACTGTGTGGTTGTGGGTTCGAGTTAGAAGATGCCTCCACGAAGAGAGTGTGGCAAAAGGGCCAGAGCTATTGATCCTGAGGAGGTTAGAGCCCTCCAGAGACAGGTACAAGCATTGCAAGAGGAGCTTCGTAGAGGAGCAAATATTGCCGCAGATGACAATAGTGAGGATGACAATGAAGAGGAAGTAATGGAAGTTGACGAGGAAGTTCTGAATCCTATAGAGGAAAGGCTTTTTAGGGCCATTACTAGGTTTGGGAAAAGACCTACAATTGAAGTGGGTATTTTTTGGGAAATTTGAAACCAGATGAGTTGATCGATTGGATCAATGAACTGGAAGAATACTTTGAGTATGAGGATATAAGGGACCCAGATAGGCTTAAGTTTGCAAAGGCAAAACTGAAAGGCCATGCCAAAATCTGGTGGCAAGAGATTCAACTGGAAAGACTTAGAAGAGGAAAGGAGAAGATCACAAGATGGGATCGCATGGTGGACAAATTGAAGAAGCAGTTCATTCCTGTGGACTACGAGCTTGATCTGTTTAAGAAGATGCATGGGTTAAAACAAGCAGGAAGATTAGTCCAAGAATATACAGAGGAGTTTTACCGACTCTTGATTAGAGTGGGGCATGCAGAAGCAAATAAGGAGAAGGTGGCTCGTTATATTAGTGGGTTGTGACCTAGCATCCAGGAGGAATTAAGTCTGGTAAGAATGACCAGCGTTGAAGAAGCATACCAGTTTTCCCTACGAGTTGAAGAGAAGCTGAGTAAAAGGTTTGAAGGAAGACAAAGAGGGCGCGGTCAATGAGGAAGGGGAAGTGGTAGATCATCTGGAGGCTGCAATGAAACTCAAAAGAAAAATGAAGATGAGGGTACTAGTAGGAACCAGAGGAATGAGGGTTTCAACTGCTCCCATGGTCAAGACTTTGGAAATCAAAGAGGAAGAGGTAGAGGACGTGGACAAGGAAGAGGAGGATTCCATGGTACCTATTTCCATTGCAATGAAGAAGGTCATCGTGCCTTTGAATGCCCTCAATGATAAGGAAGGACAGATAGGAGAGCTGAGGGTCAGGCTAGGGTTGTTCATGTGGATGAGGATGCACAATCATCACATTCAGAGGATGCAAAAAGAGGAGAGACCTTGGTAAATGAAAGAATCCTACTAAGTGGTGAGAATGAACCAGGACAACGGAGGAGTTTGTTCCGTACCAGATGCAAGTGTGAGGATAAATGTTGTGATGTGATCATTGATGGTGGTAGCACTGATAACTTGGTATCAGAAGAGATGGTCTCTAAGATGAAGCTCAAGAGGGAGAAACATCCCCAGCCCTATCGGATTTCTTGGGTAAAAGATGATCATAAGGTCCTGGTAAGTGAACAATGTTTAGTAAAATTCACAATTGGGAGTTATCATGATGAAGTTCTCTGTGATGTTATTTCGATGGATGTTTGCCATCTATTGTTGGGTAGACCATGGCAGTTTGATAGACATGCAATACATGATGGACATGCAAACACATACTCTCTGACAAAGGATGGAGTTTGCCACAAATTGAAGCCCATGAAAAAGGAAGGTGAAAAGGTATGTAGTAGTGCTAGGATTTGTCTTGTAGATGGAAGAAATTTTTTAGATGGCATGAAACATCAGTGTATGTGCTATGCTTTGATTCCTAGGAAAGATAAAGAAGGTAGTAGTGAAATACCATTTGAAGTTTCAGATTTACTAGGGGAATTTGGAGATATTATCTCTGATAATGTTCCAGATGGATTGCCACCAGTAAGGAAAATCAGTCATCAGATAGATCTGATTCCAGGAGCTAGTTTGCCTAACAAGGCTGCTCACAAGATGACTCCTACTGAAACAGAGGAGCTAAATAGACAGTTTCAGGAGCTGTTGAGGAAGGGCTTGATTTGAGAGAGCCTGAGTCCGTGTACAGTACCTGCAGTACTCACACCAAAGAAGGATGGAGAGTGGAGGATGTGTACAGATTCTTGAGCTATAAATAGGATAACCATCAAGTACCGGTTTCCTTTGCCAAGGATGGATGATCTTATGGACTGCTTGAGTGGAGCTCAGTACTTCACAACGATAGATCTAAAGAGTGGCTATCATCAGATATGGATTCGTGAAGGAGATGAGTGGAAAATAGCCTTCAAGACCAAGGAGGGTCTTTATGAGTGGTTAGTCATGCCCTTTGGATTGACGAACGCCCCAAGCACCTTCATGCGACTCATGAATGAGGTACTTAAGAAGTTCTTGGGAAAATTTGTTATTGTCTATTTGGATGATATTTTAATTTTCAGCAAGACTTTGGAAGAAAATTTATTGCATATTCATAGTGTCCTTGAAAGGCTAAGGGAAGAGAAACTGTTAATTAATCTAAAGAAGTGTGTCTTTGCAAAAAGGGAGCTAGTCTATTTGGGATTTGTTATATCACCTGAAGGTCTCAACATGGATCCAGAGAAGGTAAAAGCCATCTTGGAATGGCCTACTCCAAGGTCTACTACTGAGGTAAGATAATTTCATGGTCTGGTTAGTTTTTACAGGAAGTTTATTAAGAATTTCAGTGGCATATGTGCACCTCTAACTGATACATAAGAGGGGATAGAAAAGAGTTCAAATGGGCTGCAGCAGCCACGAGAAGTTTTGAATTGCTGAAGAAGAAGGTGACTGAACAGCTTGTGTTGGCACTTCCATATTTTAGAAAAGTATTCCAGGTGGATTGTGATGCTAGTGGTAGGGCTATTGGGGCTGTATTAAGCCAAGAAGGTAAGCCTATTGCATATTTTAGTGAAAAATTGAATGATGCAAAGAAGAAGTATTCTGTTTATGATCAAGAGTTCTATGCAATAGTTCAGGCCTTAAAGAAATGGAGGCATTATTGATTTCCAAAGGAATTTGTTTTGTATACTGATCATCAGGCATTACAGTACCTAAATAGCCAAGGTAAATTGAATCAGAGGCATATGAAGTGGGTAGAATTCTTGCAGAGTTATACATTTGTGTTGAAGCATAGAAGTGGAAAATCTAACAGGGTTGTAGATGCACTAAGTAGGAGACAGTTGTTGCTTACAACAATGCAGGTTGAAGTAGTTGGGTTTGATGAACTCAAGAATTTGTACCCCAAGGATCCTGATTTTGCTGAAGCATGGAAAGCTTGTAAAGAACCTGTTGCTGTAGATAGAACCAAGTGGTTAGATTATTTGATTTAGGATGGCATGTTGCTCAAAGGTAGTCAATTGTGCATTCCAAGGAGTTCCATGAGGGAAAATCTGATTAAGGAGAAACACAATGGAGGGATGGCAGGACATTTTGGTCGGGATAAGACCATTGCCATTCTTAGAGAACATTATTTTTGGCCTCAAATTACACAGGATGTGAAGAAGTTTGTACAGAGTTGCCAGGTTTGTCAAGTTGCCAAGGGGTTTAGTCAAAATACTGGCCTATATCAGCCATTGCCTGTTCCATCAAGGCCATGGGAGGACATAAGTATGGATTTTTTTCTTGGATTTCCAAGGACACAAAGGGGTAATGACTCAGTATTCGTGGTGGTTGATAGGTTCTCCAAAATGGCACATTTCATTCCATGCCACAAAACTCATGATGCTGTCCATATTGCAGACTTGTTTTTCAAAGAGGTGGTAAGACTACATGGTCTTCCAAGGAGTATAGTTTCTGACCGAGATACTAAATTTGTGGGGTATTTCTAGAGGACATTGTGGAAGAAGTTGAGAATAGAATTGAAATTTAGTTCCACGCATCACCCACAGACTGATGGCCAAACAGAAGTGGTAAATAGAAGTTTGGGCAATTTGCTGAGATGTTTAGTTGGAGATAAGCCTAAGGGATGGGATTTGATTCTACCATAGGCAGAGTTTGCTTATAATAACTCTGTAAATAGGAGTACTAGAAAATCACCATTTCAAATTGTATATGGAAATAGCCCAAGGACTGCACTAGAATTGAGGAAGATAGAACAAGGGGAGAGAACAAGTGCTGAAGCTGAGGAATTTGCTGAACACATCAAGCGTCTACATGAGGAGGTTCAAGCACACATTATCAAGATGAATCAAGAATATAAAGCTAGGGCTGATGCAAGGAGAAGACATAAGGAATTCCAAGTAGGGGATCTAGTCATGGTGCACTTACGAAAAGAAAGATTTCCAGTTGGTACTTACAACAAGCTGAAAATGAAGAAATTTGGCCCCTGCAAAGTTTTGAAGAAACATAACTCCGGAAATGCATATGAGGTGGAGCTGCCAGATGGTATTCACATTTCTCCCATTTTCAACATTGCAGATTTAATAGAGTATCATGATGATGGTGCAGATGAGGAGTTGGTTTTAGAGCCATGTCCAATTCCTGCTTCTAAGAAGGAGGAGATAGAAGACATTCTAGATCATCATGTGGGTAGGAGTACCAAAAACATGTAGTATGAAGAGTATTTGGTCAAATGGAAAGGACGGCCGATCGAGGACTCAACTTGGATTTCAGCAGCTGAGGTTTCCCATTTGGGATTTCCTCTACCATCCATAAAGTGACAGGGTCACTTTTCAATCTACCCTAGGTGTCTGATGCAGGAGCATCCAGAGGTATAAGGGCAATCCTGTGTCACCCCAAAAAGTACTTAGACTTAGTTTCTATTTCATGTCTTTACATTTTTGGATACCCATTTGGCTCAAATAAAGGTTCCAACTCTCATAGTTCAACTATCAGTGCATTTGAAAATCTTGAAAAAATAGGAGCATGTATTTGGGCCATCATTTCGGTAAACTAGAAGGTGTGAATTGGCCAGATGAATGTAATCATGATTTAGAGCATTCCAGAAAAAGAATCAAGTCAATAGGCCCCACAGTTTGAAAGTTATTGCAGTTTTTTGGGTTTTGGAGACCTCCTAAGAATGCTTCAAAGTCAGGTTTGGGGCATTAAATGACCTTGAAAAGGGTCAAAAAATGGGGGATGAGCAAAGCTCGTCCATAGTTCTATAGAGCGCTTTGAGAGCTTTCCGAAAATGTAAACGGTTCGTCAATCGGAGCTACGGTTCAAAAGTTATGCCTCCTGGAAGTTCGGCTACCGTTTCTAGATTCTTCTAGATTTGTACTGACTTCTAACGCAGCTTCTGGAACCTTCTATTTTTTTGGTGGATGCCTACTAGCACTTTCTAGAATGTACTCCTAGTTCTTAACCCTCTGGGGTCTATTTAAGGAGATTTCCGGCATTGTAAAAGGCAATTCGAATTGGAGCTTGAGAGGAGGTGCTAAAAGGAGAAATATTCTCCAGATTTATGCTATTGTAAGCCCGTGGGGCATGTTTTGAAGTTTATTTTCTCTGCACTATTTGTACTAGCTTATTTTCTGAGTTAATATGATTCCCCTTTTCTATTGTGTCCATTCTGTTGTTGGGTTGTGTCCCCATCAGAGAGGATACTAGTGGCCGCAGGGATTAGTAGGGACCAAGGATTCCTTAGGGATTGCTCGGGTAACTTCTACATGACTTTTGCGATGACACTTTCCCGCTTGCATATTAGGTTTCCTACTTGTCTTGTGGTACCTCTAGGTTTAGATGTCGATCTTTTTAGGAACCCTTGAGTTAGCATACTTTTAGGATTTCCAGACTTAGAGAGTACTTGTGTTTTATGTTTTGATACCTTGTTTGGGACTTGAGACTATCTCCTCAGCACGGTGGGAGTGGACCATTTAGGTTCCACGCGGTCGGGTGGTAGTGCTTTTACTCTTACCATTGAGATCCATTCCATGGTCACCGTGGCTGGAGTTTTCGTGGTTGGCATTTATCTTCACTATGTTCTTTGATTATTATGATGGATGGTTAGATTTTATGATAGATGTTTTATCATTATGGATGTATGGGTGTATCATGTATGGTGAATAGTTTCATATATTTTTACTGTACTTTGTATCATGGATTTGAGGATGTTGTATCTTTATCTTTACATATGTATATTCTTTTAAGCCTTTCATACCCTGTGACTTGTACAGTGGATGATTGAGCATTCCGAATTAATTTGCCAAGAGGCATTCGGATCAAATGTATATTATGGACATGGGACCTTCTGATTATTCTTTCATATGTATGTGATAGTTGTTATACTTAGAATTAATTAAATTTAAACGTGACTCAACGTCTTCGGATCTTTAAGAAATGTAACTTGCAAGGAATGGTTGTCGATGAGTACATGTTATTGCTTCTGCTACTATGTGTTTGATATGTATGTTATACATTCTTACTTTAAAAAAAAAAATGTTTAGCAAACTTAGTGAAACTTTAGGTTAATTCTTTTGGATCCCTTGGTGGGGCGTTACATCACAACATTATAAAACACACTACTGTAAAACATAGACAACAGATACATGTTTTACAAACAAGCTAGTTTCAATCTCCAGTTTGAGTATAATTTTGGTTTAAGTATAACTTTAGTTTTGAAGTCTAAGTGTTGAAGTATGAAAAATATGCAACTAACAATTTAAGTTATGTTTTAGTTCAACTAGTTTCAAGTTTCAGTTTGAAAGAGATACACATAATAGTTTAAAGTTTTCATTTTTGTTCAACTAGTTAACACTAGTGGCATTCCAATATAACCAAAGCTCCCAATGTAGAAACTGGGACAGCAGGTACTATTGACACAGCAGTACCTTGCTCTGACAGCAGCCTGCGTTGCAGTCTCTGCAGTCAGAGACTCTGCCGTTAGCGATTTAATATCGCTTGACGTGCATTTTTTTAAAATGTGTTTAAATTTTTAATTATTAATATATGTTATTAAATTTTAAATTATGTTTAAAATTAAAAGATTTCATTGTTAATTTTATTAATTAATAGTTATTAAATATTATTTAATAAATGAATGTCAATTATAGTTATTGAATTAGTTAATAATTATAATATTATTTATTAGAGATTTTGTTAAAAGACATTGTTTATTAATTATTTATTTATTATTAAATAATTTATAATTATTAAATTAGTAAGGTAAATTGGTATTGGGAATTAACTAAAACTAATAAGAAATATCATAATTATGTTAGTATTTAAAAATTTGATTGAGATTATTATTATTATTTAATAATCAATTATTATTATTTTTAATAATTAATAAATGCTTATTATTGCTCTTTTAGTCATGATTTTCTAAGATCGAGTATGAGTTTAACTCATAGGGTAATCTATGAAACTTAGTGTCTTGAAATAAAGATTAAACTGGAAAACTGGACTTTACTTTAACTCAAACAATGTGTTTTCTAGATTAAACCCAATTATGACACTAGGATGTTTTCTATGTTCTATCTATGCTTTGAGGTGTTGGGGGTTGATTTAGTTTGACTAGTTTAGGTTGTTACCAGAGGCTCGGGGTTGTGAATGTGATGTTATGATGATTTGGTCTCGATCTTTCTTAACCCGACCATGGTAATGTGATGGAGTGCTCTATGACATGTTTGTGACTACTGTTTGTTATTGCTTTCTAGTTTCTTGGTGTGAAGCTAAAGTGTATGTATATAAGATACCTTACTTAACCATTTTTGAGTCATCGATCAGTTATATTGGATAACCATTTTTGAGTCATCAATCAGTTATATTTGATAACCATTTTTGAGTCTCGATCAATTACACTTGGAGTGCTTTCGGTCGCTTGAGAGGACTGAAGTGTTTGTTATGTTCTTGATGATTTCATGTGTTGAATTGACCATTTTGGAGTCTTTGATCAGTATTGTGATTTATCATTGATGCCTTCAGTTGCTGATAGAGAACTGTTGTGATCATATGATTATTATTTGATGGTTACCTGTTGCTCATGAAGAACTGATGTAAATTTTGTGGCTTATCTTTTATGATGTTTTTCAGTCGCTTGTATAGGACTGAGGTGATTTTATTATGATTCTTTAATTCATGATTTCATGAGCCTAGGGTAGGTTATCTATGTGTAGTGTCGGGAAGTGGCTTGCAATGGGGATCGGGGCCCTAAGAGGCTTCCTGGAGTAACCCATTGTAAGTTGTTTTAACAAGTGAAAACATCTCACCTAAATAATGACTTAAATGAACCTAATAAGATAATTGTATGTTCTCTCCCATGCCTTGAGTGCTATTATAGGCTAGGATGGGGTAGAGAGAACGCTTGGTTACGACCTTGCATTCCGCAGTATGCCTCGTCAGTACGAGAGGATACTAGTGGCCG
This sequence comes from Cupressus sempervirens, assembly GCA_028749045.1. Classification (NCBI taxonomy): domain Eukaryota; kingdom Viridiplantae; phylum Streptophyta; class Pinopsida; order Cupressales; family Cupressaceae; genus Cupressus; species Cupressus sempervirens. The sequence continues at coordinate 220,114,710 of CM053791.1, forward strand.
CAGGGATCACTAGGGACCCAAGATTCCTAAGGGATTGCTCAGGTAACTTCTATGTGACTTTTGCGATGACACTTTCTCTCTTGCATAGCAGGTTTCCTACGTGTCTTTGTGGTGCCTCTGGGTCTAGATGTCTATCTATGTTGGAACCTTTGCGTTAGTGTACTTTTAGGATTTCCCAGACTTAGAGAGTACTTGTGTTTTGTGTTTTGATACCTTGTTTGGGACTTGAGACTATCTCCTCAGTGCAGTGGGAGTGGACCATTTAGGTTCCACGCGGTCGGGTGGTAGTGCTTTTTAGATGTAGTACCTGCCCCTAGTTCACATTTTGTTTTAATTGCCAAACTCTTTTAGGCCAGTTTTATACTTGATGTTTAGTAGCATTACTTTCAGATTATTAGATGTTGTTTTACACTCAATTTATTATATGATGAGATGACTTGGTACTCTATATTTCATGCATGTATGATGATTATTCAATATTTTCAATTATCGATGATGATTAGTTATATGGTTTATTATCACATGTGCTTTCTTATGGATACTTACCCCATACAGCTATGTGTTTGATGTGTATGATATACATTCTTACTTTAAAAAAAAAAAAATGTTTAGCAAACTTAGTGAAACTCTAGGTTAAGTCTTTTGGATCCCTTGGCGGGGTATTACATATAATGGTATCAGAGCCCAGTTTCTACATTGGGAGCTCTAGGTATATTGGAATGCCACTAGTGTTAACTAGTTGAACAAAAATGAAAATTTTAAACTATTATGTGTATCTCTTTCAAACTGAAACTTGAAACTAGTTGAACTAAAACATAATTTAAATTGTTAGTTGCATATTTTTCATACTTCAACACTTAGACTTCAATTACTGAAATTATACTTAAACCAAAATTATAGGCAAACTGAAAATTGAAACTAGCTTGTTTGTAAAACATGTATCTGTTGTCTATGTTTTAAAGTAGTGTACTTTTGATTATCCTTGGGAGTATTATGTTGATTTTTTTTAGAGAGTTTAGGTGATCGATTTCAATATTTGTTAGGAAGGATGCATGTTGGATCAATATGGTTTTCGGTTTATTATTAAACTAGAATTATATTGCTCTAAGTGATTTAAAGTTATATATGTATGCTTATGATACCATCTTGTATCTGGATATTATTTTAGGATGATATCTAGGGTGAGATCTTCTATTATAAGCCATAGCCCAGACCATGGTGAAGGCCATGGACGAGACAGAGCTATCAGTGTCCATGAGTCTATCCATGAAGAACCTATCCAAGATGGGAATAGGGAAGAGCATGTCAGTGAGCATCAGGAAGAGTACTGTAGAGAGAAACAAGTTGTCTGTGAGGAGGATGATCTGAGGAAAATGTTGCAGACCATCATTGATCACCTACCTCCTATTCATGACCATGATAGAGCACCTCGGGCAGGACCTGAGCATAGACCTAAGAGCATGAACTCTCGTCAAGCTCGTAATGCATGGCATAATAAGCGCCACCAGCATTACCAGCCATGTTTGGGTAATCAAGGTGTAGGTTGCAATAGGAAACCTCCTTCTGGGGGTAACCAATGGAAGGAAGGTACTTATCCTCTAGCATAGTGTGGTGGCGATGGTTCCAATGCTAGGAACTATCACAAGGTTCATCGCAACAAGCCCAACTAGTATGATCGACCGTCTCAGAGTGTTCAACCTTATCCTAGTGGGGGTAGTTTCTAGTAGTCTAGTGCACCTAAAGTTTAGAGGAGCTTCAAGGGAGAGTGTTTCATATGTGGACAACATGGACACAAGGTGTCTCATTGTCCTCAAAGGAAACCTCAACCCTTGGATCAGAGACCTGCAGCTTCAGAACCTACGGTTGGTGATATGGATAGATCCCAAAGAGTGTTCTCAGTGGAGACATATCCTCCTGCAGGGGAAAGGTTCCCATTGGACCCACACAGCGAGACCCTTAGTTTTATTGTTCATGTATGCTTCTAGGAGTAAGCTTAAGTCTAGGGGGGGTGGATGTAGTGCCTGCTCCTAGTTCACATTTTGTTTTAATTGCCAAACTCTTTTAGGCCAGTTTTATACTTGATGTTTAGTAGCATTACTTTTAGATTATCAGATGTTGTTTTACACTCAATTTATTATATGATGAGATGACTTGGTACTATATATTTCATGCATGTATGATGATTATTCAATGTTTTCAATTATCGATGATGATTAGTTATATGGTTTATTATCACATGTGCTTTCTTATGGATACTTACCCCATACGGCTATGTGTTTGATGTGTATGATATACATTCTTACTTTTAAAAAAAAAAAAATGTTTAGCAAACTTAGTGAAACTCTAGGTTAATTCTTTTGGATCCCTTGGTGGGGCGTTATATAAGGGTTTTCATGAGGTTTTTTGTGTAATTTCAATGTAGTAACAAACTCCTTTGATATCACATTATCAGTGGACCCTAAATTCACCACCACTTTGCATACTTTTCCTTGGATTTTATACTTTATCCTAAACAATTCCCTCTTATGTCCAGGTTCATTAAGAGTTGGTTTTTTGATCAACACTGTCCTAAACATGAGATTCTCACCTTTTTTAGATTCAATATGGTCCATGTCAGATTCCTTGGTCTAGTCCCCTTGCACATATGCCATCCTTTTGCCTTGGTTTGAGGAAGAAGGCTTATCTAGGCATCTATAGGCTGGATGACCCAATGACCATAGTTATAATATTTCATACTTGCAAAGTATGAGCTGGATCTACTTGGTCCTCTTCCCCAACTTGTTCCTCCTTGATTAACTCTTCCTCTATTATAACCACCTTTTGAAGTGTTGTCACTAGTTTTCTCTGCAAGCTTACTCTCACCTTGATTCTTCTACTCACTACCTCTACCTTGGTAGCCTCCTCTTTTTCCCCATTGATTTCTACCCTTATCCTTTAAATTGGAATCTCCTTTCCTTTTATTCTTTTCCTCTACCTTTGGGGCTAGCTGATGACACATTTGGACAGTGTTAGGAGCCCAAAAACTAAGATCTTCTTGTATATTCCACTTCAAACCACCTAAGTATCTAGCAACTTTGATTGTGCCATCTTCTTTCTTTTAGGATATCAAACATAGCCTCTAAAATTCCTTAGTATTTAAGGTTAAATCTAATTCATTTTGCTTCATTCCTTGCTTTCTTTTGTGGAGCTAGATCTCAAAGTCTTTAGGTAGAAATTTCTCATGTACTATAGGAGTCTTACCCATGGTGATTCTTTCATCTTATAGGTATTTCCACCATGTCAATGTTGAATCTCTAAGCCATGACTTAGCCACCTTAACCTTTTGTGCCTCTAACACCCCCTCACACTCAAAATGGTTCTCCATGCCATCTGTGTCCATCTTTCCACTAAAAATTGGTACACCTTCCAAATATTTTCCAATTGGGGCCTTGATAACCTTCAAGAAAGGATCTTCATTCAAGATAGGGTTAATTTTAGGGACTACATCCTCCTCTGCTACCTCCTTATCCTTCTCATTTTTCTCTTCTTCTTTTTCATTGTCTACATTAGAAATTGCATCCAATCTCACCTTTACCTCTGTTAGGTATTCTTCAAGAACTCTATTCTTCTCCCTTTGTTCATCAACTTCCTTAGCTAGTTCTACATTAGTCACCATGTTGGTTTCACCTACTGACTCTCCAGTAGTTTCAGACATCAACCACTTTTTCCCAAATCTTTAACCTGCTTTAATACCACTCTGATGTGACAACCAACCATACTCTTTCCCCAAGCTATCTCAAGGTCTTTTTAGGCCATTTACTCGACCTTAATAGGGTTTCTACTTCCCTATGCTCCCTAAGAATCTATTCAATAGTTCCTAATCATTCAATTGGCACACACCAATAAGGTAGAAAAACTTTCTTCTATTTCTCATTCACACAAATAATGCCAAATACTTTTTTAAAGCTCCAAATGGATAGATAGCCATCTTGATATGTTTTTGGACTCCTTTCAAGCTTCCACACAAATAACCATACTAGAACCTTAATCAAGTTGCAATCCACAAGTGTAAATGCACTCAAATGCTTGGAAAAAGGCTATAAGGGTAAGCCCTCCCAAAGCACAAAAAGATGAATATTTAGAAAAATCCCTTAACAAGTACCCAAACAAATTACTATTCCCAAAACCCTTTTCAATGAACTTGAAGATTTTGAAGGTCTTGAGTTTCCAACTTGTTTGTACAACACATGCATAATTTTATCTTACTATTAAGGGTTTCAAGGGTTAGCTTGTTTGATGCAAAAAATTCCTTAAGGTCCTTACCAAGGCTCCTTCTCAGGATTGGGGTTATTCCACACCCTCTTCTTACTATTCATGTTCTTGGATTGATGTATTAGTATTCTTAATCCTCTCCATAACTTCCTTTATGCTCTTTGATCCCTAACCAAGCTAGAATGGCTTGCCTAGGACCCTCCATGGACTATGCTTTCCATGGACCCTCCATTTCTATACATGGATTCTAGTTCCATATCCCAAGAAATTGTACAATGAATATGGTGGGAAATGGCTCTAGAACCTCATTTATCCAAGCACCTCTATTCAGAATAGCAGAATACTGAATTACAAAACAATTAACCTAAACACAAGATCCAAAAACAAGTCTTACTAACTCTTTCAACACTAATAGTACCAAAACTAATCCCTACACATGATAGGAATTCAAAAAACACAAATTGTCATTAAGAATTTTGTTTGCATAGTCCATAGAAAAACAATTCTAGTTCCTCCAACTGATTTAAAAGATTGGAAATTTCCTTATAAAGTCTTAACATGAGAGCTCCCAACTAAAATAGGTGGTTGAAGAGCTCTCATGAAAAAAATGTTCGTTTTGCAAGAAAATTGTAAAAGTTGTCATTGACAACTTTGCAAGAATGAGCAATTTTATCAATTTTACATATTTGCTTCTCAAACTTGCCCTGTTTGTTATCAAACCATGAAAAAACCCTTAGATAGGTACAAATCATCTAATAAGGTCCTCCAAACACCTGCTTTCAACTTTTTATTCCTCAAAACCAAAAATTTCTTTACTAGGCTAAATGAGCAACTTTTTAGCAACTATGGCAAGTTCACCATTTTTTGTCTTTTCAAACCTATCTATCCACACCCTAGGACCAATTTGGTCCCCTTATTTATCTAGTGATGTGGATAGCATGCCACATCACTACAAGCCATAACATCAAAGAAGTCCTAGGTCTATCCTTAGCCTACCTAGGTGCTCCTGCACCATGTATATTTATGTTTGGGTCGAGAAACCCAAGATGAGTTTTTAGCTTTGTTTCCAAGTGTCTTGTTGTCTCTAGTATCCTATTGAGCGGTTTTAGACACATGCATATTATTTGTAAGATTAAAATATTCCTTAAGTGGTTTGGGAGTGATATTTTACACCACTCCATGTACCACCTCTCAATTTTTATTAATATACTTGGACTTGTCTTTGCTAGAGGTGGACACTTTTTTCATGTCTTTTTGAAGGGCTAGCTCACCTTTCTTTACAATAAAATCCTCTATTTAGATACCTTGTGTAATAATTTTTTCAAAGCTATGTGGACCTTGAAATTTTATTTTGTAACCAAAATTAGGTAATAGATTATCCATGAATATATCAAGTTTTTCAATCTTAGGTATCTTAAGTGAGTATTTGGTGTACAATTGTCTCCATCTTTGGAGGAATGTTAGGAAGTGTTATTCAACTCTCTATTTAAGGTTAAAAATATCTCTTATGTTGACCAAATGTTGGATGTTATGTGAGTACTACTATATGAACATATTAGAAATCTCATCAAAAGTCTTAATTCTACAAGGTAACCATGAAATCCATTCCATTGCCTAGCCACCCAAACTTCATGAGAACAAGCACATGAGATATGTTTGATTGTGTATGAACTCTATTGACCAAGCACACAAATACCTCAAGTGATCTTGGGGATCAAATGTTCCCAAGTAGTTGTCATATTTTGGTATCTCAACTCCTCTAGGAAAGTGAGGCATATACAAATACTTCCTAAAAGGAAATGAAAAAATAATGTCTAGCATGTATTGTTTAGCTAGTTTATCTTTGTCTTTAACATTTGGGCCAATTGATCTTCCATGGCTTGGAGTTGTTTTTGCAACTTGGAGGTTTCAAATCCCTCTTCTTGTATGACAATTGTTTCACCATTGTAGTTTTGAGGTAGTTTTTCTCCTTCTTGGGTGAGTTTGAGGAAATATTTCTCTTTTTCATCATCGAGTAAGATTTCCATGATTTTCTAGAAGTTTTTGTCTTTACGACATTTCTCTATCTCTTCTAGGGGTATGTTTTTAGTATCCCCATAATCATTTGTGTAGGTGTAAGGATCCTTGAGCCTTTCATTTTTTTGGAATTGCTCTCTATTTTCTCTCCTACTATTTTCACCCATTTCTTGATCTTGATCTACCATTATAGGGGCGTAGAAGTTTTTAGTTTGTTTAGGATATATAGGTGTTTTGATTATAAGTTCAACTATTCTATTTAAAGATATAGGTGTCTTGTAAATGTATGGATGTTCTTGAAACAACAGATTCCTAACTTATTGTAAGTTTATGGAGAAGACTCTTTGAGCACTAGGTGGACCAATAGGTGAAGGAGACCATGAGGATCCTTCATTATACTCAAGTTGTATGTATAATTGGGAATGACCTTTACCACAATTCCTACCTCTATCTCTACTTTGTCTAGGTTGATGGGGAAGAAACATGTTTCCACTCCTAGTTGCAACACTCATAGACAATGACTTATGAAATTTTTTAAACAAGGAAATCACTTAGAATGTTGTATAAAAGTAAGTAGGAGTGATGTATACTAGGGTATGAGTAGTCAAAGAAATGGCTAGAACAATTGAAAGATTGACTATTGTGAGATAAGGGATATCAAAACAATAGTAAAAGAGGACACTAGAGTAATAAGACTAGTTCATATGTAGATCACAAGTGATGAACTAAGCAAGCTGCCTAAGTTTCTAACTATTGAAAATAGAGGAATGACTTAGTGTACTTGGAAAAAGACTAGATTTGGTCCAAGTTTTGATAAGGAAGCTAAAAATAACTCACTATTTTGGACAATTTTTTACAGATTCGCATGACAAAATGACTTTGATGAGAGTAAATGATATAAAATGGATGGGTAAGTAACTTTGATATACTATTTTGAGAAATTTTTGATAATATTAGGATAAAATATCATGCAAGTATCCTGGTAGACCTACATGAGGAAGTATGTAGATTGAAGCAAGAAATAGGGAAAAATGATTCCCAAGTTATTTTCTTGCACACAGTTCTGTACGAAACCATGCAAGGAAGTGACAAATGACAAGTTTAAATAGATTTATAACCAGTTTTATAGTATTTTGGTACAATCTTGCATGAGAAAACTCTGACTCCCATGCAAGGAAGTGTAGAGTATGATACAAGGAAATGTAGAATGACTGACCTAAAGGTCCTGACGCATGTCAAATTATACTATAAAGAAGGCACGTAAAGGACAAATTGAAAAGTTTGGACTAGATTTTGAATAAATATTCATCAAGTCTAAAATGTTTTGGATAGATTGTAGATAGTGTTTATGGTTTTTTAGATAGAATTGGACATTGTTTTCAAAGTGACATCATTTTTGGATTAATTTGGTAAGTAGAGTAATTGATTTTTAGACTTGTTTATAAAAATAGACAAGGGGATACAAGAAGTAGTCGTAAATAATCCAATCAAAGACAAAGAAACTCGAAGGGATGAGGGAGTCTTGTCCTTTATTTGGATAGTGTCGGCAATTATAGATTCAAAAAAGACAATCTTTATCCCTATAACTGTAGAGGAAACAAAATCTTTGTTTCACAAGTTTGTGCATGTGTTCACCTCACACAATTGTGTCACCCCACTAGAGGGAATCTGTAGTTTTTGTGTATTCTAAGGAGTCAATAATGTATATGTTCAAAGGTTACCCTTGAGGCAGGGGCTAATGTCACATACCACTTTCTAATATCCAGGTACATGCCTATGGTGAGGATCTATTGGAGAGATTCTTCCCCCTCCTTAAACAAATATTATGCTCCCTTTTGAAGGTGAACCAGGTAGCAACTGACTACAAAGTTTTTAATAGATTTTTTTTCATATTAGTCTCTAGTGGCCTTGCGAACATGGTTAAGTCTTGTTTATTATAGTGTGGTGGAATCACCTGTGTTAGGTGTGTGTTCGCATGGGTCATTCTAGAAGGTTGGATCACTCCAACATGCCCTCTAAAGGTTGACTCAAACTTGGATTGAATTCAAAGGTCCAAGTTTTTTTTTTTTTTTTTTTCCAAAGGGAAAAGTGCATAATCCTCTACATTTTCACCTTACCCAAACATGTAGAACACATTCATCACCAAACTAGTTTTTCAATCCCAACTTGTCTTTTTCTGAGGTTCTGATATTCCCAAAGGGAAAAGAGAATTATCCCTTCATTAAAATATCTTTTTGGGAGAACTAATACATTCCTTGCCTCTTTCAGGTACCATCTTCCAAAGGCGTCTAGGTTTCTGATTTACTCTTTGGCATCACTTCCAAGTAGCAAAGAGTATAATCCCCTATTCCTTTTTCTACAACCCTATGAAGTTCACAAGGTCTATTTAAACTATGTGAATCAAAAGGCATGTAAAAAAGACATATTTTTTAAGTGGGTTTGAATTATCTTTGTCAAGTGGTTCTTTGGCAAGAGTCCTACAATTAAACCACTAGCAAAATTTGTATGTTCATTTCAAGGCATCTTCGATAATCATCCTACAAATCACAAAATAATTACTTTAGAAATTAGAACATAATTATTATGAAAAATTCTTAAAAATGAATACTTTTGGGTTCTCTATTTTCAAATCTCATCGAGAGGAAGTACTTTGTGTCACATGAGAGAATGCTCTCATCGTGCAAGCATATACACTTTGGCATGAGAAATTAGAAAGAATGATGCAAACTATTAGATTTCTCATACGAGAAAATTTCTTTACATGTGATATTTTGTTGTGTTATATGAAACATAGTTTAGAATGTCAAAATGAAAAATAATAAGGCCACGAAATTGTTTTTTCTACCCCACGGTGGGCGCCACAAATATGAGTGTTAAAAATAGGGCTCTAATTCAACCACACACTTCAACATGATTATTGTTTATAACTAACATTTTGAAATGAACATGAGATTATTCATTCAACATGTTTGCACAAGGTGATCTATTTCCTTCTAACTATATAGGGTTTTACCGTGCACTCTCAAAATTGAGAGTTCAGTAACTAGACCAAACTAGTACAAAGGATTTGAATGAATGAAAATTCAAGATTAATCTATTTTTTTGATATTTTGTATGAAAAGATATGAATTAATCTATATGATATTCAAATTAATCTAAGAACAATGATAAGAAAATTAAGGTAAATGAATGCATTGTAATCTAGATGATGAGAATGTAAATGCAATAGAAATTTGAGTGCAAAATGCTTTTGTGTTGAATCCAATAGTGGTTTGATATTCTTCACTTGCATCCTCCTTAAATGAGAGGCCAAGGGTCTCTTTTATAGAATCTTTGACCCAATCAATAGTCAAGATTAAACCAGATGTATGGTTTAGATTAGAGGAGAGATTGAATCCTCCATTTTTGATGGAGTTGAATGAGATGAATTAGGGGAGAATATTGATCCATTCAAATATGAGCTCATAATTATTCTAATTAATTAAATAATTAGTTTCAATAGTTATGATGAGCATATTTAATTAAATCAATATATTTAATTCCATTTTCATGTGAGATGAATTCAGAAAGAATATTGATCCATTCAAATATGACATCATAATTTAATATTCTAATTAATTAAATAATTAGTTTCAACAATTATGATGTGTATATTTAATTAAATCAACATGTTTAATTCCTTTTTCATGTGTATTAGCTAAAGGGGGTGGATTTTATTTTAATTAAAGTGCTAGGACTTATAATAAAACTAATTTTATTAGAAGGTTAATTTAGCCAATTTAGATCAATATTTAGGAATTAAATAAAGTATGTGATTGATATAGGTTAAAGATTTTCTATATTTGATTCTTAGGTTTAGTAGAGATAATTAAAACTAGAAATGCCTAGTACAATAGGACTTAATTGACCAAGAAATTGATGTTGTGCACCAAAATTGGTTCAGAATGCCAATGTTCCAATTTAGGGGCATTACAGTAGTGTTATGACTCCTATTCTTCTCATAGGGGAAAATATTTCCCCATAGTCAATACCTTCTTGTGTATATCCTTTGCATACCAATCCTATCTTGTTCCATGTGACTTAACCATTTTTGTTCAACTTGTTTCTGAATACCTACTTTTTTCCAATAACATTTTTGTCTTTTGGTCTAGGTACTAAGGTCCATGTTTAATTCTTTTCTATCTCCTCAATTTCTTCATTCATTTCTTGTATCCAATTTTCATTATCTAATGCATCTTTCACAGATTTGGGCTCAAACTCACAAAGTAAGCATGCATCACTTATGATTCTTTTTCTTGTCATAACAATAGATTCTTGATCTCCAATAATTTTTTCTAGTGCATGACATCTTCTCACATATTTCACTAATATAGGTTCTTTTCTTCTGTGTTCTTCAATAGGTTCAGCTTGAAAAATGATCTCAATCTCATTATCTCTCTCTTGTTTAGGTTATGATTCATGTTGGACATGCTCTACATTATGTTCTTGATGTTCAAATTCCTCTATCTCTGACTCAACATCATTTATCTACATCATTTATCTATTGCTAGACACTCATAATCAGTTGCTTGACAATTGTCTATTGTAACTCAAAATTACCAGTTTGTTATAGATCTATAACTTTGTTTTCATGATTAAGTAGGGTGCTTGGAGCACTATCATTCACATATATGAATGAATTGTAGTCTTCAGGTTTTGTCTTACATTCAAGCTCATTCCTCCTTATATATTCATCAACTTTCATATTTGCACTTTCCACAAATTTGTTAATATTAGAGTTCAAACACTTATAAGCTTTCCTCTTAGTGGAATATCATAGGAATATGCCTTCATCACTTTTAGCATCAAGTTTTCAATTTATGTTATCTTTAAATATGTAACATTTTATTTCAAAAACTTTGAAATACTTTACATTAGGTGCATAACCATACCATTTTTAAAAAGGTGTAGCATTTGTACCTTGCTTGACTTGTACTTTTTCAAGGTACAAAAAACTATACTTAGAACTTCTCTCTAATATTTCTATGACATATTTTTCTCCATGATCAATGTTCTAGCATAGTCCATAATTTATTTATCCTTTTAGCTATCCCATTCTAAGGAGGGGTCCTAAGTGCATACAACTATATTTTGATTCCTCTAGCATTGTAGAATATGTTGAACTCATTGGAAATGAATTTGCCACCTTTGTCAAAACTCAAACATTTTAAAATCTTCCCAGTCTCCTTCTCAACTCTAGCCAAATACCACTTAAATAACTAAACAACACCAGATTTTTTTGTAAGAAACATTACAATCATCATTTTAGTATAGTCATCAACAAATAGAATGAAATATCTATCTCCACAATAGCTTTGAACACCAATGGGTCTACATAAGTCATTATGAACCAATTCCAAAATATCATTGGATGAGTATATCTTTCTCTTGAAACTATACTTTGTCATTTTTCCCAATTGACATTGTTTACACATAGCATTATCAGGTTTCTTTAGTTTTGGCAAACCTCTTACACTTTTCATTTAGTTAATGCTAAAAAAATTGTCAAAATTTACATGACATAACCTTTCCTACCATAACCAAATTTGTGCAAAATAAAATAAAATTATTAGATAGATCTAGATAAAACAAGTGACCTCTTGTTTGATCACCACTTCCAATTAGTTTACCATCAACATCAAATATTTCTTCCTTTCTTTGATAGAATTCAACTCTATAACTTGATTTGTTTATCTATGAAACACTCAAAAAAATATAGTTAAGTACTTTAACCTAATAAATGTAGACACCTAAAAACCTTTAGAAAATAAAGTATTTTTATTTTCTGAAAAAGTCTTGATGACATCATCATTTATTAATTAATTAATTGTTTAATTAATTAATTAATTTTTATGCCATTAAATCCCTTTATCTTAATTAAAAATATTTAATTAAGGAATCCCTCCCAAAAATGTTTAAATCTTATTTAAACATTATTTTCTTATTTATTAATTATTTAATTAATAAATTGACCAAAAAACTCAAAATGAATAAAAAATTTATTTTTTGCCCAAAACTTGACCAATAACCTCTTCCAAAATCTTCTAATCCTTCTTTAATTTTGATTAAAGGCTAATCCCATCATTTCCTACCCCTAATCCCAACTCAAAATATTTAATTAAGATTAAATATTAATCCTCATGTTTATTAAAAAAGTTTTAATAAATATCTCCTCAACCCAAACCCTTGAAATAAATAAAACTTTATTTATTTCCTAAAAATCTAATTTATCCTCATCCTAAGAAGTTCTAGACTCTTCTAGAAAGTCTTCATCCTCATCCTAAGAAATTCTAGACTATTCTAGAAAGTCTTTATCCTCATCCAAAGTCTAGACTCTTATAGAAGATGTCTTTAAACCTAATCCTAATCCCCTCCTAACCTTGTCACATTCCCTAAACATGGGTTAAAACTTACTAACCCAAGCCAAAGTTAACAAATATCTCCTCCTTCACCCACCCTCATTAAATGCCATCCACTTGCCTATCCCTAAGCTAATCCTAAACCATCCTAATCCATCCTCTAATCATTTGCACAAGCCTAAACAAGCTTAAAACCTTCCTAATCAAGTCCAAGTCGAAATTGCTCTCATCACCCTCAAAATATCTCAACCATAAAACTTTATGAAGTCCACTAGGTCATAAATGACTCTTACAAGCCCTTTTATTGCTCTTACAAGTCATTATGAGGGTCTTTATGAAGATTTTATCCCTTGAGCCTCCTTTGTTGAATCATCCTTCCCCTTTCCTCCATCCTCTCACCGTATGACATGTGTCACTCCTTGATTGGCTATAAGGAAGCACAATCCATATGCTCTCCTCTCATGCAATCTGAGCCCTCCATAAGCTTTTTTCCATCCTTGCATCTTAGCCCTCAAACCCTCAAGCCTCTTGCCTATAAATTGGATCCTTCCCCTTTGCAAAATAACACAATCCATGAAGTAAAGTCATAATGCCATTTTGAGAAGCCATTTTACATCAAAACCATACACTCACATCCAAATTCCAACTCCATTTGAAGCCCTTTTTGAAGCATAAGCTTGAGCATACATCCTATCTATTTAGACAAAGCCACTCAACAAGAGAGCTTCTCATTGAGAGAGCCCATTAATGGCTCATATTCTCAATTGAGAGTTCATCTTAGTCTATCTTGAAGTTTATGAATTTTGTTTAGTTTGTAGAAGCTTTATTTAAATTTGGTTTCTATTAGCATACTAACATTGCTCATATACATTTTGGCACGCCCAGTGGGACCTCACATGGGTCATGTTCATTAGCATTTTTAGTCAAGTTTTGTATGTCATTTGCTGATTTTGGCTAATTTTGCTTGTTTTTGTGATTGGTAGGATTGTATAAATTGGTTTTGTAGGTCCACATGAGCATGAAAAAGACAAAGGAACTCATAATCTATCTCATAGTGTTTGCAGATTTTTCAAGCTTATAGGTGGACAAAGCACTTGGAATTCTTCTTCCTCTTCTTGTCTATATTCTTCTTATTCCATCTACTTCTCCTTCTTCTTCTTGTGAGAGATCTTGGCACTTTTTTTTGAAGGAAGAAAAATCATACACACTTCTTTTTAGTGCTTAAAATGAACCCCTAAATCATACTTAAATCCATTAAAAAACTAAAAATTTGCAAAAAACAAAAAGCCATTTAACAAGTGAAACTAAACCAATCCAATCATTTGCATCCTTGCAACATCAAGGTTTTAGATGCATTCATGCAAAGTTAGGAACACTTCATTTTTGGGAATTTAAAAATAACTTCAAGTTTCCATTTCAAAAGGTTCAAAATCAACACTAAGTGCACACTAAAATCTAAATCAAACTCAAAGCATCAATCAAGGATAAAATGAACCTCATTTGCAAATATTTTAAAGTTCTTTTAAAAATCTCATGAAAACTAAGAGTCCTAAATGGTTGCCAAAATTGTCCTAAAAAGCTTTGTTATTTGTTTCAAACAAATGTCTTGTTGCAAAATCTTGAATGTTTCTTAGGTTTTTCATGCATCAAAACAATCTAGGAATATCATTTTTGGGGCTTAAAATATGCAAACTATAACACAAAATCTTGAATGAAAACCAAAGTCCAAAGAGTCATTTTCACTTTTGAGTCCAAAACAATCTTGAATGATCTAAGGTTAAAAAAAAGCACTTCAAAGTTCTTAAAACAACACACAAAATCTCAATCTTGAATGCTCAAAGGAAAAAACTTGAATGTTTAATCACTTTTTTTTGAATGCATGTTGCTAAAATCACTCTTGAGTGCCATGGATTAAAATCAAAGTTTTTTTTTTTATGAATGCATGATTAAAAAAACAAATCCAATCTTGAATGCCATAGATCAAATAATCATCTTTTGGAGCATAAAAAGAATCTACATTTTTGTAATCTTTTAAGTTATAAAAACAAATAAAAATGCTTTGAGTGAGTTTTTCGTTGGACTCACCCTCTTTAATCACCCATCAATTTAACCATTGGTTGCAATCTTAGTGCCATCTATGGGGATGGGTCCACCTAAGAGGGTGTTAAGTGCTCCACGCAAATCAAACTTCACTCACTTGGGTTTTTAGTGGTTTTTCTAAGTTAGAAAATTCCTTGAATGCGCATTAATCTCGCTCACACTTTATTTGGGCATAAAAATTGGACAAATCTTGACGTGGAGGGCCTCCGGGCACGCGCTTGAAATCAAATCTCACACACCTTTGTTTTGGGCTTAAAATAAACTCACACTCAATCTTGAATGCCTTAAAGTAAAATCAATCGATACTTGACATGGAGGGCCTCCGGGCGCACGGGTTTACCTTCTTGTTGACCCTAACTCTTCTTCTTGTTCGCATTCTTTGATCAATTTTATTTTTGTCGACGCTTCAAAGTTGGAATAAACATTGTATCTTAAACATGAGTGCTTGCAAAGTCTAGATCAGAAAACTTAAGCGTCAGTTGGTAAAAGAACAAGCGTGTTTTTTAGCCCAAGATCATCCAAGTATTCTCTCCCCTTGTTGTCTTTTGAGGCCATCTTGGTTGCATAAGATTAGGATCCAAAATCTTGTCTTAGCCTTTTAGGAGGCCTGCTTGGGGATTTCATCACCCCTTGGGACAACCTCAACTCCATAGTTCCGGCGGAGTATAAAGATCGAGAGGTGAATCCAAAGACACCTCTCTTGGGATTAAAATTTTGTCTCTCAGGCTAAGCCTCAAGGAACTTTATACCCTTGACAAGTGAAAGAGGAGAAGTGAGTTACCACTCCTCTCGGCTGTGTGACATCTTTTTGGTTTCATCTACAGATTTGGGCCTCACGTACCTTGTGTATATCGAGGACTCTGTAGCTAAACCAAATTTCATCCTTGTAGAAAGCTTCCTAGGATGTTGGTGTGTTTGACGTGCTTGCTCCAAAATTTTGTCTGCTTGTTTTTTCGTAGCTTTTGAATGAATGTTTGCCCATTTTGGTCGAAATCCCAGAAAAGTAGAAATCTCCCAGCTCAAGGCATACTTAGCATAGTCACTGCTTTATCAGAAAATTATCCAAGCTCCCCCGTTGCAACTGAATCTATCTAGTTCTTTGCCTTAGAAAAATCCCAAATCCAAAGTCTCTCCAAATCATCCCCCCCTAGCCAGCTAGAAACCCAATCCAAAATCACACCCAAGCCTTTAGAGAGTTGTTGTCATTCTGCTAGAATTTGCTAGCCAATCAATCCGACCAATCCACTAGCCTCACCAAGGTTATCCCTTTGACAGAGCTTTGTCTAGGGTGATCTAGCTTTGTCACTTGTTATCCCTCATCACCTTGAGCTAAAGGTTGGGATCCACAAGTAGTCAATCTCATGTCATGCCCATAGGATCATTAGTCTATGCTTAAGTTGACACAATCTCCACCAATCCAGCGCATAGGAAAGAAAAACTCTCACTTTTTGATAGCATGCCCTTGAAGTTTTCCATCCACAGGAAAGACAAAAATCTCTAGCCAATCCTACTTAGGTCTGTCATATAGCTTTGACTCTCCCTAGGAAATCCTTCATCATCCAATCCAAAATCTGTGCTTAATCCAAATCCAACCATGAGCTTCTGTGTTCATCCATATACAAGACCCCATCCCCATCTGACTCATCATCAAAACATGAAATACCAAACCTATCATGATGTGTTTGGTCGTATTGTCCTTGCTCTCGCCACCTCCCATTCCAATGATGATGAAAATCTTGTTGACTATGATGGGTATATTGAAAGCCTTAGAAACATTGCCCCAAGCATCCCCCAAAATCCAAGAGTTATTCCAAACTATCTAGTCATGCCATCTGATATTCCAGCTTCCCCTCCATCACCCCATCAACCAAGCTTCCAATCTTCCACCCCCATCACACTAGCTATTCCTGTCAATCCACCTCCACCTTCGACACATGAGTCTCCAAGGAATCTCCTAGAGGAAATACAAGAAAAGTTGCCTCCAACAGTCGATAAGCCATGTCATCTAATCCAACCATGTGAAGTAGTCAGTGATGAAGCTTCCCCATCTATAATATCACCTCCATCTCCCATAGCTATCATCCCCATACCATCCATCAAATTGCTTAAAATCCTTCCACTTCCCGCAAGCATCAAAATCCCACCACCTATCAAATCCCTCCAAATCCTATCCACATCGCCTCCAAGCATTTCCCAAATCTCTCATAATGACCCTTATGCATCCATCTTCTACTCACCCATCTCCACTACTGAATCTCCCATCTATCCATCCGTTGCCTTTGAAGAATCCATCCCTTCACCTCCTATCGCACCATCCACTCCAAACCAATCCTATCAAGATCCTGCCCAAAAGCATGTTGACATCCCCCAAAGCATAAATGAAGATATCATCGTACCATGTCTTCCATCCATAGCGCAGTCACCATCTCCTCCATCTCCAAAACCTCGAGCAATATCTCCTCCACTACAAGATATCTTGTAATCCCACCAACTACATCAAGATCCTATCCTTCCATCTCCCCCACTCCATGCTTCCATCTTACCACCTATCCAAGCTATTCCACCATCTATAATCTACCCTCTTGGTTCACTTACATTCATCCACGGTGGCCCTCTCTTAGCAGAAGAGTTAAGAACAGTATCTCCCCATTGCAATACACCTAATAAATCACTTCTACCATTTTTTGCAAGCAAAAAGTTTCCTCAGCTTGTTCAAATGCTCAATCGATGGCATTATCAAGGTCAAGGTTTAGGACCACAAGAGCAAGGAATCAGAGAGCCTATTATTGCACAAAAGAATCTAGGATTTCATGGTCTTGGATATGTATCCAAAGGCTCACCATCTAAAGGTGTTGGTACACCACACCCCCAAACCAAGCCTGTCTCCAAGCCCACCATGCCAACCTCTCATCACTCCTTCAAGAAATATTATGTCATCCCCCCTCCACCATCTTTGCAACCCAAAACAACCTACCATATCCCCTCTTCATCTGCTAAATCCATTTTGGGTCCCTATGTCCAAAAATCTACCATCCTCCATCCTCCTATCAGCCATCATAAAAATCCTATTCCATCCATTTCTATGCAAGATCAACAAAGGCACATATCAGGGTACATCATCCATCAGCATCCTCGTACATGCTCTTTCATATCCTCTCCATCTCATAAAGCTTCTCCTAACCATCTTCCAAAAGCTTACCACAACAATGTAAATGCCAACTTCAAAATGCATAAAGCTAAAAATCCACATCCTAGGCAATCATATGTCTATTCTAAAAGACATGCTCCAAAAAGGTAAAATCCAATCAAAGAATGCAAAACAATGCAAAAGCCTATGAAAAGAAAATCCAAAACCATGTGGATCCCCAAGAAAAAAGTTGAAACCCAATGCATAATGGCATCCACCATTGCTAATCCCCCATCTAGTGACTCATGTCCCCCATCTCCTAACTCCATCTTGGGTGCCTATATCCCCAAGCACGCTTCCACAAATCCTCCATCACACCCGCATCTACCATCTATCCCCCATATGCTCTTTTCACACCCGTCCCAACATGTGCCAATGTTGCTCTTGCAAGCATCCCCATATCATGCTCCTTTCCAACCTTTTCATCCCTCCATCTCCTACCATCAATCCCATCTAATCCAATCTATTGCATAAATCACACATCCGGTGTACCAACAACTAGCAACAAAATTGAACATTCCAACAGCCAGTGAAAAATCCCAAAAAAAAAAGAGCCAAAAATAGCTGAAGAAAGCCAAAATCATTCCAGCTAAGTCCAAAGTCAAAAAGTCAAAAAAAAAGTAAAGAAAAATAAAGCGTCCACTGGTGAAAACTTGACAATTCAAGTGCCTTGGAAAAGTACCATGATGAAAACTTGGCAAACAGGCATCATGCATAGTCTTGCCATCCCCAGCTTAGCCTATCACCCTCATGCTTTTGGTCAGCTCTTGACATCCAACTCCATCTTCTAGTCTATCCAGCTATCCTCCACCCTCCATCTTCCATCTCACACCATCCACTTATCTCGTGCAGCTTTAGCCAACCATCCCAGCTATCATCCATCTCCCTAGCCCCTTCAACTTTTTCCATCCTAGCTTCAATCCTATCACATCCATCATAAGACCTCCTTCCGCATGTTATCTTCTGATTGGGGGCACTATATTCCTTGGAGATCTTGTCTTGTCCATCCTCCCTTGTCATTGGTATCTAGCTCTAGGCTATCCTCATGCAAACCCAATGTCATCTCTTTATATCCATCATAATCCTAGCTATCTACCATCCTATCCATCCATCTCATCCTGCTCCTCTAGCTATCCTTGGTCACAAAATCTCTCCTCATCATTGGATGCATCCTGCCAAATCCATATCTTTTGCTATCACCCCACCCTTAACTTTCGCATCTTGCACAACATGGAACCATCCCACTATCCTCTCATCCTGAGATTTTTATCCATCTGTATCATACCTATCATTGGTCTGTTAGCTTGTACCATATCTTGATTAGCCCGCTTGTAAATATCTTGGTCTGTCAGCTTGTACATCCTCTTTAGCTTAGTACTGTTGTATCTATCCAACTTTCATGTTTGTTCCTCCTTGATTAGCATCTTGCACACATCGCACAACCCTTGGTTAGCTATTCCAATGCATCCTTTAGCTAGATTTCCTGTCACCAAAGTGTTATCTTTCTTAGTTCAGCTTGCCAGACGCATCACTCATCCAAATCCACCAGCTTCGGTGCTCTCCGATAGGTCCTTGCAGGATATAGCTTTCCTCATGTCTGATCTTGGTCTGTTAGTACCTTGTCCTACCCATCTCGTTGGCAAACAGTTCTCTTTTGGATTTTTGCTTTCTTTTGATTTGGGATCTTCCCATTTGGGTCTTGAAATATCTTTTCCAAGCAATCTCCTTGTTCCCTCCTCAAGGTTGCCACGATCTTCCATATCATGGTATGCTGCGAATGGGGTAATTAGAGCGTAAGGTCTTGATCAGGTCTTTTGCTTGTTTTCTTTTTCTACTTGTGGGTTACCTAGTGTCGTTTCCACGCTACTTCCTCTGGGATTCATGTGTGATATTGGGGCAATCCTTGTGTGTTTTTTTTTGAGTCAGTTCGCCAGTCCTCTGGACGGTTGGTAAAAAGGCCTTGGTGTTCTTGGTAACCCTGGCAAATAACCAATAGTCCTATAGCAAATCTAGTGCTCAACTACATGGTGGTACTTCTCTTTGAAGTATCCCCCCACTCAAAAAGCTTCAAAGGTTTTCCTTCATCCCCATTATCCCCCATCCATATCCAGCATTTGTCTCTCCTACCCCAGCTTATGCATCAGTATCTCTTTGAATCACTCATCACTCTTAGCTTTAGGGATCCACAATCCTAGTCTTAGGGATCCACCAATCCAAATCAATCCACCAAGCCTCATCTTTTGAGATCCACAATCCTAGTCCTAGGGATCTCCGAAACCCATCTTCTGCCAATCTAACTCTTTGAAATCCTATTATATCAGCTTTACAATCCCCTCATCCATCTCCCTATCCTGGATTCCTTTTTATAGCGCTCTGCTCCTTCATCCTCCACCTTCCCTAAAGTCTTAAGCTTGCTTCCTCTTCTGCATCTGATTCTCCTTTATCATTCTCCCATAGTGAGAGTTTGAGCTAATTCAGCCCCTTCTCTTTGCCAATTTGAGTTTCCTTGTTCATTCGAGATTCTTGTACATTTCAAGAAGCCATCGAGCCTCACTTTCTCTCCCCGCTGCCTTCTTGAGGGGGCATCTCACAGTCCATTCTCTCCTCTTCTGCTCTAGCCTTAGGCATCTTATTTTCTTATCTTTGATGCCATGCCACTTGCGGCATCACATCAAAGAGGGGCAAAATGTAGACACCTAAAAACCTTTAGAAAATAAATTATTTTTATTTTTTGAAAAAGTCCCGATGACATCATCATTTATTAATTAATTAATTAATTTTTATGCCATTAAATCCCTTTATCTTAATTAAAAATATTTAATTAAGGAATCCCTCCCAAAAATGTTTAAATCTTATTTAAACATTAATTTCTTATTTATTAATTATTTAATTAATAAATTGACCAAAAAACCCAAAATAAATAAAAAATTTATTTTTTGCCCAAAACTTGGCCAATAACCTCTTCCAAAATCTTCTAATCCTTCTTTAATTTTGATTAAAGGCTAATCCCATCATTTCCTACCCCTAATCCAAACTCAAAATATTTAATTAAGATTAAATATTAATCCTCATGTTTATTAAAAAAGTTTTAATAAATATCTCCTCAACCCAAACCCTTGAAATAAATAAAATTTTATTTATTTCCTAAAAATCTAATTTATCCTCATCCTAAGAAGTTCTAGACTCTTCTAGAAAGTCTTCATCCTCATCCTAGGAAATTCTAGACTATTCTAGAAAGTCTTTATCCTCATCCAAAGTCTATACTCTTCTAGAAGATGTCTTTAAACCTAATCCTAATCCCCTCCTAACCTTGTCACATTCCCTAAACATGGGTTAAAACTTACTAACCCAAGCCAAAGTTAACAAATATCTCCTCCTTCACCCACCCTCATTAAATGCCATCCACTTGCCTATCCCTAAGCTAATCCTAAACCATCCTAATCCATCCTCTAATCATTTGCACAAGACTAAACAAGCTTAAAACCTTTCTAATCAAGTCCAAGTCAAAATTGCTCTCATCACCCTCAAAATATCTCAACCATAAAACTTTATGAAGTCCACTAGGTCATAAATGACTCTTACAAGCCCTTTTATTGCTCTTACAAGTCATTATGAGGGTCTTTATGAAGATTTTATCCCTTGAGCCTCCTTTGTTGACTCATCCTTCCCCTTTCCTCCATCCTCTCACCATGTGACATGTGTCACTCTTTGATTGGCTATAAGGAAGCACAATCCATGTGCTCTCCTCTCATGCAATCTGAGCCCTCCATAAGCTTTTTCCCATCCTTGCATCTTAGCCCTCAAACCCTCAAGCCTCTTGCCTATAAATTGGATCCTTCCCCTTTTCAAAATAACACAATCCATGAAGTAAAGTCATAATGCCATTTTGAGAAGCCATTTTACATCAAAACCATACACTCACATCCAAATTCCAACTCCATTTGAAGCCCTTTTTGAAGCATAAGCTTGAGCATACATCCTATCTATTTAGACAAAGCCACTCAACAAGAGAGCTTCTCATTGAGAGAGCCCATTAATGGCTCATATTCTCAATTGAGAGTTCATCTTAGTCTATCTTGAAGTTTATGAATTTTGTTTAGTTTGTAGAAGCTTTATTTAAATTTGGTTTCTATTAGCATACTAACATTGCTCATATACAATAAACATTGTCACACTTGATCTTATTAGTCAATTGTATTGATCCTTTACCTTTTATAAGACATGGGACTATTGGAATCTCTAACTATTATTGTCTATTAGTGTCAAACACTTAGTCATTTACAAGGAAGAGTCAGATGATCATTACTATGACCAAGCTACTTTATATAGGATGACACATGTATATATATTTGTATGTACCGATCTCTATAGGAACTGATAAAGTATATGGTCACCAGTATTTCCTATATAAGCCAAGTTCAACACTTACTAAGAAGTTCAAGCATATAAGTGCCGAGCATAGTAAAAATTGAGCGTCAACAATAATGTCGAGTATTAAAGAATAGTAAGTGTTGAACAATGTAGAATTAACATAAAATCATGAATGATACAAACTTTGAGGTAAACCATTTTCAAGCCAACATGGAAGGAATATTTAATATTTGTAGAGGTTGTTACAAAGTGTTTTGCATGTTTATAATGTGGATCAAACATCTCTATATTTTGTGATCAATGATTTAGATGGAGAGGCAAAATATGGAAGCATCTAAAAAACTCTTTAAATAGAGAAGATATTAACCTAGATGAGTAGTCATGTGCATGAGAGAAGAGTGAAGAATCGAAGGAGTAATATGCAAATGAAGAAGTGAAGCATTAATATTAGATAAGAAGTTAGTGGAAGTGTTTTGTTATTTCTTACCAGAGAAAGTGACCTAATCAATACAATGAAGGGGAAGAATTTTTTTATCAAATTAGAATAGAGGATCAATTTACAAAGAGGAGACTCAAAATCAGCTTTTGGAGAAAACCAAGAGTCAAGTATTCAATAAATTTTAATCAACTTAAATCAGAGTAAATATCTTAATAGAGTGGTCTTAATAGATATTTGTAAATCTCTTTATAACAGAGTCCTTACTTTATTGTATGTGTTAAATCCTCTAACAAGGTGAAACCTAATAGTCTCAAAAGCTTTTAATAGGGAAGATCCCTCATAGAGTAGATAATATATTATGATCAAACATTGTAACCCTAACATGTTAACTCTATTACTATAGTAGTGAATATTTTTGGGTGTCACCCCCACCCCATTTTTAGCTTCACCTTGGAGGGTTTCTAAGTAACAAATAATGTGTTATGTTTTTATTCACATGCATGTGATAGATTATATTTACATGTTACAAAAGGTTTTCTCTTACAAGCTTTACATGCATAAGAAAACATGTGAATGTGTGAATGAATTTCTGAAAAGTAAAAGTGTTTAAGATAATGATTCAACACCCCCCCCCAATAACACCCCCCCCCCCCCCCCCCCATTATCTAGTTATCCTATTTATACTTCTGTCAATGTTCAGGAACATCATTACCAAGTTTAATATAGCTACCCTTGTATGGTCCAATGTTCTCAAATTTACTTCTATGTCCACTCATGTGATTAGAATAACCACTATCAATTATCCATCTATCACTTTTGTTCACTTAAGATATTAATGCAAAATCCTCTTTCATAGAAACATAGACTACTATAGAAGTTGATGAAAGCCAACTTCATAGTTCACTAAGATCACCTGCATGAAAATAACCTACTGAAGAGAAACCAAAGAAGGAAGGGCGAAGCTTGGAGAAACTAAATGGATTTAAAGAGAAAATATTGCAACAATGAAAAAATAATTTCTATGCAATATTTATATGAAATGATATGAATTACAATAGGAGAGCCAGGATATAAAGTTCTCTAGGAAGCTTGTAGAACAAGGTAGAAAGTTCTAGGAGATAAGGTTGACAACTAAGCATACATCCATGAAAGGTGGATTATCCTCAATCAAGGTGAGAAGATAAGTATGACTTAGATAGGAACAAACTCTCATGTTTTCAAAAACTCCTAAACTACAACTATTAAATAAATGCATTAACCTAAGTAAACTTAAGTAAAAACATAAATAATAATTGTTTACTCTAAGAACAAGCATTACTTTCAGATTTAGAGTGAGTTTCTTCTTCAGAAATGTAACAACATTTCTCACCTTTATTTTAGTAGTCCTTATTTGTCTTGTTGTCTTTGTCATCTCTTCTTCCTTTTTACTTTCTTATCTTCCTCTAATCCTTGTCTTCTCTATCAGGACACCTTGTAGCAATATGACCAACTTTTTTCGATGAAAAATAGATTATAGCAAAATTTACCTTTGTATTTTCCTTGGCCTCTTCCAAGTCTCCTAAACATTAGTGCCTCAAGTTCATCATCAGAAGTATCACTATCACTTTTCACATGTTTACCTTTTCCTTTCTTGCTAACAACTAGTTGTGATTCAAAAGAAGATTCAATAGGCTTAGGCTAGAGTAGTACTGGGATGGGTGACCTCCTGGGAAGTCCTAGTGCTTCACCCTTATGAGCATCACCTAGATCCAATGAGTGCTAAGTGTTCCATGTATTCTCATGAGATATGGATTCATGTTAAATTTCTACTCATGAAACATGTGTCAATGAGTTTGACTCAAAAATCACATAGTTAATAGCAATGTCACAATTTTACTTATTGTGGAAATTATCTCCTACATATCAATTAATGAGATTAAGGGGATTTCTAATAAATGGTTCATTAGGCACAAAAATTGGTGAAGTTTTTTAAAATGGGTTTAACCATAGAGGAAACTTTGTAGTAAAGTGTGCTTAGGCTTGAGTAGTACTAGGATGGGTGAACTCCCAAAAGGTCCTAATTCTTCACCCCTATGAGCATCATAGAGATGCAATGAGTGCTAAGTGTTCCATTAATTCTTAGGAGAGATGGATACATGTTGAATCATTACTCACGAAACATGGGTCAATGAGTTTGACTTAAAAATCACACAGTTAAATCTTGATAGCAATATCACAATTTTACTTGCTGTGGAAATTATCTCCTACTTATCAATTGATGAGTTTAAGGGTCTTTCCAATGAATGGTTCATAAGGTAAAAAACTTGGTGAAGGTTTTTCAAATGGGGTTACAAGCTTTGTGTTTAACTATGGAGGAAACTTTGTAGTTAAGCACATGCTAGAGTAGTACTATGTTGGGTGACCTCCCGAGAAGTCCCAGTGCTTCGCCCTTGTGAGCATCACCTAGACCCAATGAGTGCTAAGTTTTCCATTTATTCTCATGAGAGATGAATTCATGTTGAATTACTAATCATGAAACATGGGTCAATGAGTTTGACTCAAAAATCACACAGTTAAATCTTGATAGCAATATCACAATTTTACTTGCTATGGAAATTATCTCCTACATATCAATTGATTAGGTCAAGGGGCTTTATAATTAATGATTCATAAGTCACAACACTTGGTGAAGGTTTTCCAAATTTGTTTTCAAGCTTTGGGTTTAACCATGGAGGAAACTCCATAGTTAAGCACGCTCAAGCTAGAGTAGTATTGGGATGGGTGACCTCCCAGGAAGTCTTGGTACTTCAACCCTATGAGAATCACCTAGATCCAATTAGTGCTAAGTGTTCCACTTATTTTCACTAGAGATGGATTCATGTTGAATCACTACTCATCGAACATGGGTCAATGAGTTTTACTAAAAAATCACATAGTTAAACCCTAATAGCAATATCATAATTTTACTTCTTGTGGAAATTATCTACTACTTATCAATGAATGTAATTGTCAAAATTAGACATCTCAAAAGAAGTAAGCCAATAACACCATCCAAAATTATGGTATTATCTAGTGTACATCTCAGATCTTGTATGGAAAAAACCCTAATTATAATATAAATAGGAAGTAGAGTTCTCAATACCTTTCTTATCACTATTTTATTCTAGATCTTTCCATTTGCTCCTCTAATAGCATTAACAATCTCTTTGATTCATGCAAAGTACTGAACTATGTGTTTTCATTTCATCAAAATTTCCTCTCAAACTTTTTTTCTTGGCTCTCAAGACATTATCATGTCCTCTATAGATGGTCTTCAATTTATTCCACATTTCCTTCACATTTTTGGATTCTGTTGTGTCATCAAAATCAATATAACTTAGGGATGAAGGAATTTGCAATATTGTCTAATTGTGCTCTTTCTTTTTTTTAACTTGTTAAGAAATTATATGGATTTTTGTAATAGTTACATATGTGTTGTTCGAAAATTCTAGTGCAACATTACCTATACCAACTATATGTAGACTCATAAATATTTTCCATGCAGGAAAGTTCTCTTTGTTCAACTTTGGCATCTCCTTTTTATACATCACAATCTTTATCTTTGAGTACCTTCAAACTTCTCTTTGTAAGCACCAATTCTCTAATACTAATAGTTAGAATATTTAGAATAACTAAGAGGAGAGGGGATGATTCAATTATCAAAGGTCCAAATGTACCAAATAAAAAAATACCTAATCAACTTAAGATCTTATCATTCCATAGCCCAATCTCTATAGTTAACTTTTAGTAACATCAACTAGTAGTCCACTGTCCTAATATAACATACTTGCATAATGTAAACATTAATTAGTAAAGCACCATAATACATCCACACAATTTTGATACTAGGAATTAACATGGAAACCCAATTTGGGAAAAAGCACTAGAAATATGTGACCAATTT
The DNA here is from genome assembly GCA_028749045.1 of Cupressus sempervirens. Taxonomy (NCBI): domain Eukaryota; kingdom Viridiplantae; phylum Streptophyta; class Pinopsida; order Cupressales; family Cupressaceae; genus Cupressus; species Cupressus sempervirens. The sequence goes on from CM053791.1 coordinate 220,141,394, forward strand.
TCACTCTTCTGAAGTGAGCTCTATTACAGTTCAACCTTGTTAAAGCCTACAAAAACATATGGTTAAATGTGATCTTGTTAAAGGATTTAATCACACTATTAGGAGTGGCCTTGTTAGAGGACTTTACAACATTCCATTAGAATTTCAACCTATTAAAGGATTTATATATGACTATTAGGTCAACCTTGATTAAAGATTTCAAATACTATTTACAATGGTTAGAAAGTAACAATAGGTATTTGATCTATCAAGTATAACTCACTTAACAAATTCAAATCTCTATTTGGCTCTTCATATACTAATTCATTGTCTGCCCTCAATTGTCATCTCTATATCAAATTTTCTTGGCAACCCTTCAAGAAATCTCTCTCCTTCTCTTCAATTATTCTTAGCCTTCTGCTTAGATTCTCTAGTGAATAACATCAACAACTTGGTCCAACCTTCAAACTCTCTGAAAAATCTCATACATCATATAATTTTGCCTCTATACCTCCTTAAATAGGTAATTATGATCTTTTGTCACTTAAACACTACTATATATCTTAGGGTTTATGATTAGATTCCTCACATATAATGAATCTAATCACCATTTTTTTCCTCTTCTTTTCTAGAAACTTCTCTTGGAATCCATTCCTTAGATTTTTTACCTAATCCTTTCCTAGAATTAAATGATCCAAATCTTAAATCCTTATCTTCAACATTCTTTCCATATCCAAGGAAATCTACTTAGTCAACTAGAAATCATAATTTCTCATAAATTGTTTAAAATGTTGTTCCTCAACCAACACTAAGTTCTGACACTCGATCATGATTGGGTTATTTAGTCACTACTAAATTTCTTTCTCGACACAAACTATCACTTGGTCAATACTAATGGTCAACCAATAGTAATTTTTCTTAGCTTATTATTGTGCTTGGTTGACACTAGCATCACTTGGCATATACTTAAAATTTGTAACCTTCTCTGTTTCTTGATCAATCCTATTATTTGGCATGTCTTTGATCACATCTTTAGGGCTTCTTCATTACTATCTTTTCTTGCTGGAACATGATTTAAAAAATTATTTTTTCTTACCAAATTCCAATTAATCAAGTGTCCATTTGTAGTTTCCTCTTCATATCTCAACCTATCCTCTAGGTTCTTTTGTTATGAAAAAATTCTCAAATCCTCTTCATTAATGAAATAGATATGACACTTATATTATGTAGAAAAATGTCTCACCAATAGGTTTGACATTAATGACAACATAATAATTGTTCCAATTGTAGTTTCCAATACATGGTGTCGTGCCTACCCTAGTCTACATATTTCTAGATACATGGTTGCTATCATTGCCAAACTTTGTTAGGTCAGTTTTATGTCGATGGTTAGTAGCATTGTTTTAAGACTATCAGATATTGTGTTACAGATTCAGTCGATATATGATGTGATTGTTTAGACTCTACATTTCATGTATGCATGATGATTATTACATTATTCTCAGTTATTGATGATGTTTAGCTAAATGGATTATTATATGTGTGTGTTTTTCTATGGATACTTACCCCATACTGCATGTGTATGGTGTGAGTGTTTGTTCTCCTTATGTATCACATTTTTGATGTGGTTAAGGAAGGGAGTCGTAGTCACCTGCTAGTCGAGATCTACATGATGTACCACTTCCTACCATTTCCTATTTAGCTTAGCATATATATATATATATATATATATATATATATATATATATATATATATATATATATATATATATATATATATATATATATATATATATAGATAGTATGTACATGCATGGATTTTATGCAGGTTGCAAGTATCGAGTATTGACTTCCTTGAATTGCTAGGATGAGCGTACCCTATAGCACTATATCAATGGTAAGAGAGGGGAGATAAATTCTCAAGTCCAAATCCTAAACCCTTAAACCATTTTCCCTAGAAAGGTAGGACAAGTATCTAAGATGTTTTACCTTTCGAATGCGTCAGATGACGTAATTCATGATTTTTACACCTTAGACTGATTTTGTACAGATTGTTCTATGATGGGTTTTCATATTTTATTTTGGAGGTCTATGGTGAATTTCCTATTAATTAAGTCTAAAATTAAAAAGATTTAATTATTTTTGGGAAAATTAATATAATGTTATGATATTTTGATTTTAATTAATTAAGTGGGAAATTAATTGAGTAAAAGAATTAAATAAAAGAAATTAAAATTAATAATAATAAAATAATAACAATAATAATAATATAGTAAATAAATAATAATAATAAAAGAATTAAAATGAAAGTCATAAGTCTACCTAGGAGTAAGCGCACCTCTTGAATGCACATATGACTACAATGCAAGAGTTAGTGCACAAATTAAGCACATGGTGTCTACAGCCTTGTGACTCATCTAGAAGGTTGGAAAGGACTCATGCTTAGTTGTCAACACTTATCTTATCTTCTTGTTGTTTCTAGAAACATTCTAGGTGCTTCCTGAGAGGTCCTTATATTTAGGCACTCCTAGAAGCTTAGAGAACATTTTTGGGTGGATCCATGAGCATTGGAGAAGGAAGGGGCTTGCTCTATAGATTCTAAGGAGAAGTGAATTAGCACCAGTGTCTAGGTAGACACTTGTGATTTTGCACATGTTATTTTGCTTCTTCCACTTCATGTCTTCTTCATGTTTTCTGAATGCTTTCTAAGGATTCCATATTTTAGTTATGTGCATTCTTGTCATGGGTATTTAAATTTCTATATGAGAAGACCGCATTATGCATAGATCTGAGGAATTTATTGGATTGGGGTTTAAATGCTTATGGAAGAATCTTATTAGAGGGAATAATGGGATAAATTCAAATGGGATATGTTGCATACCTCTGAATTGGTCTTGATCTCAATATATAAATGTATTAGGAAACCTGTAGATATATTTATAGGCTGAGATCTTTTTCAATTAAAATATTTATTTAAAGAAAAGATGTGGAAAACATTATAGCAAAAGATCAGGGTCCTTGCAAATAAAATTGTTTATTAAAAAAACTTATATGTAAAAATGTTTTATTTTCTTTAAAAAAATATATTTAAATTTCAAAAAATGTTATTGAAAAACGCTTATAAATTTTTTTTTGAAAAAAATAAAATAAGGGAGGGACGAAACCTGTACCCCTTTTACCCTACGGGTAGCAGAGAACTTGATGTCACAAGGACTGCAACGATAGGGGTACTCTGTACCCATTGTCAACACAGACCTACAACAATAGGTACTACGTACCACATAGGTAAGACTTATATTAGGGTGTATTGATGTGCAATAAAGTTTTTTTTTTGTTATTAAACATTAATAATTTTTAAATATTAATTGTTAATTGTTATATATATACATATTAATAATTCTCAATCATTATATATTAACCATCTCCCCACTGAGGAACAGACGGTTCTGGGCTCCACGGAAGAGATCAAGGAAAGAGAAAATAAGGAAATTATCGTCTTCTAGGACCCAGAGGAAAACTTGGTCTCCACCAGAGATGTAGCGACCAAAACAAGAAATAAGGAGGACTTGGTGAAAGATCAGGACCAAAGGGTTGATCTTAGCAGCACCCCAAGGAATGCTAATAAGGCTTCTAGATCCTTGAAGTTTGAAAAGAAGGGAGAGATACTTAGGAAGAACCAAATCAGAGATCCATCCAAGCCTTCTCCAGCAGTGACTAGGAGCAGTTGCAAACCAGATGTGGGCTCTACAACCAAAGCAGGCAGGAAATCAGAAAGGGAGTCTAGAGAAGAGGAGACCAGAAGGTGTTTGGTGAATGGGTGCCAAAGCACCCTGAAGGACTTTTCCAAGAGTAAAAAATGAAGATGATCTCATGGAATATTAGGGGCCTAAATGGCACCCATAAATAGGAAATCATTAGGAATTTGATTAGAGACCAGAGACCAAATATTTTGATGATCCAAGAAACAAAAATGAAAAAGGATTCTTTGAGAAACATAGAGTTCAGTAACATGATGAGCAGTGAGGCTTCAAACTCTAACGGAGCCTCTGGGGGCTTGCTAACTTTATAAAAGTCAAATCTTTTTAGGGTGGAATTGGTTTCCAATGCAGGTAACATTCTATTTTTTAAAGTGTTCAATATTCATTCCAATCAATTTTGGTTCTTGTTCAACATTTATGCCCCCATAACAAGAGAGAAAGAAAATCCTACTAGTCTAGAACAGAAGGGCTGGTTTAGAATAGTAACCTGAAAAAAGGCATCATTATGGGAGATTTCAATACCCCTCTTCTAGATAAGGAAAATAAGGGTGGTCTACCTCAAGACTAGGATAGAAAGCATGATCTTTCTAACTTCATCAATGATTTGGCTTTTTTGGATCTGGACCTTATGGGTGGTGACTTTGCTTAGTCCAATAAATGCTTAGGCAAGGAGTGTATTCAGGTTAGACTAGATAGAGCCCTCATTTCTCTTGATTGGTTGCAGTCCTCTTCTTGCAAATTAGCTCTTTTGCCTAGAATTGGGTCTGATCACTCCCCCATATCCCTCTTGATTGTCCCATTTGACCCCTGTAGACCTCCTCCCTTCCATTTCAAGAAAATGTGGACCTCCCACCTTGACCTTCTTGAGAGAATTAAGGGCTAGTGGAGTATAGATGTGGAAGGCACTGCTATGTTTAGGGTAGCTAGAAAACTCAATAATGTTAAAAGGATGATAAAAGTTTGGAATAAGTCAAATTTTGGTCATTTATTCTCTATGAAAGAGGATCTTTCTTCTAATCTCACTTCCATCCAATACTCCATTCAGGAAAATGGGTATGATGCCTCGAGAAGATATGAAGAACTATCCATCCTATCTAATTTACATGACATCATTAGTAAGGAGGAAATGTTTTGGAGGCAAAGATCTAGAATCAATTGGCTCAAGGAAGGAGACCAAAACACAAAGTTCTTCCATTTATCCACTCTTAAACATAGAGCTAACAACAGGATTTCTAGCTTGAAGAAAGATCAGGGTGTGTTGACTAAGCAAGATGATATTTCACTTGAAGTTGTCTCTTTCTTGAGATCCATTTCTCTCTAAGGTGGACCAGGAAGACATTGTCTCTTGTATCCCTCAGATCCTCCAACCGCACCATAATAATCTGATCTGGCCCATTCCTTCCGATTCTGAAGTGAGAGAAGCTCTTTTTTCTCTTTTGATGGATAAATCACCTAGACCTGATGGTTTTCCTACCTTCTTTTTCCAAATGTATTGGCCTGTCATTATGAAGGATGTTGTTAAGGTGGTTTAGGAGTTCTTTGAATCCAGAAGCATTCTGAAGGAAATCAACTCCACATTCTTAGTTCTTATTCCCAAAGTGTCAGGGGCTAACACTCTGGATAAGTTCAGACCCATCAGCTTAAGAAACTCATTTTATAAGATCATCTCGAAGGTGCTCACTTTGAGGCTACTTAAGCTTCTCCCTCAGATTATCTCTCAACAATAATTAGGCTTTGTCCTGGGCAGACAAATTTTAGATTTGATTATCATGGTGCATGAAGTGATTCACTCTATGGAAGCTAGTAAGAGAGAAGGGATGTTACTCAAACTTGAAATGTCTAAAGCTTATGATCAGGTGGATTAGTCCTTTTTGGAGTTGGTGTTGAAGGCTTTTGGCTTTGATGTCAAATCCTGCAAGCTAATTTCCCAGCTAGTCACCACCCCCTCACTAGCTATTTTAGTGAATGGATCCCCCTCTGATTTCTTCAAACCTACTAAAGGCCTTCGTTAGGGGGATCCTCTATCACCAATTCTCTTCATCATCTTAGTGGAATGTATTGGCAGACTCATGGAGAAGAAAAATAAAGAAGGAAGGATCAAAGGCTTTAAACCTTCTTCTAAATGCACCCCCTTCACACATCAGTAATTAGTTGATGATACCATTATGGGAGGAGAGACTTCGGTCAGGGAGGCCAAGGCTTTGAAAGACACTTTGAGCACTTATTCTAGAGGGTCGGGGAAGCTCATTAATTGGGACAAAAGATTTGTTTTCTTTATCAACACTCTGGAGGGAAGATAACAGAGAATCTCCAAACTCTTGGGATGTCAAGTGGGGAAGCTTCCTTCTACCTACCTAGGTCTCCCCTTGGGCATGTCCCCCTCTAATTCCTTCTGGAATGACATCTTGGATAGGTTCATTAAGAAGCTAGCTGGCTAGAAAGGAGCCTCTCTCAGCCAAGCTGGAAAATGTCAACTAGTTAAATCCATCCTTCAAAACCTGCCAATATATGCCCTGAGCCTTTTTACCATACCCAATAAATACACTGAGAGGATGGAGAAAATCCAAAGGGATTTTTTATGGACGGGAACTGAAAGAATTAAAAGGTACCCCCTTGTTGCTTGGGATAAAGTTTGTCTCCCAAAAAAGAATGGTGGTCTGGGAATCAGGAAAATCACTCATATCAACAAGGCCCTCCTAGCAAAGCAAATCTGGTGCATCTTTAGTAGCATGGGGGAATGGAGAGACGTTGTGGTGAACAAGTATATAAAAAGGCCCTCTTTTTAGTTCACTCTTTTCAGTGAGGATATCCCCAAAGGCTCAGTTGTTTGGAATGGCTTCTTGAAAGCCAGGGATTTGGCTAACTCTAAGGTTTCTTGGAAGCTAGGAAATGGGGAGAACATTCTTTTCTGGATGGACTGCTGGCTTCCTCAGGGCCCCATCATTAATAACCCTAGCTATGGTGTTTGGCTAATGATTGCATCAACCTTTTTGGACACAAAGTCAGAAACTATAGGACTGAACATGGATGGAAGGACCTCTCTATTATCTCAGAAGACCTTAAACCAATTATGATCATGCTTAATTCCTTATCCCTCAGCACCAACATGGATGAACTAGTTTGGAGGGATAATTCCAATGGGTTCTATTCGTTTGCCTCTAGGTACTCTGCTTTATGGAGCACTAAAGTGTCCCCCCCTTGGTTGAGGGCCTGGCTCCCAGGCCTAATGCCAAAAGTCAACATGTATTTTTGGTTGGCACTTTAGGACAAAAATCTCACCCAGGAAAATCTCATTAAAAGAGGTCATATCATGCCCAGCACATGTGTTTTATGCAAAGATGAGTCAGAGACTGGCAATCACTTGTTCATTCATTGCTCTTACTCCAGGATAGTTTGGGACTTCCTCACCTAGGACCTTGACCACAACTGGTGCTTTCCTTCCAACCTCCTAGACTTTTTCTGCCAATGGCATGGTATGTTTAATGGGTCTTCCTTGAAGGAAATTAGCTCCTAGCTCCTGCCCCATTTTTCTTGGAGCATATGGAAGGAGAGAAATAGCCAGATTTTTAGAGGCAGGGAGGAGCCAGCTTTGGTTGTTGGAAGGAAGATCTTCAATAACATAAAGGAAAATTTTTCCATGAGGAAGGGGGGAGCTTTTGAGACAGGAGGCAGGAATAAGGAGAAGGTAAAACAAAAAATGAGAAAAAGATAGGAAGCCAAGCGGCTCCTCCCCCTTGAAGGCTAGTACAAAGCTAACTTCGATGGAGCCTCCAAGGGCAACCTTGGACCCTTGGGTAGTGAAGGTGTGGTTAGAAATGAAAATGGAGATAGTATTGCAGCTTTTGCTCTCCTGTTGGGTTTCCAAACAAATCATTTTGTGAAAGCCAATGTTGCGTGTAATGTTGTTAAATTGGCTTTTGAAATTGGGGTCACCAATTCATGGTTGGAAGGGGACTCGAATAACATTATTAAGTGCATACATGGAAATTCATTTCCATCTTGGACGATTGCAAATCTTATCAATGAGACTAGCGAGACCCTTTCCAAATTCAAAAAATTCCACGTCACCCATACTTTTCGAGAAGCAAACCCAATTGCTGATAGGTTGGAAAATATAGGGTTGACACAAACCAAAAATTGACTTGGCTTCTCAGAACTTCTTTGCCGATGGATGTCAAGTGTCAGATCAACTTGGATAAAATCTAAGGAAGTACTGTGGATATCAAGTTGTAATTATGAAAATGAAAGGGTTAAGATATATGGGTACTTTTCATAATAGAAGAGTGGTAATTTGTAAATGCAGATATCCTTCATTGATTAATTGCCACACTTTGTGGGTTGTTTATTGCATTTGTTTCAGGGGCAACAACAGAGTTATTTTTCTCTGCTCTTTGCTTAATCTCGGTGGTCCATTCCAGTCTCACAGTAAAGAGCTTATGAGTAAAGCGGGTGTGCAGTGTGTGGAGATGGTGGGCGAGAGATGCATAAAGGAGTTGGTGGGGGACTTTGAGAAATGGAGAAGCAGGCCAAAAGTTTGGGAAAAGCTGAACGAGGGTGGGGTGACCAAGTATCTCATGAAGCTGCATGGTTTTGATTAGGAGGTGACCAATAGTATGGTGGGATCCTGGAAAGATGGTAGGGTTAAGGTGAATGGCATCAATTTCTGGATTATGAAGGAGGTGATTGTGACTGTCATCAAGATCCCTATTGAGGGTTTCAAATTCTTCAGGGATAAGAAGCTCTTAGCCAATGCGGTTAAGGATTTTGTGGAGAGTGAGAAGGAATTGAAGGCATTGAAAAAAATTGACACCTACTATGTCCCCAACTCCATGACGAAGCGGTGAAGGTATGTTCTAAAAGTTGTTATTGAGTATATCACTCTGGACCCAAGGTTTGATAGAGCCCAAACCCACCACTTTGTTATTTTAAATCATTTTCGGAAGAAACCTAAAATTTATTTCCCTTTTTATCTATTAATCTCTATGAGTAAGGCAATGGACAGCTTCAAAAAGAAGCCCATTGCTAACCCGACTCTGCATGAGGGATTGCTACTACTTATCCATGAACACTTCAAAGCTCAAACTATTAGAAATGCCCCCCCCCCCCCCCCTCAGATAGAGATAGTGGAGTTTGGAAGTTCTAGTTACTCCTTTGACTCAAATGATATTCAGAGCCTCAGTTCTGAGAAAGGCAAGACTTCCTCTTCAGGGAAAGTAGCAACCTATCATGTCAAAAAATCCCCCCCCCCCCATAACCCCAAGCAGAAAAAGCCCTAGGGATCTAGGGCAGAAGTAGGATGAGAAGGCTGAGGAGGGAAGTAGCGAAGAAGAGGAGGATCCAGAGTCTAAGGAGGTGGTGAAGGATACGCAGGAGGAAACAAAGGAGGACACTGGAAGGAAGAAGCGCAAGAGGAAGAGTCTAGAGGATGTGCGCTCTCAATATGAGGAGGTTTCTGTGCTGCCCCTTTCTCCTGTCCATCTCCACCCTAAGGAGCAGAAAGAGGAGAAAGATGGCTATGCAGATGGGGAAGTGCAGACCAATAACAGGAGGAAAGCGTGGATCAACTTCAATGTAGAAATAGCCAAAATGGGAATCTTTAGGGGGGTCATGAATCCCCAAATCCTCATGGATAATCAAGAAGAGAAACGACTGGAAGAATTAATTGATTTGACAATTGTGGCTATTTCGAACAGAGCCAGGGAGACAGGGATGAACCTTTTAAATAATGCTCACAACAACATGATTGATAATTTTAGATCAATCAAATGGCTTTTTCACGAGCTTGAGGAGATTAAAGACCAGGTGAAACACATTGAGGCAACAAGGAAAGGAATGGATGCCAACAGGAAGATGGATGCGGCTAATAGGCTCACTCTGGCAAAACAAAGGATACACAATCTAGAAAACTACAATCACAACCTTGCAAATTAGATGTTTTCCTTATTAAGTTTCATCAATAACAACATCATCTCTCTCATGGGCTGGATCAAAGACAGAGAAATGCATGATGATGAGGATGGAAATGACAGGGATGAGGCCAGAACAGAGGACAACCCTAAAAAGGAAAAATCCACTCCTGCTCAGGACCAAGTGAATCAAAGGGCACAATAGATGGAAGTGAAGGAGAATCAATAGGCCTTTGAGGCTGCTTAGGTGATGCATGATTTGGAGCGAAAGAACAAGGAATAACTCTTGCCTGTTCTTTTGTTTATTGTTGTCTTTTGGCTTTTTGTTCTGGCTTTTGGCCATGGCTTTGTTTGTTTCCTTTTCTTGGTCTTTTCTCAGTACTCTTTCCTTTGGTTGGGCTTAATGCTTATTATTAGCCTTTGAACTTTTACTTTTTTGGCTAGGTTGTCACGCTTATTATCAGCCTTCTTATGTACTAACTTTCAGGTTCCAGGTTCCCTGTAAAACCTGTTTATCTAATCAAAAACAATTTTTAAATATTAATTATTATATATTATTAATTTTCAATTATTATATATTAATAATATTTAATTAATTATTTAATGATAGATATCAGTTAATAATGTAGTTTTTCTCATAAAAATTTAATTGTAGGATTATTAATATAAATTTAATTTAATTGTTTAATTGAATCCAATTGTGAAGGATAGATATTTATGAGGAGAAATTGTAGTCCCTCATGTTAAAATGGAACTCGATGGGGGATATTTTCCAAATACGTATTTGTCCTTTGGGCACCTTAGGAAAGTTGTTTTAAATGAGTCATGGGGGGAAAAAATTTTATCTATCAAAACAAAACATGGGTTAAGAAAAATGTACAATTTTCTCCACTTGATATCTAGATCTGAAATGAAAACTGAAACCCCATATTTAATTCAACTATGAGATTTTAACGAACCAAAACATGTACTTTCATTTTGTGTTTTCTCTACACTATCTATTTTGGGTTTTTGGGTTGACTAGATTGTTGACCAGTTATAAGACATCTACCAGAGGCTCGGGGGTTATGATGTCATGATGATGTCTTTTGATCTCGATCTTTTAAACCCAAACAATTTTTATGAGATGGCATGCTCTATGGTGTGTGTGGTTTACTGATTGATATTGTTTTCAGTCTTCTTGTGTAAGTTGTGATTTATGTAACCATTTATGAGTTATCGATCAGTGGTATTTGGATTACTTTCTAGTTGCCTTGATGTGAATGAAGTGTTTATCTGATAATGATGATGTCATGTTTTGACTTGACCATTTTGGAGTCTTCGATCAATATTACTTTGAGATACTTTCTAGTTGCTCATTGAGAACCATTAGATATTGTGATTTATCATTGATGCCTTCAGTTGCTTATAGAGAACTATTGTGATTATTATGATTTTTCATTTGATGCTTTTCAGTTGCTCATAGAGAACTGATATGTTGTTATGATCTTTATAATGCCTTCCAGTTTCTTGTATAGGACTGAGGTGATTTTGTGATTTCATGAGCTTAGGGTAGGATATTTGCATGTAGTGTCAAGAAGTGGCTTGCAATGGGGGCTGGGGCCCTAAGTGGCTACCAGGGTAACTCATTGTAAGTTGTTTAATAAGTGAAAAAATTACACTAAATACTAACTTAAATGAACCTAACAAGATAATTGTTCATTCTCACCCATGCCTTAAGTGCTATTACAGACTAGGATTGGAGTAGAGAGAACATTTGGTTGTGACCTTGCATTCCATAATAAGCCTCATCAATATGAGAGGATACTAGTGGCCACATAAGGATCACTAGGGGATCAGGGTCTACTAAGAGACTACCAAGGTATCTCTATCGTGATCCATGCGATGACACTTTCCTGCTTACATAGTAGAATCCTACATGTCTTGTTGTGCCTCTGGGATTAGATGTCAATTTATGTTGGAGCCCTTGAGTTAGTATACTTATAGGATTCCTAGAATTATAAAGTACTTATGTTATGTGATTTGATTACCTATTTGGGACTTGAGACTATCTCCTCAGCAAGATGGGAGTGGGCCATTTAGGTCCCATGCAGTCAGGTGGTAGTGCTTTTTCACTCTTACCATTTGAGATCCTTCTGGGACACCATAGCTAAAGCATTCTTTGTTGGAACTTATCTTCATTCTATTCTTGGATTATGATGGAGGACATGTATCTTACATTGATGATTAGCATATGATAGATGATGTTATCTTATGCCTTATTTTACATGATTAGATTTCTTATGCATATGTTGTAGCATGTTAGATTTCTTTCTGCATATGATGTAGTATGTTTTAGGAGTGACATTCCTACTATGTTAATACCAATGATCTCTTTCATGACTTGGGATCTTACGCATGGAGGGATGGCTAGGACCCACAATGGTCTAATGATGTTATTTACAGTTGGGAGGAACCGTGCACTTAGTTAGTTGTGTTTATGATGCATGGTTAGCTTTTACAATGGATGTTTATATCTTCTATGATGCATGAAATATGATTTCATTTACTTTATTGAACTTGCATCATGGATTAGAATAGGATGATGTACTTTATTTTCACGTATGTATATTCTTTTATGTTTTTCATACCCTGTGACATGTATAGTGGATGATTGAGCATTCTGAAATGTAATTTACTAAGGGACATTTGGAACCAAAGTATATTGTTTAAGAACATTGGACTTTTCATTATGATTTCATGTAGATGTGGTGTTAGATGGAATCAATATTAGATAATTTAAATGTGACTCAACATTAAGGGATCCTTAAGGAATGTAACCTGTTATGTATGTTTATGTGTACTTTCAGTTGAATGTTGTTATTGCTTCCACTACTATGTGTATGTTTTGAATAGTTTAACTTTCATGTTTCAAAAAAAAAAAAAAATGCTACCAAACTTAGTGAAACTTTAAGTTAATTATTTTGGATCCCTTGGTGGGACGTTACACATGGATACTATCTACAACCTTACATAGGAAATCAAGTAGGTTAAATCATCTTTATCTTTCATGTTGAAAGATTTAATGAATTAATTTATAGGAAAGATATGAATGAATAGAAGAAATTATTGCTTTCCATTGTATCCATATATCTCAATCTTTAATTATTGTATTCCTTGGGTGTATGTGTTTTCATGTCTATGCTTTATCCCTATGTACTTGAGTTTGTGAGTAGAATTCTAGGAGTTGAATTCCCTTGAGAAGGAATGACAGTAGGGTTTCATCCTAGAGATTCATCCTAGGTGATGTTTAGGAAACCCTCACATGTTCAAATCAAATCTGAGAAGTCAATATTGGAATACAGACACCACTAGGGTGGGGGGTGAATCAGTGGTTTAAAAATAATTTTGAAAACTTGAAACACTCACAAGTTTTGAGCTTTAACACATGAGAAAGATATATAATGCATAACAAAGTGAAACAATATTTTAACATGGAAATTGTTGTAGGGTGAAAAACCACTCTCTAATCCTTCCTTTTTATTAGACCATTGAGGAAAATAGTTTTAGAGCTACAACTCTAGGAAGCACCAATGCCCTTTATATTTAGGATCTAGAATTACAAGAAACACCCATCCCTATCTTTTGAAGCACCCACTTCCCAAACTAGAACCACCCACTTACCTTATACAATTTTTAGCAATGAAATCAAAGGATTGCTCTATTGCCATACAAATCAAACTTTTCTTAACTAGTTATACATCAAATATCTGAATTTGACACTTTCTTTCATATTAAAAGACAATAAAAAAACAACAATTAAATCTTCTCTTTTAATTTAAAGAAATTTGAAAAATATAATCTGTGGACTTTCTGTCACACTTTCTACCTATCGACACTTAAGATCTATTAGGATTTCTATAGCAAGAACCAATTTGAATTTTTTCCAAATCTGATTAGAACAATGTTGTATTATCAAAAAAATATCATCACTGACAAGATAATACAAACATGTGAACCAAGTATCTTTCATCCAAAACCTTCTTATCAATAAATCTTGGTCCAAGATAAATTTAACTTGTAAAATCAAAGTGCGGATTTAACCCAACATGTATGTTTCAAATATTTGAATAAGAAACTTTCACTATCACACAAATGAGAGAAATAAATAAAAATAAAATATATACCTCTCAATGTTTAATGTTTAAATAATTTCAAGCTTGTTTTATGCATATAGAAACCATCATCTTCAACAATAAATTTCAAAATTTCTCTTTATTCTACAATCATACTCTCCTTTTTAAATAAAACATTCCACTTCACAACCATTTATTGAGATAATGGGTGTTGCACAAATTGCATAATATTGTTATATTGTATTATTTTATTTTATTATATAATGTTTCATCTAGGAGCATCTAGATGGATGTGCAACATGTAGAGATTCCCATGAGACATACTTGATGAGTTGTATTGTAATATTATGATAATATTTGATGTAATTATTTAATATTAGGGAAAAATAATTAAATATCCAATATTAAATGTGGGGTCAATGGGTTAGGTAGCACATGGTTTATGCAACTTGGTGGTTTTGTGGGACTTGCTACTATATAAGTAGCCACAAGGGTAGTTGTAGGGATAAGGCAAAAGAGAGAAAAGGTGAAAAGGAAAGAGTTGAGTGAGACAAGACTTGACAAGTTGGACAAGGGAGCATTTGTGAAGGTTGGAAGTATGGCATGGGATGTGTGGATTCATATTTGTTCACATGAATTTCTTGGTTGTGGCTATGGATTTTAAGGCTTCCATAGTTGTATTACAATGGTGTTCTACTAAATAATACGTGGTGTTGAATTCTCATGAAGGTTGGGTTTTTCCCTCAATGGGGGTTTCCCAAAGTATTCCTTGTGTCACATTTTGTGAGTATGTTGTCTATTCTATTGCATGTGGATTTTCAATACTTAGTTATTTTAGATCTATTATGGGTTATGTGGAAACATTTATATTTTTTTTGCAAATTTCCTTACAAGTGATATTGGAGCTATGGTTTTGTTGTTGTAACCCTAGATTGAATTCATGGGAATGCATGAGAGGATAAAAGAAAGGGAAACATATATAAGTTTTGTAGATTGTTTATTGCAAATCTAAGGGTTTTGTGTTTATTGTTATCATGGGATATTGGCAGATTTTGGGCATGTGAAATTGTTGGTCAAAAAGATTTCTTGGATGTTTCATTTAAATGAGGGTTTTAGGGGGCAACTTGTAGAAATGACCTCTTGGGCAAAAACAAACCTTGCCATTAGATTTGGCTCAATTTTTTCATAAATTTTGATATATAATATGCCCTAGTTTGGCTATGTGAAGAGAAAATGAAAATTCATTTTAGTTTCAGCCCATGCCAGCCATCAAATTTAATCTCATCAGAATTTTTGTCACAAAAAGAAAACACAGCGAAAATGGTAAAAAGGTTGTCTTGGTAAAATGACCATAACTTTCTATCAAGATATTAGATTTTAGACTTCTTATAGTCATTGGAAACCTAATTCAAAGTACTGCAATTTGGTGTAGGCTTGATTATATGATTTTGACATTTTGTCAAGTCTTAAGAGCCTAAAAGTTAGATATTATTTAGTTTGAGCATAGTGTTGGGCATAACTTGGACATAAAAAGTCAAATTTTGGACTTCAAATAGTCAATGTAAAGCTCTTGAAGAGCTGTATAAATTTTTTTTGATTTAGTGTAGGTTTGGCATTATTTACTTAGTGATATATTGATTTGAATGGTTTATGATATATATTGATTATGGTAACATTGTGAGTTTATGACATTGTATGTTTTGGAGATTTGAGATTTGATGTCATTGTATACTCAACTTATACTTTAGATTGGTCTCATGATGATATGTTTATGAGTGCTTGGTTTGGATATGTATGATGACTTGTTGGGTCTACAAGTTGTGTAGTGTTGTAAGTAGTCTATACCTATAGGTTGCATTTATGGCTTGGTTATGGGTTGTCTTTGCCCATTGATCTTTCATTATTGATGCATATGTAGACTAATGGCTTGGATTTGGGTTGTCTATACCCTTAATCACATAATTTTCTAATTTGTCTTCATGTAGAAGGGATGACATGTTGTTACCAAGTAAATTCATGGTGGAGGATTATAATACCCCACCAAGGGATCCAAAAGAATTAACCTAAACTTTCAACTAATTTTTCTAAACTTTTTTTTTTAAAAGAAAAAATAAGATACATGTCAATCATAAAGTAGCGGAAGCAATAACATAAAATCATACAAAAGAAAACATAACAGATTACACTTTTTAAGGATCCCAAGATGTTGAATCACATTTAAATATAATTAATACTAAGTCAAATAAATACCACATCCACATGAAAGAATAATTAAAAGTCCAAAGTCCATTTAAATAATATACATTTTTTACAAATGCCACTTGGCAATACAATTCAGAATGCTCAATTATCCACTATACATGTCACAGGGTATGAAAGGCTAAAAGAATATGCATTTACAAAAATAGATTACATCATACCTTTCAGATCCACGATACAAAGTACATGTCATGCCGTAAATTTTAACGAAAGAACACAACATAAAATTTAATGGGAGAACACAACCAACTTTTTTTTTTTTTGAATACATTACTGCGAAGGGGAAATTATACTCCTATCGGGTGGCGGTTATATTTGATTATTACTTTGTATGATTAAAAGTGTGAGTTGCATTCTAAGTCTAGAGTTTACGATGAAGCTTCGGTAATTACCTAACTGAATTTGTTGATCAGATTAAAGGATACACTATCCGTATTTAAACTTGGAGTTGTTAAGGTTCGTTAGTGGATCAAAAGGCTCTACTTGAGAAATGAAGTTATGAGCCCTTACTCTTCTGCACTCGAACCAAGACACTCTGATGGGAAGGTGTGATTTATCTTATGTGAATGTGGCAGTGATAGCATAGAAGAATGCTACAAGAGGATGAAGTATTACTCAGTGTGTCACCATTGGTATTTGGGTTACCATTATTATTATATTTTTTATTATGAGTTTTCTAGTCTTATAGTTATAACTTACAAGTGCCTATACCTCCTTAGTTTGCAATTTTTTTTTTGAACATGGTAACATTTCTTGTATCAATTATTAGATCAAACTACTATACTTGGAGTTATTGTGCAATTATTATCTTGGTCAGATTACTGTTCAATCTCATATCTCCTTATGTTGACATCAACACATTGTTAATTCATAGTCAAAATTAAGTGCCCAACTTGTTCACCTTATCTATACTACACTCGACCTAAATAACCATTAAATGAAATAACATGTATCTTAACTCAAACGAATATTATGTAATATCAATACTAAAACATATATATATATATATACTATAAATACTATAGTATATATCTTTAGCTACCCATTACATCCCCACATACTTTTAATCTCTTTTATCAATTTTCTTAAATTAAATAACATTTTAATATAATCATTTGGATGATTAAATATCTATAACCCAATTATATATTAATTTCCACTATAACATAACTTTATTTACTTATGCATCACATTTAAATCAAATAATTTTAAACTAAGCCCCATATCCACCTACGCATACATAACCAATTTCTTTTAAAACTTAAATCACCTTATTAATCTTATTTTTTTGTCACTTCCTCTTAAAAACCTAAGCTAGGGGCTTGTCTGTCATCATTATGTCTTTATAGGCTGTCTTGTCACACATTCTCATGCAAATTTAGCCCTCTTTTTCCAAACGCATGCTTTGAGGTCAACTTAAAATTTGGTCATTTGTTTTTGGTTTGAAAACTTAGCACCATAAAGTGCATCTAATCTCCCACCTCAATAGCTTGCCACATGAGTGCTTTTATGTGGGTGAAAGCAAATGGGAGAGAGAGTGAGCGCTCTCCAAGGTGTCCTTCCCACTAAAAGTAATTTCTCTTTTTAAATTACAAGAAGATGTCATTGTCCAAGGTGACTAGGCTATCATTACATAGCAGCAGCAATTTATGACTTTCAAGTACCTTCCTTCCATGTTCTAGATGGTAACGCCTAGATTTAGATGTAGCTTGCATTTATTTATTTTGTTTCCATTTTATGGATAGGTTTTGTTGTTGACTTTGGCCATCATTAAAAAGGTGATGCCTTAGAATATAAGGGATAGCATTTATGTTAGCAATATTATATGTAGATTTTTATTTTTATTAATTTTCTTCTTTATAGAGAGTGATTTGACACTTGGGTTTTATAGCTCATTGTTTATTTTGATATAATTTCTAGCTAGGAATGTCTTATTCCTCTAGAGTCCTAGGTAGACTCCTAGCCAATAAAATATTACTCTGTAATAGAAGAAGGGAATTAGTTACCTTTCCATATAAATTCCAGAGAGATAAATGAGCACCTTCAGCTAGTTAGTTTTAATGTTCCATACCCTTTATATGTATTGTTTGATTTTTTTCTCCCTTAATTGAGGTCATCCACCATGGGTTATTACACTGATACATTAGGAATTATTAAACTTGTTCTTTTCATTCAATTTAATAAATTCTATAGATCATATAAACAAGGGATTCCATTTAAAACAACATATGGAAAAACATGCTAGAGAAATCAAATTAAGAATAGAACACAAGAAGTGTTGAGCTGATGCATATTGCATCAAATGTTTTCATTCACATCCTTCAATACTAAGATTTAAAACTATCTACCATTCTTTCTATCAATTGCGTACCTTACTTTGTTAACAATTTCAATACTAATCATCAACTTCTAAATTATTCCTTATGCAATAGAGTAATAAGGTATCAAGGTGGCAAAGTTCAGTTTCAGTCCTATTGTAATTTCAAGATACTCAATATCTTCTTCCTGCATATTCCTATTCAATATAAATAAAACAACATCAATGCAGCATTCCCTCTCTAATATGATCCTTGCAACTTTCTTTCAATACAATATCAAGCATGAATTCTATCAACCTAAGCACAATAAAAGAATCATATATAATACTAATACATCAACTTCTCTTCCTAAGAACATATGAAATAGAAATGACACTACACTCTACAATACAAATTCTTTCACATAACCAAGGAGGATTTCGCTCTCCTTAACACAATAATAATACATCTGCTCCTAAGCAAGAAATGGACTCCATAACATCAGGTTACCAACATTCTCCAAAAGAATACCTGCACAAAAGAGGAACAACTAGGGAACCATGGAGGCTCACCTCCCAACCTAGGCCTCAAAGAGACCACCCCTGTGCTAGGGGAAACAAGGCCCAACGGGGATACATTCAAACATTATCATAATAACAAGAATCCAACATGAAAATCATAGTTTAACAACACATTTACAATTCCCAACCAAGGCTTGCACAATGATTCACAAATGGAATCATAAACATTGGGTGAAGGTGGAAACACAAGGAGGTTTACCATTTCATATCATATCTGCCATAAAAATCATGCCCTTTCGGGGCTAAATCAACAAAATACAAGGCCCTTTTGGGGCTTCATAATATCATGCCCTTTCGGGGCTTCATAAACATCTTCCACCACACACACTACCAACACAACATCCTCCACCACACACAACCAACAACTTTAGCTTCCTACAAACCCATACTTCAGTTACTTCCTTCCTCCCCATTCCTCATTTTCTTTTCTTTTTTCCCCAAGGAAAAATATGAATATGACAATGGCATACAATGTAGCCCATACTCTAGGGTCCTCAACTATGCAATCCAACTGCTACCCATTCACCTTGGACTCCTCTTCCCTTCCCACAAGGGTGAGTGCAAGTCCCACACCCATAACAACACTCAAGCACAAAGAGGAAAACAAAACCAAGTAGAAATAAAACAAGAAATTTTCAAGAGTACATCACATTATCACAAAACAAGAATACCAAGAACACTCCTACCAAAGGCACTCTTACAATTTTCCATTTCAGCTATAAGATATAAAGAAAGCATGGCATGAAGGACTAACCTGCTTACAAGCTATGGCAATGGAATGAAGACCTCTTCCTGCTTGGATTTCAAACTTCTCCTTTCGGTTCCTTGGTTGTCTCTAAAATTAGAGAGTGGGTGAATGATCCCCAAGGTTGGCACAAGCTCCCTATAAAGACCTCCACTTTCATCCTCACCTACCCCTCTTTACTTCCTTGTATCTTTCCACCAATGAGAACTTAACCAAGTGGTGTAATGAGGGCAGAAGTCATGTGATAATATGATTTTCGAATTGGCTTGGAAATTAATTTTTTTGAGGGTCTCCTAGGTCCCCTAGACCCACTTATGATTATATTTAAACCCCTAACCCATACTATTACCATGTGGGTAACTTATTTTCAGAAAATTAACACTTAGGACTCACTTTAGGCTCTCTAGAGTTCTTGTCATCTTATAACTTGAATCTTGTCAAGAAGGTGACTCTTCCTAACACTTTTAGAAGGTGGTTTAATTGATTTCAAAATGAGGATTAGGCTTAGGTTAAGTAACTTCATGCCAAAGAATCCTATCTGACATGTCATTTACACATAAACAACACAAGTGTCAAATGACACACACACTCGCACACGTTAAAACACTTTTCACATCATGATGGCATGTCTCTAATTAATCATGCTCTCTGACTATAACACTCATGCACAATCACATTACAAAGGAAACACAATACAACGAGGTTTAGAATCTTCCAAAGATTCACCTTGGCTTAACTGTGTTCACATAAGGTTGAACCTTGTTTCCCCATTAATCTCCATGGTTCCACTTTCTTGCACACTCAACTTAAACATCAATAACACAATAAAATAGTATAGAGTACATGCAACACGTAGAACATAAATCCACTATCTCATACTTCTCATTAACGTATACAAGTAAGTATCATCTAATCATGTCTGTTCTAAGTACTATCAATAAAACATTGCAATATCATATTCCATTTAATTTTCATCTAAGTGTGTATTCAAAACATTACATTCTCATAAAGTATTTAAAACATTGAAATATCAAACATTTGTAACTACAATAGTCTTTCTTAACATAAATCATTTTCAATTAGAGTATCATCACAACACGTCCTCACATAATAATGAAACTCTAAGTCATCTTTAGTAAATCAGAAAAAAAACAATATAAAATGGATATGTATAGATCGGTTAATTGGTAACTTGAATCAAGTTAAACATAAAGGTCAAACATAGTGACCTTTCGAGCAATATCCCCTTATCACATTATGAAGGGTTTGTGTGATTTTCCAAGTTTAACTCCACAGACTATCAGAATGTTTTAGTAATTATGTCATAATAATTTAGAACCAATTTTCAAACATATCCATGTATCTGATTAGCATCATAATCTATACTCATAGTTGCTCTTAGTAGGTTGAATGTTATTTTATCCTTCCTAACTGCCCAGAAGATCATCCCTAGTGTCTCATGGTCAGGTTCTTGTCTCGAATATTTTAAATCTCATTTCCATGTGGTCTTATCTTATTGACCTAATGTTACTGGATAAAGTATCAAAACCTACATTAGTCTCCTATAGGATCCTGAAATGTAAATCATAACTCAATTAAATCCTAACCATAATTAGTTCATCCGGACCTAAAAGAGAGTACTAGTGGGGCCTTACAGTACAATACATTAAGTGAAATCAATTAACATAAAGATATAACTATCCATCATAAAGATACAACCATCCATCATAATGCACAAGGATAAAATGAAAGGAAATGCAGACAAAGAAACTCCAGCCATGGTATCAATGGATGGATCTCAATGGTAAGAGTAAAAAGTACCACCACCCAACTGCGTGGTACCCAAAAAGGCCCACTCCCACTGCGCTGAGGAGATACTCTCAAGTCCCAAATAGGATATCAATTCAAATATCAAAGGTACTCTCTAAGTCCAAGAAACCCTAAAAGTAATTTAAATCAAAGGTTCCAAGATAAATTGACATCTAGACCCAGTGGAAACATAGACATGTAGGAAACCTACTATGTAAGTGACAAGTGTCATCGGATAAATCAATGCTAGAGTTACCTTGGCAGTCTCTCTAAACCTCAGCCCCCTAGTGACCCTATGTGGGACTAGTATCCTCTCCTACTGATAAGGCGTACTAACGATGCATGGTCACAACCATGCATTCTCTCTATTCCCATCCTAGTCTATGCTAGCACTTGAGGCATGGGCGAGAACATACAAAGACTCTTACTAGGTTCTTTTTACTCTCACTTAGTATAGTGTTTTGACTTATTAAACAACTTACAATGGGTTACCTTGGCAGCCATATAGGGCCCTGACCTCCATTGCAAGCCACTTCCTGACATTACATATAGATAACCTACCCTAAGCTCATGAAATCATAAATCAAAGAATCATATAATATCACCTCAATCTTATACAAGTGACTAGAAAGCATCAAAAGATAAATCACAATAACCCATCAATTCTCTACAAGTAACTAAAAAGTATCCCAACAATACTAATCGATGACTCAAAATGGTTAAGTCAAGTAGGTCATATCTTTCATCCTATTATCCCATAATAACACTAAAACTAGTAACCAACAATATAAACAAAGTCATCAAAGAGCATAACAACACATTACCATGGTTGAGTTCAAAAGACCAAGATCATTTGGCATAATACCACAATCATAGAACTCCCAAGCTTTTGGTAGACATCCTAAAACTGGTCAACACTATAGTCAACCCAAACCCAAAACATAGACAACATACAGATAACAAAGTGTAGGTTTCATAGTTTGGTTTGATTTGAAAACATGCAGTTGAGTTAAAGAGTAAGGTTTTTAATTTTTAGTTTAATATATATTTCAAGTAAATAAGTTTCACAGTTCACCCTTACAATTAACCCATTCTTATGTTTGAATAAAATACAAAATTACCCTTATTTAATTTTAAGTCAATTTTCTAAAATAATCCAAGGTTAATTATTTATTTAAATTATTAAAATAATACTTTTTCATTTTCAAATAAAATAATCTATGATTTTAATAAAATCAATATTATAATAATTAAATAAATTTAAAAATTAATTGAACAACTTCTATTATTAATTAATCTTAATTAAATTTATTAATAATTATATATAATAGCTATATTAATGCCATTTAAATATTTATTAAATTAATAACTATTAATAAAAAATTATTAATAAAATTAATTATAAATAATAATTAAAATTTAATACTATTAATTTTTAATAAATCAACTTAAAAATTTTAAAATATATATATATATAAAATGAACAGCGTATGTGAAAGCCCATTGGCTTTCTAAATGAGTCATGTGGCCCTAGACCTGGCTGCTGCCAACAGTAGTAGCATTTGCATACACAAACAATGGCCAAGCCGTGAGGAGGTGGGGGGGCTATGGGGTTTCCCCACTCCTTCCATTATTAATTTTTTCTTATAAAAAATTAATTTTTTTAATAGTTTTATTTTATAATTTTTTTACTATAAATTTAAAAAATAAAAATAAAACCCTCCTCTATAAAATTTTAAAATATATATTTCCTCTATAAACATTTGCAATTTTAGTTTGATAGGAAAAATATAATCAACCATTCGAATTTTCAATCTAAAATTTCCATTTCTAAATTCAAAACCCTTTTAGCTTAAATTCCAATTTGTAAAATTACTGAAAATAGGATTCTAATGATATTTGAATCTTCACGTATGTAGAAGAAATCAACATGCATACCAGTAATTCCAAATTGAAATATTCATCACAAACAAAATCAGACAAACAATTCGTAGTCACAAAGAAGACAAGAAAAGAAATAGCATAATTAAATATGCGAATTAATCAAAAGAATCTACCTGGACTTTGATGCTAAATCACTCTGCCCAAAAAGATTTGTGAGAGAAATTTCTCCTCTCAAAACCTTCTCTCTTCTAAAAATTCCTTCTTCCAAAATTCACGGTCCCTTAAAAATGAACCCTCTATTGTTGATAAGGAGTTCTCTCCTAAATTTGGGGCACTAATTGTGCAATCACTTGAGAGGACTCCTTGCTTAATAGTCTTTAACTCTTCATTATCTTCTCTTTATCTTTTTCATGCATGTTCGTTGAAATATTAAATATCTTTATTTAATTTCACTTGATTTCTCTTTTTAATTAATTTATTAAATTTTAATCTCATGCACACTTTATGCAATTATAATTTTTTTATTAAATTAATATCTTTTCCATGTTTATTTATTTATTTTTGATACATTAATTGATAAAAAATTTATTAACTTAAATAATAATAAAATTTAACATTTATTTAAAAATAAACTCTAAATATATTATTATTAAATTAAATAAATATTATCATGTTCTAAAATTAAACTTATAAATTTTATCTTCAAATTTAATTCTTTGTATTTAATTAATTCTCCAAATTAATTAAATATAATTAAATATTAAAAATATCATAATAATTTTCCATTAAATTAAACAATTAATTTAATCATTTAATTTGACTTAACCAATAGAAAAAATAATAAAGACTTATAGGAAAAAATACGAAAACCCATCATAGAAAAAAACACATACAAGATCAAACTAAAAGGTTATAATCATGAATTTACATCATACAATGCATTCAAAAGGTTAAAAACTTAGATATTTGTCCTAATTTTCTAGGACAAATGGTTTAAAGGTTAGGATTTGGACTTAAGAATTTATCTCCCCTCTCATACCATTGAGTTAATGCAATAAGGTATGCTCATCCTGGCAACTCAAAGAAGTCAATATCTGATACCTACAATCTACATAAAATACACACATGTACAAATGCATATATACTAAGCTAAATAGGCAATGGTAGGAAGTGGTGCATTGCGTAGATCCCAACTAGCAGGTGACTATGACTCCCTTACTATTTTATGCTGATAGGTTGGATGCTTTGAGAGTTAGATGCTTGGTTCAAGGATGTGATTATGATGTCATAGATTTTGGCATGACATGATTAGATATATAGGCACATCCTTGATGTTCATTTGTTTGGATTCCTAATTTGGTTATGGTGATATATCTTCTTGGTTGAGGATCATGGTTATTTTGTTTCTTTTGAAGAGCTCATGATGTTCACTTTGAGTTCTTTGATGGCTTGATGCCTTGTTTGATTCTCATGGTTAGAGGATGGTTTTTTATCATGATGTCATGGATATCTTTGATACACAATTTAGTGGAATATTGTGACAGTGATGAGGTGATAGTATGAGAATTAGTTCTTGGTTTGGTTTGTATCTTCTTGGTTTGGAGATCTTGGTTTCACTTGGTACTAACACTTTGGTTATATGAGTATAGACCTAGGGGATCTTCATGTTAGAAATGGAATCCATGGGTGACTTGATACCATGGTTGAGTGAGAGTTTTTTAGCATTTTTATATTTATTGAGTGTTTGTAGATGTTGGAGGTTTGTCTTAGATCATGTTGCTGCAAAAGCATCTTTGACATTTTTATGGTGCACTTGTTATCTTCATGGTGTGTGAAGATGGTTGGATTTTGAGGACTCATGGGGTTCTTGGTTGTCTTCATGGTGTGTGGAGATGGTTCTTCATGGTATGTGGAGACAGTTACATCTTGAGGACTTATGAGGTTCTTGGTAAGGGTGTGGTTTATGCTTTCATTTGACATGTTATCCTTGGAGTTAGGATGGTTTCATTATTATGTCATTGTATACTCTTGATACACATTGAGAGTTTTTCATTTTATGGTGTGTTCATATGGAGCATGTTATCCCTTTGGTTGAGATGATTTAGATTATGTTGTCATGTTTATCTTCCCGAGGCCATGGTTGGAATTTTGATGTTGATCTTGGTTTTTTTTCTTGGTATTGAGTACGTTGATCATTTTTTGGATAATTGGTTATAGGTGCTCATGGATACTTAGAGACAATGGTGATGTTGATTTCTCTTGGGTTAGAGAAGTATTTGTTGGGACAATTGATAGTTTCAGCAATAAGTCCAAGAGGCATTTACCTGATATGGACTTGAGGGGAGATTTTTCTTAGATGGCTCTTGGTTGGAGACTTGGATATCTTCACGAGCATTCTCACCGCATGCTTGGTCTGCTCAATGGTTTACTATTTGAGAGATATAGCCCATTATTTCTCTCAAGTGCATTACATTTATGCTTAACTTTCATGAATATAGATGTTGAGCTATGGTAGATGAGTTAGTTCTAGAAGGTTCATTTGAGAGATGGTTTATCATTGGTTATCTCTTTATGCATATGTTATTATGGTTGTTGAGTTTGGGAGATGGTTTTATATTGGGCATATTTCTTGGACTAGGAATGGTTATTCTTTGGTTTAGGAATGGTTTATGAGTTTTATATTCTCGCGAGAGGGTTACATCCATGATTAGCTATATGGTATAGTTTGGGTTTTTTTGTCATCTCTTGTTGGGGTTTTATGGAGGAGATCATACTTGCATAGTTTATATCTAGAGGTGTGCGTAGAAGGACATGATGGAGGTTATTAGTTGTATG
Organism: Cupressus sempervirens; assembly: GCA_028749045.1. Lineage (NCBI taxonomy): Eukaryota > Viridiplantae > Streptophyta > Pinopsida > Cupressales > Cupressaceae > Cupressus > Cupressus sempervirens. The sequence goes on from CM053791.1 coordinate 220,167,562, forward strand.
GTTTCTCTCTAGTCTTTGTAATCTTCTTGGATGTTTAGCTTTCACTTACACTAGATTTGAGATTGGTTGGAGATTGTGATCATTGGTTTGTGTTTATGTATGTCATGTGAGAGATGACATGGTTATTCCTTTATATCTTTCCTTTGTTAGTTGTAGAGAAATTGTGAGATCAATGGAGAATTGTTATGGGAGGCATTCTTTGCACGTTATTGGTTTATGTATGATAGATGTCCTTGACACTACATGGATTCACTTCTTTGAGATGTTGTGAGTGGATTGGTTATAGATTTGGCATCATCCTTTGTAGTGGGAGCTTCTTAGTATATATATGTTAGCTATTGCTCTTGACACTTGTGATTGAAGGTTACATATTATATATGTTGATGATGTGAGATTCACTTGGTATGTACCTTTTGAGGAATGGATAGTTGGATGAGTTAGCACTTATTGTGGGTGTTATTTCAGCTCTAGATATTTGAGAACTACAGATATATATGATTACCTTTGAATCAAGTCTTTATGCTTTGCATTTTGGTTGGTATATGATTTTTTGATTCTTAAGTGATAGGTTGGGTGGCTTTCTCTTTGGATGGCTTTTATGTATGTTGAGTGGAAGTGACATAATAAGAGGTGGCATCATTCATGATTGAGAGGTTGGATACCTTTTTTTGTTGTGGGTACTAGGATGGAGCACTTGGTTTACTTTGATCCATGATGTGGATGTGCTAGGAGGGATTGTTCTCCTTATTCATTTATGTAGCTAAAGATTGACCCTATGCAATGTATACAACAAGTGGGAGAGTTTTGAGATAATGGGTGTTGCACATATTGCATAATTTTGTTATATTGTAATATTTTATTTTATTATGTAATCTTGCATCTAGGAGAACCTCATAGACATGCAACATGTAGGGAGTCCCAAAGGATATACTTCATGAGTTGTATTGTACTATTATGATAATATTTGATGTAATTATTTAATATTGGGGAAAAAAGAATTAAATATCCAATATTAAATGTGGAGTCAATGGGTTTGGTAGTACATGGTTTTAGCATATGGTTTATGTAATACTAGTTGGTGCTTTTGTGAGACTTGCTACAATATAAGCAACCACAAGGGTAGTTGTAAAGGCAAGACAAAAGAGAAAAAGGTGAAAAGGCAAGAGTCAAGCAGGACAAGACTTGACAAGTTATCCAAGGGAGAATTTGTGAAGGTTGGAAACATGGCATGGGATGTGTGAATTCATTCTTGTTCACATGGATTGCTTTATTGTGGCTATGGCTTTGAAGGCTTCCATGGTTGCATTACAATGGAGTTTTTCTAAATAATACATGGTGATGGATGCTTTTGGAGGCTAGGCTTTTCCCTCGATGAGGGTTTCCTAGGTTATATCTTGTGTCACATTTTGTGGTTATGTTGTCTATTTTGTTGCATGTGGATTTTAAGTAATCAATTATTTTAGATCTATTATGGGTTATGTGGAAATAGTTATATTTTTCTTTCAAGTTTCCTTACACCCTTCCTCAACCCTAATTCTCTATATATGCATTCTTATTTTTAGGCAAATGATTTCACCAATATTTATAATCATTGATGTGCAACTTAATAAACAAAATATGGTTATAACTATTAAGCATGACATCAATAAATTAATTAGTAAGATCAACTTGAATGCTTCTAATCATTTCTTCATACATTACTGATCACTTTCACCACCTTTGAGTTTTTCAAGATATAAATATGATTAATAGATGAAAAACAATATTTTGTATTCCCATTTTTCCATTTTTTATTTTATTTTTAAGCCGTCTGTATTTTCTTTAGGAAGATGCTAAACTTCCTGTAGAAATTGATGATTTTCACAACTTGATTTTTTTGACTTTCTAGGTGTTATCAACAAAATTCTAGAAGGAATAAATTTTTTAGATAACATCAATATCTATCTTGTTGCTGATATAAGTTCTCATATGATTAGAATAAATATCTTACTAGCAATAAGCTTTAACTCACAAATTTGAAACTGCAAACATCACTAAAAAAAATAGCAAAGGTTCAAACAATTCCCCCTTTGGCATTAATTTCAATTTATGAAGCAATGCTCCCCCATTCAAATAGAATTCAAAACCATCATGCAAATAGGATCAATAAAACCACATCTTAATTGAATCTCATCATACCTTGTACCTGCATTACACTTTCTCCCCCTCAACAAAAATGAAAAAGGGTAATATCAAGGGTTTCAAAAGGAGACAAAGATAAGCATGAAAAAATCCTATTGAAACCCATAACATGATAATGGGATTATGTAAGAGAAGAGATGGATAATACCCCTAATCTCATTCATCAACCTTCAAATACTTCCTTTGGTGGTGATTTAGTAAAGATGTTAGCCAAGTGATCAATAAAAGGAATAAAATCTAGCACAACACTACCATTTAACACATACTCTCTTATAAAATGATAGCGAATATCAATGTTCTTTGTATGTGAATGCATAACCATATTCTTAGAAATTTTAATTGCACTTTGATTATAAAAAAAAATAGAAATTGGCTTAGAAACTATTACCCTCATATTTGAAAATGTTTGAACCATCCAAACAACCTATTAATAACAAGAACATGTTGATATATAATCAACCTCTATAGTGAAAAGTGTATTAGACTCTATCTTTTTACTATGAAAACACATAAGTCCATTACTTAAGAAGAATTCTACCCCTGGAGTACTTTTTGTATCATCAAGAAAACTTGCCAATTTAAATCACTATAGGAAGCAAATATGAGATCATCATGTTTAGGATACCAAATCCCATAATCAAGAGAACCCTTAATACTACTAAAAATTCTTTTAACTACATTTATATGATATACCTTACATGAAGACTAAATACATGAAACAAGCCATACAAATTGTATAATATGAGGCCTTGAAGTAGTTGGATATATCAAACTTTCAATCATAAAGCTATATCTTGTTTGATCAACATCAGGTGAATCATTAGACTTAGTAAGTTCACAACCTATTACCATTGGTGTTCCCATTTTCAATCTTCCATGCTAAACTTATTAAGAATTTATTTGGCATACTTATTTTTAACAAAAAAACATTATTTTTCATTTGAAAAATCTATAAGCCAAGAAAATATGACAATTCTCCAAGCATTGGCATTTCAAATTTAGATTGCAATAGCTCAAAATTTTCTTGACTTAAAGCATCATCATTAGAACCCAATAAAATATCATCAACAAAAGCAAAGACCAAGAGAACAACATGATTATTAACCTTAACATATAGATTACTATCAACACATCCTCTTGTAAAGCCATTGTTAATAAGATATTGATCCAATCATGAATACCAAGCTCTAAGAGCTTATTTCAAACCATAGAGTTCCTTCTTCAACCCATAGACATGATTACGAAATTATTTTCTTTCAAAACCTTCCACTTGTTCCATATATACCTCTTCATAAAGACAACCATTGATAAATAGAGGTTTAACATCCATTTGATACATTTTACAACCTTTATTTTCTAAAAATGCAAGAAAAAACTAGATTGCCTCAAGCTTAGCAATAGGTGTGAAAGTTTCCCCAAAGTCTACACCTTCTATTTGAGCATATCCTATACTTACTAATTAACCATGCTTTATTCATTTCTTCTCTCCATTTTCATCAAATTTGTTTCTAAAATTCCATTTAGCACCTATTACATTTTTATTTTCAGGCCTAGGTACTAAATCCCATGTCTTATTCTTTTTAGTTTCACTTATTTCTTCTTTCATGAACTTTATCCAAAAGTCATCAAATTTTTCCTCATTAAAAAAAATTGGTTCTATTTTGGTAAGAAAGAAAAGGTTAGCATGTTCACCTTATTTAGATGCCCTTTTTCTCTTTTAACTACCTGCACTTTTATGTTGGAAACTTAAAATTGGAACAATTGTTGTTTTTTCATTGATGTCAAATCACTTGATAAGACATATTGCTACCTAATCTAAATATCATATCTATTTGATTGATGAGGAGGATTTGAGCAATTGCTCATAACAATAGCACCTAGAGGAAAGACTGATCTATGAAAAGGAAGCTACAGTGGACCTTTGATTATTTAAACTTTGATGATACAAAGTGATTGTTTATATCAAGAAAGTTAAGCTAAGCTAAGCAATAGAGTAAATGGTTAAGGAATTCTAAGTGATGCTAGTGTCAACTGAGCCATTGTCGAATAAATCTATTGTTGACCAAGCATCAGTATTGATCAAGAAAGATGGTTGATGGTAAACCAAAAATATTTATAGTGACCAAGTGTGAAGTGATAACTGAGTGTCAGAACTTAGTTATGACCAAGTGTCAAAACTTGGTGATTGTTGAGTAACACTATTGAGAATGAATTTAAGGAAATCATGATTTGCACCTAAAATAGTTGATTTATTGGGAGATGTAAACCATGTCAAAGATAAGATTGATGATATGGATCATTAAATTCAAGATGAGGATTAGGTAAAGACCCAATAGATAGATTCTAGAGAACTTTCTAGAGGAAGATCAAGAAGATGGACAGATATAATGAATCGTATTGAACTTGATCATAAACCCTAAGAACTACAATGATCATGGGAAATTGTAAAGAAATAATTACCTATATAAAGAGGTAGAAAGAAAAATTAACAAGTGTGTGAGTGTCACTACCAGTGCATGTGCAAGAGTGTGTGAGGCAAGTACAAAAGAAGGTTGATCAAAGACACAAAAGTACAAGAGTGAATGTGAAGGTAAAGGAGATTGCATACACAGTTTTTACTAATGTTGATAAGTAAAATCTAAGTAGAAGGCTTAAGTCTTGTTGAAGAGGGGAAGATTGATTACTTGATAGGGTTGCTGAGTGAATCAAGAATAGAGATGATAGTGCAAAACTTATCAGTAAATCAATACATGAGCCACACAAAGATCTAAACTTGAAAAGTGAGTTGTAATCATATAGATCAAAACCTTGCTATTTTCTTTCTAATCATTCTAAAATTTTTGTATTGAAATCCTTTTAACAAAGTTTGACCTAACAATTATTTGAAGGACTTAACAATCTATGTAAATCCTTTAACAAGGTGAGATTCTAAATAGAATGATCAAAGTCCTCTAATAAGGCCATTCCTAATAGGGTGATTAAATCCTTTAACTAGGTCACATTTAATAATGTGTATTGTAACCTTTAAAAGGGTTGGCTCCTAAAAGAGCTGACTTTGAAAGAGTAAAAAAGTGGTGACATGTTGCTGGTAGTTTTTCCCAAATTAGGTTTTTACGTAAAATTCTAGTATCAAATCTTGTGTTGAATGCTTTATATGCTTTACATTTTATATTCAACAAATTATGTTATATTTGGAATAGTAATTTTGGTTTATAGTAGAGACCAAGAAACAAAAGGATAAGCATAATAGTATGAGTTTTATGTTTAATTGTAAACATTTCTAACAATTTGCATCATAGTTCAGTGCTTACAAAGAAAAGTTTGAAGGTACTTAAAGCCAAAGATAATGACTCATAAGAGATATGTATCAAATTTGAACAAGGAGAAATTTCCCGCATGGAAAACCTTGATGAGGTTGCATATATCTAGTATCATTGGTGCTGCTATCAACTTTGTGGACAATGAGTATGTGAAAGTAACAACTACTCCTCTGGCAATTGATCAACTAAAGTAAAAGAAAGAACACAATCAAGAAATGTTAGAGATTGCCTCAACCCTAAGTTATGTCAAGTTTGATGACTTAAAAGATTGTGATAGTACAAAGAAAATGTGGGACAATTTGAAAATCATATATGAAGGTAATGATAATGTCTTGAGAGCCAAATTAAAGAGCTTGAGAGACAAATTTGATGACATGAGATTGATGGAAGGTGAGAATTGTTTGAAATATGGTCAGTTAGATGTCTAGAGTGTTGTCATTTATGAAAACATATATCCAATTTTTCATTTTTGTATTTAGAGTTAGAAAATTGTCTAAGTGTTAGACAGTTTGGAGCAGTATAGAGATAGACACAATGTGTATAGATGACACACTTTGATTTAGCTCATGCACAATTGAGGATCAATAGATGATAACATGGTGACGATGCATGTCAGTGTGCAGACCTATATGAATTATACAATGCAAGTTATAGTTGATTTACAAGTTTTGGTATCTAACAAAACATAAGAGAGCATATTAAAGAATTAGATTGTACAAGTTAAAGAATTATTTTGATGAAAAAATAATTACCAAGCCACAATGGGATAACATCCTAGATGTTTACCCTAAGTTAGTTTTATATTAAGTCAAGTGTGTGAAGACATCAAGGTTGACTAAGTAGAGTTTAATCAATTTGTGAGATATAAGTAAAGATATTATCTTGCACAAATAGTGGGAAGTCTTGAAGTTATGTGAGCTATTGTGAAGAAATCTTATATGATATGTGAGCCTTATGTGATGTGAAATCTTATGTATGATTAGAGAAAGTTTGAGATGCAATAATAAGACAATTTTATATGTATATCTACTCTTGTGAGAACTTAATTGTATAATTGCATGTTAGGGCAGTGGGCTCTTCTTGCATACATTTATTTGGTCTACCAACCCCTAATAGGGTTGAAGCAGCTCCTAGTAAGGTTGAGGCTTTTAACAGGGCCTAGTTCTCTAACAAGGACTTGAGACACTATATGTATTAAATAGACTCCTAATAGGGTCAATATCCTTAACATGATTCTTTTCTTTAGTGGATCATCTTGTGGGTTTCATCACCACTGGGGTTTTCCCTTGGCTAGGGTTTCCCTAGTTAAAAAATAATGGTGTTATGAGTTATCTTTGTGCATGGTTATTTTTTTTGTTCAACATTGTTGGTTTAATCTCATATGAAAGTTATAAATTAATTAAGAATATTCAATTTTGGAAATTTTTTTGTAGGATACTAATTCAACCCCACCTCTCAGTATTATACATTTCTAACAATTGGTATCAGAGTAAGGTTACTCAGAAGAGGCTTAAAAAATTGAGTAAGATCCCTATAGATATGGAATAGTTGAAGAGAAACCTTAAATAATCTCTTAAACAAATTGATCTTCTTACAAAAGAAAGAGACAACCTAAAAGATAGGCATGAGGATGCAAAAGCCTACATTGGTAAACTGAAAGATAAGATTGATGATCTAAAATCTAGTAAGGAATCAAATGTGTAGATTAGTAGAAAATGACATAGTTCTTAAGAAAGAAAAAGAGATTTTGAAACATGAGTTGAAAATTGTTGAACTTAAGTTGAGTCTTAAGAAAGATGGTAGTAAGAATGAACCTAATCTGGAATCTGAATTAGATTCTATTAGGATTGAGCATGTAGAATTAGAAAAGTACAATAACATTATGAAAGGAGAATTAACACAAGCTAAATAGTAGCTAGAGAAACTTTATTCCAAAAGTGAGAAAATTGATGAGAAAATATTTCACCAGAGACCCTCTTATGATAAGATAGGCCTTGGTTACTTTATTGGAGAGAAATTTGCCAAGAAAGTTAAAATTAGAAAAGAACCAGATCTAGTTGTTGAATCACCCAAAGAATCTAGTCTGAGTAAGATTGAATCAAGCATAATTACTTAAGTATCAAAAGAGATTGAACTAGTTGACTTTTCTATGAAACATGATTAGCCGAAGGGAATAGAGAAAGTTGATAAACCTAAGAAAGATGGGCCACCCAAGGAAGTTAGACATGAATTTAGAGGTAGATGTTTCATATGCAATGAAGTTAGTCATATGAAAATAAATTGTACAAATAAGTCTTCAAAAATTATTACTAATTTCTATTGTTATAATTTTTGTGGTTATGGGCATAAAGAAATAGATTGTAAGAAACCTAAGTTTGATGGTGATAATGAAAATAGTAGAATGTTTAGGAACACTAACTCTGTAGATAATGAAGGAGGAAGATCACAAAGTATATATATCTAATCATGGAGAAAGGAAACAACTTTTATGTTACAAGTGTAACAATCTTAGACATATTGTGAGGAATTGTAGAGCACTTGAAAGTTAGAATGGAACCAATCAGAGAAGGAATGCACCTATATGTCAGTCATGTAATAAATTTGGACACACAAAAAGATTCTATAGAATGGATAGAAGAAACTTCAACATGAATCCCAATTATAGAAGGAACAATAATAGAAATGACAGAAGGAATGATAACAATAATAACAATAGTCAAAAATAAGTAGTAAAAGAGCATGTTAATGTATTCAAAGAAGCATTTATGAATGATAAGGATCCAGAAAGTTCTTATACAGTTTTGGAGGAATAGTATTTTGATGCACCTGATGAGAAATTGAAGTCAAAAATTATTTTTGACTTATCTTATTTGAATTAAGCATTTGCAGTAGAGGCAGAGTGTCAGTTGGTCAGAATTGTTGTTGGAAAGCAAATTAGAAGTTGTGTAGTTTACAGAAGGTAGAGGACATAGAGAGGAAGTTATGGTTTAGTGTGAAAGCATTTGAATGATGGTAGTAAGATGTTGTTAGACTTAATTTGAGTCTCCATATTTCAAACTTTCTCTAGTTTCCCTTGAATCTTGAAGTTATAACATTGTACAAACCTTTATCAATCTCATATCCTACAAATATCACTAACCCTTGTATATAGAAATAAATCTTGTGTTGTCCGCCGCAACTCTCGTGTCTTGAACCTCTTTGAACCTCTTCAAACCTCTATTTGAAGTAGTTCAAAGAAGTTCAACCAAAGGTTTTGACACTAATTATTTTTTGTAGGTGGGACCCACTGAGCATAATGAAGATGTTTGTTTGAAGCTCTTTGAACCTCAGTTTGAAGTTGTTCAAAGTAGTTCAATTGCTAAAGATTTTTGGCCAAGCATTAATAATTCTCCAAGGACAACTAGTTCTCAAGAAACTATTTGAGGTGACAGGAGTAATGATTGGGGATTGTGTTAGATTTAATTTTTGTTTGAGACATGAGATCAATTGTCATCATGTTTCAAAAAGGCAAAATCTTTCAACTGGGCATTAGATTATTTGTTAGAAACTTGTAATTATTGCAAGGATAGCCATAGAGAATGCTCATTTAATAAATATGTCTTATTACAGTTTCAAGAATGCAAATCAAGCTACAATGAAATTTCCATGAATGCCTCATAATGGGGTGGTACTTTTGCCAATATGTCTTCTTTCCTTTTAAAGTATGAGTTTTCTATTTCATTTCTTTACTATCCAAAAGTGTGAATTGAAGGAGCAGCCATAATTGAAGGAAAAAGGTTTGGTTTCCTCTCAAAAATTCATAGATGAGAATACAAGAAACCCCTTGTTCTTTCCTTTCTGTGTGTGTTTCAAAGAACAAAGTACTGTTGGGTTTTTATTTCCTTTTCTTAAAATGAAGTCTATTCTACATTTTTTGGGAACATTTCCATTTGGAGTGTGGAAGGCCTATTATTATTGACACTAATTTGGAGGGTGTCAAGGTTTATAAATTTCAAGGAAAGTTTCTTGAACAAGCCGCCAAAGCTAATGGTTGTATGGAGATTTTAATGAGTGGTTTGGTTGAAGCTTTGGCTTTTCCCCCTCCCCTTCTAAGTATTGAGTTACTCCAGTTGTATATTGACCACTATGACATGAGGACTAAGAGTATTTTAAATAAATATGGAGAACCAGTGTTATCCATCTCTATAGAGACCATTTCATTAGTCTTATGTTTGTCTGAATGCACTTTTGCCACATTTAGCCCTACCCAATCTTTGGTTGAGTATCAAGAAAGCCCAGATAAATATTGTAACATGTTTTCTAGGAAGTGGATAGAAAAAAATTATAAAAGCAGTTCAAGACTCCCCAAAATAATCACCAAAGACCATATGAAACCTCATATTAATGACTTCATGGTCTTACTACAGTGGGTTAAGGGTTCTTCAGATGTCTTTCTCTATGAAGAGTGGTTGTATTGTTATGTAGAAATCATTCTAAAGGGAGAAAAATTGTTGGATTGGGAAGAATTGATAGCCCGTTCAATGAGAAATTAGCTAAAACATGCTAAGGTGTCTAGACAAGACTTCTACATGTCTTCCTACCTAATCTACTGCATTGCTTATGTCAAAAATATTACTTCGCTCCCCCATGAAACTTGGAGTGAAGATATAACTATCTAAAAATATTGTCCTTTGCTCCAAAGGAATAGAGTATTGGAGGATTTTAGGAAAACACATGATGTGCTGATAGAAAGTGTGCACTTGAACCTCAAAAAGACACCTATGCCTAGATTATCCCCAAAGGCCCAAAAGCTAATTCAGATTTATGGGAGCTATTTTATCCAATTTTCTAAATTCACATACTTGAGAATAGGGGGATTTGAGGAAGAACCAATAGATTTTCCTTGTTATGCTCTAGACTATTTTGTCATAGCTGAAATTTTTAGACAGTTATTTTTAGTACTTAAAGATAATTTGCCTCAAGAAAATTGGGAGTCTATTTTCCTCGTTAAGCTTGATCATTTGAATTATAGCAACATGGTTAATTCCTTAGTCATTGGGAGCAACTTACTTAGTTTTAATCTTGGATCCTACCATGGAAGGATAAATTTTTACAACAAAGGTTTTATGGCTAAAGTACTTGGTCTTAAAGGTTAATAACCCATGGTTCCACATTTAGAAGATTTATGGCAAGATTGTAATGATGAACAATAAGTGATAAAGAAATACCATTCAAGACTAACACTCCCACAAATAAGTTCTTGCAAATTGAAGTTTTAGTTGGAAGGAGTAGTTGAGGATGGTTTAGATATTATTGAGCAAGGATGGGAAGAAGCAAGTGAGCTAAAACAATTGGAGTAGATTGGAACCAAGGGAGAAGGTGATGATATAAATTTAGGAACCAGATCTATCCTTACTCACATGGATAATTGGTTAAGAAGAAGAAACATGAAGGCTACCAATGAATTTTTTTTGGAAAATCTCCAAAGAAGGTTTCTTTCTTTGAGAAATTGACTTTTGACATATCAATTTTGTCTCATGTTGCAGGTGGTACTTCAGCTCCCAATAAGTAGAAAATAACACCATCCCCTAAGCAAATCACAAATGCTTGAACCAGGTCAAAGACTAAGTCTAAGGCACTCATGCAACATGATATTCAAAAGGAGAAGATAATGTCTCAGGGACAAGGTTTGGGAGAATAAATCAACTTCTTAGATACTCAGGATAGTGACATGCAATTAGTAGAAGCTCATAGGTTGGATTAGCCTAAGTTCATGACCCCTCCTAGAGGAAGTTAGGGGATGACTACTACTCCTACTATCCCATCCAAGCTATATGATTTTTTCAACAAGAAGTGAACCCTATAGCTTGTATGTACACCTATCAAAGATATCATCACCAAGTATGTGGCTCGTGGTTCTAAAAGTAAAAAGATGAAGAGTTCACTCAATCTAAAGAATCCTCACTCTCATTCAATGCAAGAGTTCACAAACACCTTTAGGAGCTAGAAATTGGTGAAGAAGACTATGGTGGATGGAGGGAATACCGATGATAGTGTTTAGTTAGGAGCAATTATTTTCTATTTTATTTTCCAAGTTGTTTTTAAAACCATTTCTTTTTTTCACAAATGTTTCTAACCGAAAGGATGGGTTTAATGGAGGCCTTTTCAGATTTGTAATGAACTATAAATGTTAGAGCATTTAGCTAGTTAGGGATTAGATTTTAAGTAGCTAAAAATATACTCTGATAAAGCTAGTACTATTTTAAGTTAATTATTTGGAAGTAGCAATAGAAAGATAGTCATATGTTTGAGAATACTTTCTTAAATAACTTGGTGCTAAAGAGTTATTTTTGAATATATATCTATCACATTTTTCCATGCTATAAAACCTAGCATTTAAAGTGGTTTAATCAAAGTTACTTTGTGAGCTATGGTGATTGGTTTTGTATAACGTCTATTGTTGTTTTTTGTTGTCTTCTCTCATTTATCTTTTCCTAGTTTTAGTTTGAATTCATGGTAAAATTCAATATCTTAATTAAATCCTACTTATTTGTGGAAAGACTATGAGCTCTTCATCCATTAAATATTTTAGTGTGCAAGTTATTACCTCAATAACCAAGAGTACATGAGTGTTCCTTATGCACTTTCTGGAAAAAGTGTGCCTTTAGTTAATTTCAAACTTTTGAATTTATTGACAAACCTTTTGTGAAGGGAGTTCTACCTGTGAAATTCAAAGAGAAATGAATAACTCAACATTTACCAAAATATTATGAACTTTATTGGATTTTCTAGGCCTTAGTCATAGATTGAATTGTTGTTTTAGTAGAAAAAGACAATTTGTTCAATAGCAGATGTATAGATAAAAACAAGTTTACTAGTAATCAGTGATAATATTTGAACTTGTGGTAGATACACATTTAATGTGAAGTGAGATTTGAAATGATTGTAAGAAGTGTGAGAAATATTTTTAGTACCATTTGATTGTGCTCAGATTTAGAGTGATTCATGAGTGATTTGACATCGAATTGAAGTGAAAAAAGAAGCATTTAAAGTGTGTAGTCACAAAATCCCTAAAAATGATATTTAAGGTATTTTACAAAGATGGAATTTGATTTTTCAGTATATATAGTCAAAGATTATGGAAAGTTAGGAAGTATATGATGTCAGTTAAAGACTGAGGTATAAGTTCAAGAAACATCCATTTGTTTCTCTTATGGGTAACCTATTAGGAGCATTTTCGTAAATCTCAACAAATGTGCTTCATGTAGAAGATGTTTGAAGTTGTATTCATTGTAAGTTTGAAAGCACTAGAGATGAGGGCATACATAAGGATTTAGGAGTCATGTGCAATAATGACCTAACCCTAAAATCTAAGTACACACACCTAAATGAACTGAATTTGATCAAGTATATGTTCAACACAAAGTTTGACAATCATGAGTGGACTAGGATTATTTAGAGTAGAGTTCATGATGAGATGTTTTGGATAGGTGATGTACCAATTACAATTGACAATGACCTAATTTACAAGGTTAATGAGGGATGCAATATAGTGAATGACAAAAATGTAAGAAAGACAATTGAAAAAAACCTATATACTAGGTTTGATGGAAGGAACATGAAGGTGGACATGATTTAGGACAAAGGAGTTAAGGTGTTAAGTAAAATTTTAGCATACAAGTTTAACCATAGTTCTAGAGTGAACTCAGTGCCAATAGGATTTATGCATACATCATATGTTATGGCTATAGAGAGAAGGAAGGTAAACCTATGTGAGATAATGAGAACTCGGTTGTTAGACAACATTGCAAAGTTGAAGAAGTCTAAGAATGCAATCTTTAGATTTCAGTCTTTGTTAACTTGTCTATTATTCTCTAGAACCAAGCAATTCCCAAGCATGAAAGGTTGGAAAGTAATGAATGTGCTATGAAGCTGGTAACACAATGTTACAAGGCCAAATTGGAGAGTATCAAATACAATGACTTTGATAGAATGGTGAATAAATTTCAGACTAAAATGAGACAAAGATACATAATCCCTCATTCCATGGTGGAAAAGTATAAAGATGAGATATGTTTCATGGTGGATACTGAAAACACCTGTATAGAAGCAGTAGAACCTAGGGTGAAATTTATTGAGCCCATGGGATATGAAATGAGTGAAGAACTTATAGAATGGTATGCACAGATTATACTCTAGTTAGAGAAGGATATTGAATGTTGTAGATGGGGTACATGTGAAGAAAAAGTAAGGGAAGTACATTCTAAACTTCACAACAAAGAATTAAAAAGAATGTGGAGAATAAGATAGATTTTATTCTCAAAGAATTAGGTGTTGGGACTCAAAATTGCATCCCCAATTTGAGTACCATTTTAAACTTTTGAGTCAATTTGAACCCCTATAAGTGCATTTAATGCATGTGTATCTGCTTGTTGTTTTGAGGCCTAATAGGTGTTTAATTTTTCTAACACCTTTCATTTAGTCTATCCATGCATCCCATAATGATAAATTTCAATTTTGAGTCATTTCGTGAAGTTTCATTTTGAGCAATGTTCAGATCTGCATTTTTGCCTAAGTATTAGACAATGCAAGAAGCCTAGCTTACATTTGAATATCTTGCACCCTGTTATGTTTCATGACTCATATATTTGGGAGTGTTTAATAAAATATCAAAGAACCTAGTTTCAATTTTCAATTTGTTTCAATATGTTTTGGCTAGGTTTTGAATCCCTCAAACTTGGTTATTTACTATTGTCATGCTGATGTAAATTGTTCAGAATTCTAGGAGGCCCTATTTGACCAGTTGTAACTTTGAACTTGTTGACTAAAATGAGAAAATTCCTTTTTTATTACATTCTATGGCTCAACTACTTTCTATGTTTCAAATTTAAGCATATGATGAATCTGTTTGCACACTTTCCCAAGTCCATTCTATTCGGGTAAATCAATATCCTACCAATGTTTTCAATTCTACAAATCTAAGTACCCCACTTTGACCACTTGAAATTTTTTTCTAGTTATTTGTCATGAGCTCAAATCATATTTTCATACTCCCCTCATAACAATGAACCAATGCCCTAGTTTTCAAGCCCTCAAGTGTCAGTTTTCCCTATTTTCTAAGCAAAAATCGAATGCTTTTTCTTGTTTTTAGAAATGTTTGTTTGTAGATAGTTTTAAGAAGGAAACTTTGACACTCAATATATTTTGACCCAGGTGTCATCATGAAATGAAATCTAACAGGGTAAGATAATAAGGATCAAAGAATCAACATGTCAGTTTTCAAAGCCTAGTCTAGTATTTATGTCAGTTTCTAAGGCCAATCAAAGGACCTCTTGCCACAAAATTGGTAGTGTACATGAAAAGCTAAAAGTGAGATTTAAAGTATTCAATCAATGGTGAACCTTTAATTTTAATCAGTATGATGGGTTTCGTAGGCTAGTTTGAGACTTCAAGTGTTTCTATTCAATTTAATTTTTTTAGTTGGACCCACTTTGGGGCTAGACTTACTCCTTTAGGCTAGTAAGATATTGTGGGATTCAAGGTGATCAAAAGATATTTGAATGTTTTTTCTCACAAAGAGATTAAAAAATAAAGAGATTATTTTATAAAGGTTCTTCAATATGTTGCTTATGGTATCCTCATGAAGCTTGAAAGAGACATTGTGCCAGGGGAATATAACATTGGTTCTTATGGAGTGGATAAAAAAAACTTTTGAACAATGATGAAATCATATGAATTCTCTTTCTAGCCTAACCAAATCAATTAGACACTTCTATTGTTGGAAATAAATTTTCCTTGCATATGATGAGTGATTTTTAAATATATAATCTAATTATCCACATGATTTTCAAATATATACATGTGATTTCTCTCGAGCTACTGATTTTTGAATTGAGTGTGTAGGATTATTAACCATGGAATTTATTGGAGAATCAATAATTGAACCTATGTACAATCTATGAAACCAAGGTTGAGTCCAATGAAGAGACTCATAGCTCATTGTTCATATTTAATTTGTGTCATAATCTGAATGTGTGTATTATTCTATAATTGCAAGGTGTTTAATGTTACATAATAGTGAATCTTATGGTGTCACTTGACACTCATAATATTTATATGTGTATCAACATGTTAATTAGGTTAAGTAGAGTAACCCATTACCCAAAGATTGATTAAGTTAGTAATCTAAGAATAATTAGTTGGTAACCTAGATTAATTACCCTAATTAGGGTTTAGTGGAAAGGATTCATTCTTAGGGTTTTTTTAAGTTAAAATATTTCAAGTTAATTATATAGGTCCTAAAATGATCCTAAAGGCCAAATTTAATGTAATCCAGGTGCCCAAGGGGTATGTGTATGGGTTGGGGGCCTTATCCGCCCTTCTAAACCCTTTTATTAACTTTTATGACTCATTAAATATCTCATTTTCCCTTTAGTTAAAAATTGAACGTCTCCATGGGGTTTGTCAAGTTTACACTTCTCCTAAAATATTGTCTTGATGGTATGATCAAGCCAAAAGACCCTAGAAGGCTTATAAATTCAAGTCTGGAGTTATTATCATTTTAGGTGGGTGAGTTTAGAAGCCTATTTAGTGCCCATTTTGAGAGTTGAATGTTGTTTACCCATTCTCTACATTTAGAGAGAGTCAAGCTTGGATTTAAAGGGGAAGAATGATTAGCTCATCTCAAAACTCCATTTTCTATAACCTTTGTGAAGGTAGGATTCTTCATGGCCTTTTTCTTCATGCATTATTTTTTTTCTTATGCAAATCTCTTGAATTTGTGTATTTTGTGTTTGTGATGAAAAATGTGAGGGATGGGTATTTGGGGGTTTTCTATATGTTTTCCTTTAGTATTTTCCTTTTTTCTTTGTGGGGAAAACTGTTAAAGTTGTGTTGGCATTACTGACCTTTGGATAGGGAAGAAGTGGCCATGTATAGGTGGAGGGCTTAGTTGGACTCTAGGTTAGTGTAGAGTCTCTCCTCATGATGAGGAGAGGGAGAAAGTAAGGTGTTATGGGTCCTTACATGTTAATACAAACTTTTTTTTGTTTTGGGGAGATAAGGATTAAAAAAACATTAATTCGTTGATGTTTATTAGCCTCGAAAGAGGCATATGACTTGGGTTTGTGATTGACATCTTCTACCTAGAAAAATCCACCTTCTCCCTAGTCTTGGTTCAATATGGAACCTATTGTGCAAAGCTTGGATGGGATTTGTTTGTTGAGTGTGTCAATGTGATTGTATCTGATGTTGCACGGTTGATTTTGGTTCCCCTAAGCTTAGTGTGTGGCCTCACATCGAGGCCTTGGTTAGGAGGTGAGCTCTTCATGTTTATCTTAATGTAAACTTGTATATTGCTTGGATAATACCTTGAAATGTAGCAAAATTGGATTTAGAGTCTTCTTGGTGTTTTTGAGTCCATTGTTATGGAGAATTCTCCTTGAGAAATATGATCTCGACATATAAAAATTGATAGTAGAAATGAGAACATGCTATATGAATTTCATGGTAAATCCCTTGAGAATAGATTGGTATAGGATGAAATATAGCATTTCACAATTCATTTCTAGTTTTATATATGTAATGCCAATGATATTGGATTTTCTTCCTTGATTCTTTCCCAATTGAGTCTTTGAATCAGGTTTTTAAGAAAATAATAGTTCCTTATAGGAGAAGAATTTCATTTAATTATTATAATGTTTCAATAGTTCTCTCATTGTGGTTATTGTTAGTAAATTGAAATACTAGATGCAATTGTTAAATATTGATGTGCATCATAGTGAAAATTCAACTCCATGTAATTTGTATCAACGATGAATGAATTTAACTTTGATTATCAATTAATTAGCTATTGGACATTATGAAACCAAGTTCAATTATAAATAGGACTCCTTAGTTCTTGGATAAATCAACACTTATTTTGGTATATGTATCTTGTAGTTTCACAACAATTTGGTTGAATAGATTCATTGGGTAAGCTCTTGGTCTAAATAAAATAAAAACATTAGTAACTTAGAACTTAGATAACCTTACTTAACTTCATTAATGGATTATATGCATGTTCACATTAAAGGGAATATAAATCAATGCTATGATAGTTGGAAAATTCCCATGAAACCATTTTCTTAAGTTCTCAAAAATAAGTTTGCCAAAAAAAAAATTCATGTAATGCTATTTAGGAAAGAAAATAAAGAAAACAATGAAAGCCACTCAAAATGCATAATTCTCATACATTTTCCTAGGAGAGCATTTTTTGTCTCTAGAAAATGTATGGGCAAATATTAATGCCAAAAAGTAAAATCATAGAATTTCCTTTGAAATATTCTCTCTCAAATTTTAAAATATTAATCTATTAAGGAGTAAAATAAATGTAAACACTAAAGTCTTTGTGGCATTTATTGCCCTTTTACTTATCATTTGTTTTAATATGTTAGTAAACAAATAGAAGAAGGGGTATGGGATAATAGGTGGTCCTTACTCCACCTCTTTCCTCTACCATCCATATGGTTCATGTAGACCTATGCTTGGTTGAAGAAAGTCAACCAAAAAAAAAGGAGTAAATGGAACAAAGGAAAATTAAAACCCCAAACTTACCTTTATTCATGCACCTTTTTCAGAGATGTTTTTCTAATGTACTCCAAACCCTTGGCATCATGTCATCTTGTAAGACCATATCACATTTTATTGGGAAGTGCATCATGTGCATTGGGATGAGTTCGGGCAAGTGGCCCACTTGAAGGTATAGGCTAGAATTATGTAGGTAGGTTTAATAATTGTTTGGGTTAGTAATAGTTATTAATATTACTGTTCAGTACTTTAATTATGCATTTAGGTATTAGTAAATTATATTAAGTGTCATGTGTTATATTTATGGGTTTTAGTTAGAGATTTAAGTTATAATGTTAAGAGGTAGTGATTGGTTATTAATAAATAGTGAATTTTTTTAAATAGTTAGTAATATGTAAAGTAGGAATAATTGAGTTTGGAATTAATGTTAAGTGTTATTATTTTAGAAAGTCACATGTGTATTTAAATTTTTGCTAGAGTTATTCTTTTAATTTTATTTAAAGATTCAAAAGTAGTTTGCATGTTGAATATGGAATAGTGTTATAAGTTTGAATAATGTTAGAATGTATTGTGAAATTATTTTATTTTATTAAGGAAAGTATTTTAGTAAAAATTTTAATAATTTAATGTAATCAATTATGGGTTTAATTAATCCAAAATTGTTAAGGTTATAGGTTTGAAGGGTTATTGAAAGAGTCTTATGTAGATAACTTGATAGTGGTATAAGATTGTGTTTTAAATATGAGATGTATGTTTTAAATGATTTAATAATAAATATTTAATTATTTTAATTAGTTTGATAGTTTATTTTAATAATTGGAATCAGCTATTAAGGTAGTAGATAAACTTATGGAAGATTCAGAACTAGTTCAACTAGGGGATTGAACCGATGCACTAAATAAATAGAAGATGACATTGTAACCCAATGTAACTTATGAATTTTCACAAAAAATAATAATGTGAATTAAAAATTGGTCAAGTAAGGTTGGCTTATCAGAAATTAGGGTTTAAACCTAAATGCACCATGATAAGGGTGTTATCTTGAGATTTTATCAGAAGGTGGATTATGTGAACCAAACCTCACGCAAACCTAAATAATTTTAATTCAAAATTCTATTGAAGGACTAAGGAAACCTAGATATTCTCAAAAAATGATATCATCACTCAGTTAGAGTTCAGTCAACCAACCTAGTTAACTCAAACAAGGTGTTCAGATAGCATCTCAACTTGAGTGATCTAAACTCGTACAATATGTTGTGATGTCAACTCTACATCTTAATGAAATGTAAAAAAAAACTCACTGTAAGTCCTTCATCAACATTCCCTAACCTATTCAATGTAGCATGTATTAGCTTAGTGGATTATTTAACTTTAAAAAAAAAATTGGTGTACTTTTGCCCCAATATTTTGGTCATGACATTTTGGTATTAGAGCCTAGGTTCGTAACACTTGGGCAACAATGGGTCCATGTTAAGCGTGGATGTTTAAATGTAACTATAAGAAGTAGGGATTTCTCATTGCAAAAATTTAATAAGAAAATCTATTCTTTTTAAACAATGATACTGATGAGTAAACCTAAGCAAAACCTAAAATTGGTATTAATGATTGTAAATGATCAACCATATTAGATAACTCAATCTTAATGACTGGAAAGAACTGATTAGATGCAATAATGTTACATTTATATTAAGGTGGATTGTAATCCCATAAAGAATTTTAAAATTATATTGAACACAATCACCTTGGGAGAAAACTAAGTTAAGGACCCTAAAAAATCTTTCAATCATGTGAGTGGAAACAAGTAAATAATCTAGTGATCAGAGACAAAGTGTTTTACATCATCTTTAGTAGAAGTCATATTTTGTCTAACCTGATCACTTGTGGAAGAATTGTAGCTCATATCAAGTATGGAAGTGATCAAGTAGACTAGTATTAATTTAGACATTACAACATAAGTAAAGGAAACCTACAATCTTCATAATATAATTGTGTACCTTTAGGTTGAAATGTTGAATACATAAATGAATGGTGAGTAAATAGGAAGGTAACACTTGAAAGGTCTATCAGGTTATCAAAATATTGGGGTACCTCTAACCTATTATAGTGTTAAAATGTATTGTTCCAATAATCCTTGGAAAGAAAACAAGAGCTCAATTGAAATTTGCAAGTAACCTTTGGAAACCTTGAATGATAAAATTATAAATGCAAGAAGCTAATTCAATGAGAAAGTTAGTTAGGAACACATAAAAATAAGAGCATCCCACTCTACTATGAGGGATAGAACTCTAATCAAGTAATAAATCTATCTAAATATGGTGGTAATAATGTAATTAAATGGTGAGAAGTATGTAACATATAGTATTGAACTAGTAAGATAGAAAATTAAAACTTCTGAGTTAGGGTTATGTGAGTCTATTTATGTTAACAAGCTTATTGTATAAGCATGAGTAATACTAAAATTTAACTATCAAGTGAATACTAGACTCTAGTATTGAAATTATTGAACCAATTATAACCCTACAATATAGAGAAAGAAAAGTCGCGATGAGATTATCAACCTAATAAGAAATAAAGGTTCAAGTTTTAGAGTCAAGAAAAAAAAAGGATTACAAGCCAAGATGCATGATAAGGAAAGTGATGATGATCTATACCTTCCATGAATAGATAGTTGTAAGAGTGGATAAATAAACATTGACATTTGGATAAGTAAATATTGACAACATCCTAATAATGGTTTTATACCTATCTAGTCGCAAACCTACAACCTAAGGATGGATTCATAAGTCATTTATGACTAGGAGACATGAAATTTGGATTATTGATATGAACACTAGTGATTGTTGGATCCTCTAATGTTAATTAGAACTTGTGTAACAAATGAAATAATATAAGACAATGATGTGTGTGTGTGTGTGTGTGTGTGTGTGCGTGCGTACAAGATCATACCAAATTTGGTGAGATTGATTATAAGAACAACTTCAATTGGTGTATTGTGACTAATTTGACCTAAAAAATATTATGAGTAGATGCCCTAGTATGTAATTATAGTGAATTGAGGATAAGAGATTGGTATTATAATTGCAACTAAAAGTACAACTCTTCTATCAAGTAATATCTCCACATGTTTAGATTCTTCAAAAAGAAACCAATGTAACAACAAGAGGATGGAAGGGGATTCATTCTAGTATCCTCAAATTTGCACTTTTGAGTGAGTTCTAACCTAGAAAATCCCCTTAGTACAGTATAACCTAACCATAAGGTGATGTTGATAAAGATGGATATGTATTCAATATGTGGGATCAATCATAATTTGAGTAATATGGTCTTTAGACCACCATCTAATTTCAACAAGATCCCTGCAATATATTTGGAAGACATAAGATTCCTCTTTTCCCTTAGAAACCTTGGTATGACCACATTATGTCAGTAATATAAATTTTGTAAGAAATTGGATTTATCTCCTTATTTGTTTGATTTCATATTTGGTATTTTAATATTTTTTTTCTTCTTTCCAATAGTGTGATGTGGGTTTGCTTAGTGAAATGTATTATTGATGATTCTAGTTTTCCTCTCAGTTATGTCTTTATTTCTTGATTAAAATTTTACTATTGTGGTGACTCTTTATTTCTTTGTTTCAGACTTTTCATTGGATGTTTCATCCTTGTTTTTTAATTTAAAATTTGATGCAACCTTTTGTGAATTTTGTTGGCAAAATGACATATGATGGGCCTACCAAAGGGACTCCTAACAATAAAGTAGATGCATAGCATTAGGGTATGGGGTTATTAGTGAGTATTCGTGCCCCACCCTCTCCAAAGACTTGAAGAATATGACTAGTGATTATATGTTGACTATTATGAGTAATAGATTGTACCCTAACATAAAAATAGTTAAGGTTACGAGTTAACCTAATGGAATTTTAGATGTAAAAGGTGCAAGTGTAGAGATGGAATTTTTTAGTTTCCTATCAAAGAATCAATATGTCATGGAAATTTTAAGGTAAAATTTTCTAACCTCTAATTAAGATCCAAGTTGTATTTTAAGGAAACCCTATTTGAGAGAGTCTTGTACAATTGTTACCTCAATGAGTGAGTATGTGGAATTCAGAACACCTTATGGTATTATTATTATGAGACTATAATTATATTATTCCAATTTATAATTATATATATATATATGACCTACATGTTTTAGGAAATTTTTTACCCTAAGAAACATACTTATGTCAGAGTATGGGTTGAACTTTTTGTTAATAAGGATAATTAGGTAAATATATTATCATCCTTGAGTATGTATGTGAATTACTAATCATTCTTTTGTCTCAAACTAAATTTTGGAATAAGTTTAGGTAAGGTCTATCTTGGAATGAACATTTTTGTTGTTTGACTTCCAAGAGGAAGTCAAAGGCCAGTGGGGGAGGATGTAAGACCCCTCCTCATATGTACTTATTAAATATGAATTTATATATATGACCTGCATGTTTTAGGAAGTTTTTTACCCTATGAAACGTACTTATGTCAGAGTATGGGTTGAACTTTTCATTAGTAAGGATAATTAGGTAAATATATTATCATCCCTAAGTATGTATGTGAATTACTAATCATTCTTTTGTATTAAACTAAATTTTGGAATAAGTTTAGGCAAGGTCTATCTTGGAATGAACATTTTTGTTGTTCGACTTCTAGGAGGAAGTCAAAGGCCAGTGGGGGAGGATGTAAGACCCCTCCTCATATGTACTTATTAAATATGAATTTCTCTGTTAAATCCATTAGAGGAGATTTGAATATATATGAAGTAACATTTAATGGTTTGGGTATAGTAATGGAAATTGAGATCATTTGATAAGTTCATGCTTTGATACTCTATGATTTGAAACTTACTACATTGTTCGATTGGTTAAACATTGACTTATACTAACGATGATTATTTTTGTATTTTGATTTGAACTAATAAATGTTATGTTGATTCAATTATGAGATTAGTGATGATTAGATATGTGTGCAAAAATGAGAAAAAAGTTATTTAAATGAAAGTTTAATGTTTTGATTAATGTGATTATACAAATGAGTTTTAAATATATACATGTGATTTCTCTTGAGCTACTGATGTTTGAATTGAGTGTGCAGGATTATTAACTATGGAATTTATTGGAGAATTGATAATTGACCCTATGTACAATATGTGAAACCAAGGTTGAGTGTAATGAAGAGATGCATACCTCATTGTTTGTATTTAATGTGTGTCATAATCTAAATGTGTGTATCATTCTATAATTGTAAGGTGTTTAATGTTACATAACAGTGAATCTTATGGTTTCACTTGACATTTGTAATATGTATATGTGTATCAACATGTTAATTAAGTTTAGCAGAGCAATCTGTTACCCAAAGATTGATTAAGTTAGTAATCTAAGATTAATTAGTTTGTAACCTAGATTGATTACCCTAATTAGGGTTTTAAAGTTCAAATATTTCATGTCAATTATATAGGTTCTAGAATGATCCTAGAGGCCAAATTTAATGTAGTCCAAGTCCCCAAGGAGTATGTGTATGGATTGGAGATCTTATCCACCCTTCTAGACTCTTTTGTTGACTTTTATGACTCCTTAGATATTGCATTTTGCCTTTAGTGAAAAAATTGAAAATCTCCATGAGGTTTGTCAAGTTTACACTTCTCCTAAAAGGTTGTCTTAATGATAAGATCAAGTGGGAATACCCTAGAAGGCTTAAGTCAAGTTTGGAGTTATTATCATTTTAGGTGGCAGAGTTTAGAAGCCTATTTAGTGGCCATTTTGAGAGTTGAGGGTTGTTGACCCATTCTCTACATTTAGAGAGATTCAAGCTTGGATTTCAAGAGGAAGAAGGATTAGCTCATTTGAAAACTCCATTTTCCATAACCTTTGTGAAGGTAGGATTCTTCATCACTTTGTTCTTCATGCATTGTTCTTTGTTTGCTTATGTATATTTCTTGCATGTGTGTATTTTGTGTTTGTGATGAAACATGTGAGGGATGGGTATTTGGGGGTTTTATATACGTTTTCCTTTAGTATTTTCTTTTTATCTTTATAGGGAAAATTGTTAAAGGTGTGTTGGCATTACTCACCCTCGGATAGGGCAGAAGTGGTCATGTACAGGAGGATGGCTTAATTGGACTCTAGGTCACTACAAAGTGTTTCCTCATGACAACGAACAGAAGGAAGTAAGGTGTTATGGGCCCTTGTGAATATAAAATCATTTTTTTTTGGGAAGATAAGGATAGAAAGAATGGAATTTCATTGTGGTTTATTAGCCTCAAAAGAGGCATATGATTTGTGATTGACATCTGCTATCTAGAAAAATCCACCTTCTCCCCAGTCTTGGTTCAATGTGGAACCTGTTGTACAAATCTTGGATGGGATTTTTTTGTTAAGTATGTCAATGTGATTGTATCTGATTATCCTATCTGATTATCACCCAGTTGATTTTGGTTCTTTTAAGCTCAAGGTAAGGCCTCACATTGAGGCCTTGGTTGGGAGGTGAACTCTCCACAATTATCTTTATATAAATTTGAAGATTGCTTTGATAATACTTTTAAATAGAGAAAAATTGGATTTAGAGTCTTCTTGGTGTTCTTGAGTCCATTGTTATGGAGAATTCTCCTTGGGAAATATGATCCTAATGTATAAAATTTGATAGTATAAATAAGATTATATTAAAAAAAATCATGGTAAATCCCTTGAGAATAGATTAATATAGGATGCATGCTAAAATATAGTGTTTCGCAATTCATTTATAACTTTATATATGTAATGACAATGATATCAGGTCTTCTTCCCTAATTATTTCCTGATTGAGTCTTTGAATCGGGATTTTAATAAAATAATAATTCCTTATTGATGTAGGAGCATCATCAGTGTAAGAGAAATCTTGAATCGCCCAAAAATATTTTCTTTTCAGTCTTTTCTATTTTACTAAGGACTAGTAGATAGGGTGGTTACTATCCATGCAAACTTGCTATAATTAGTGAGTTTTTCATATGATCTCTGAATGTTTTCATTTTCTACATAAAGGTTCATTTTAGAGTTATATGTCTACCATAAAAATCTCATTTCTCTAGCTTAAGTATCAAAGAAGTTATTGTGGATTTTTGGTGGAAAATGTTGGAGAAAAATCTTCAAGCTCATCGTTGGAGGCCTTAGAGTGCTCAGATGACTTCTAAAAACTTGATAGAAGGGTACTTGCACAATCTTGAGCTTGTTGATTAGGAGCTAGCATTTCTTAAAAGTGGTTATAATAGCCAATTGGAGCAATGGTTCAAGATTTATGGCCTTCCGAAGTTGGGCTACCCGAAATATCTAAAATAATTTGTCAAAGATGTATTTAGCCACCTCTATATCTATTGTTAGGGTCTTTTGGCCCTAGGTATTAAGTATGAGCATCTAGAACCTTCATGGATGGCATAAAATTACCTATTTAAGAATGGCCCAAACATTGTCTAGGAAAGCTTTGGGTGGTAGTTTGCAACTTGTCTTGCATATTACTATAATGAAGATGCCCATGTGGGTTAGAATATTGTACTCATGAATTATGCAATTCTGTATTTGTGACGATAATAAGAAGTCCATATTTTGTTCTCACATTTGTTGTTGTTTCTTTGTTTTTGTTATGGGTTTATGGTATTAAGGGGAGAACCCTTTATCACTTATAGGAGAAGAGTTCAATTGAATTATTATAATGTTCCAATAGTTCTCTCATTGTGATTATTGTTAGTAAGTGGAAATAACATGTGTAGTTGTAAAATATTGATGTGCATCATAGTGAGAATCCAACTCCATGTAATTTGTAACAACAATGAATGAATTTAAATTTGATTATCAATTAATTAGATCTTGGAATTTCATTATGAAACCAAGTTCAATTATAAATAGGACTCCTTAGTTCTTGGGTAAATCAACACTTAGGTTGATATATGTATCTTATAGTTTCACACCAATTTGTTTGAATAGATTCATGGGGTAAGCTCTTGGTCTAAATAAAATAAAAATATTGGCAACTTAGAACTTGGATAACCTTACTTAACTTCATTAATGATTATATGCATGTTAACATTAGATTGAATAGAAATCAACACTATGATAGTTGGAAAATACCCATGAAACCATTTTCTTAAGTTCTCAAAAATAAATTTGCAAAAAATAAATTCATGTAATGCTATTTAGGAAAGAAAATAAATAAAACAAGAAAAGCCACTCAAAATGCATAATTCCTATACATTTTCATGGGAGAGCACATTTTCTCTTTGGAAAATGTATGGGCAAATATTAATGCCAAAAAGTTGTTGATATATTATTGAAAAGATCATTTGAGTGGAAAGATTGTTCAAAAAGACTATGTGTTTCAATCATTGTTTTGTCACTGATGTCAAACTTGATACATGCTGGTAAGAAAATTGCTTATAGGTTTCAAGCACTATCACTTAGTTGATTGATGAGGAGGATTTGATCAACAAGACGTAACAAAAGTACCTAGAGGAAAGGTTGAGTTATGATTATGTATTGATGTTAAGCACTAGTAAAATCCAGTTGATGCCAAGTGATTTTACAGTAGATGTTGAGTAACATAGTATGTGTTGAGCATTAAGAGATTGATAATGCCAAGCTGCTGCATTATTAAAAAGATCAAAGATTTGCCAAATAAAAGCTGACATATAGGTGAATTCAAATGGATTCTAGGAGAAGCTTCTAGAGAAGACAAGATATGGGGTAGATACATTGTATCGTACCTAATACATCAAAAACCCTAATTTTGGTGATGGATAATGAGTGGGAAAAATGTTCTAATTTCCTATATGTAGGGATGTCTAGTCATGAAGCAAAGAGTTGAGAGAGTTCTGATGTGAAAATTTGACAAGGAGAAGGAAAGGGGTTTTACTTCATCAAGTGACCCAAGAGAAGAAGTATGCAATGGTGTACAAAGCAAGAAGGCATAAAGAGGATGAATTCTTGAAGGGTGAACAAGCTATCAGAGCTACAAAAATTGGAAGCCTAGCAGAGTTGATGACTAAATAGTTATCTATAATCAAAAAGTAAGGTTGTAAGTTGTATCAAATCAAAGCTCTACTGATACTTTCTAACAATTATATCAGCCTAGGGTAAATCCTTTGGAGTAAGGTTGACTTAATAGTCATTGGAAAATCCTTTAACAGGGTAGCATTCCAAGTGAATGGCCTAAAGTCCTCTAACAAAGCTCACTTTTAATAGGGTGATTGAAATCCCTTAATCGGGTCACATTTAACACTGTGTATTCTAACCTTTAATAGGGTTTCCTTTTAACAGGGCATCACTTTAGAAGAGTGAAAAATGAGTAGCATGTTACTAGTGGTTTTTCCCAAATTGGGTTTCGACGTTAAATCCTTGTGTCAAATGTGCTGACGGATATGTTGTGTTTTATGCGTTACATTTTTGCAAGTTGATTTGATAGTAACATATCACTTTTAGTTAACACACAATGAATGAATGCATGGATAAGAATGTTTTATGTGTTTACTGAATTGTGAAAAAAATTATTTGTACATTTGGACCTTGAATAACTGATTCATCCCCCCTCTCAGTTATTCTAAAAGAATTCCAATAAAAGTAAAATCATAGAATATCCTCTGAAATATCCTCTCTCAAATTTTAAAATAGTAATCTATTAAGGAGTAAAATAAATATAGACACTAAAATCTTTGTGGCATTTATTGCCCTATTACTTATCATTTGTTTTAATATGTTACTAAGAAAATAGAAGGGAGATAGACAACACATGGTCTACACTGCACGCCTTTCTTCTACCCTCCATATGGTTCAAGTAGACCTATGCTTAGTTGAAGAAAGTCAACCCAAAAAAAGAGAGGAGTAAATACAACAAAGGAAAATTAAAACCCCAAACTTGCCTTTATTCATGCACCTTTTTGGGAGACCTTTTCCAATGTACTCCACACCCTTGGAATCATGTCATTTTGTAAGACCATGTTAGATTTTATTGGGAAGTGCCTCATGTGCATTGGGATGAGTTTGGGCAAGTGGCCCACTTGTCTTGTATAAGGTATAGGCTAGAGTTATGTAAGTAGGTAGCTTAATAATTGTTTGGGTTAGTAATAGTTATTAATATTATTGTTTAGTAATTTAATTATGTGTTTAGATATTAGTAAATAATATTAAGTGTCATGTGTTATATTTATGGGTTTTAGTTAGAGATTTAAGTTATTAAGGGGTAGTGATTGGTTATTAATAGATAGTGAATTTTTTTAAAATAATTAGTAATATGTAAAGTAGGAATAATTGACTTTGGAATTAATGTTAAGGGTTATTATTTTAGAAAGTCACATGTGTAATGAAATTTTTATTAGAGTTATTCTTTTAATTTTGTTTAAATATTATATATTGGTAAAGTTGAAAAGGGGCAATGAAGTGCTAGAGAATGGTTAATATTAAATAGTGCTAGGAGATTCAAATGTAGTTTGTATGTTGAATATGAAATAGTGTTATAAGTTTGAATAATGTTAGAATGTATTGTGAAATTATATTTTTTTATCAAGGGAAGTATTTTAGTAAAAAATAAAAATTAATTTAATGTAATTAATTATGGGTTTAATTAATCCAAAATTGTTAAGGTCATTGGTTGAAGGGTTATTGAAAGTCTTATGTAGATAACTTGATAGTGGTATAGGATTGTGTTTTAAAGATTAAATGTATGTTGTAAATGATTTAATAATAAATATGTAATGATTTTAATTAGTTTTATAGTTTATTTTAATAATTGGAATAAACTATTAAGGTAGTAGACAAACTTTTGGAAGATGCAGAACTAGTTCATCTAGGGGATTGAACTGATGCACTAAACAAATAGAAGATGGCATGGTAATCTAATGTAACTTATGAAGTTTCACAAACATAATAATGTGAATTTAAAATCAGTCAATTAAGGTTGACCTAATCAAAAATTAGGGTTTAAACCTAAATGCACCATGATAAGGCTGTTATCTTGATATTTTGTCAGAAGGTGGATTATGTGAACCAAACCTCACTCAAACCTAAACAAGTTTAATTCAAAATTCTACCAGAGGACTAAGAAAACCTAAATATCCTTGAAACATGATATTTTCACTCAATTAGAGTTTATTCAATCAACCTAATTGACCTGAACAAGGTCTTCTAGTATCATCTCAACTTGAGTGTTCTAAACCCGTACAGTATGTTGAGATGTTAACTCTGCATCTTAATGAAATGTAAACAAAAGTCACTTTTAATCTTTTTCCAATATTCCCTAACCTATTTAGTGTAGCATGTATTAACTTAGTGGATTATTTAACTTTAAAATAAAATTGGTGTGCTTTTGCCCTGATATTTTGGGCATAACAAAAGCATGTGGGTGTATATGCTTTAAGTTTTTAATAAATGGATTGTTTCAATGTTTCTCCACTATGTTTTCCAAATTTACAAATTGGTATGGATGTGTGCCTTCATCTAGAGTTTTTCAAATGTCAAAGTACAAATGATGTAGTGGGTGCCCTAGTATAAGATTTTTAAGAGGCCTTTTATACAGCAAAAGACCCATGGAGGTGATGGCAGTCCCATAGCAACAATGAAACCTCTTTCCCTTACGAAGACGACAACCC
The DNA here is from genome assembly GCA_028749045.1 of Cupressus sempervirens. NCBI lineage: Eukaryota > Viridiplantae > Streptophyta > Pinopsida > Cupressales > Cupressaceae > Cupressus > Cupressus sempervirens. The sequence goes on from CM053791.1 coordinate 220,197,246, forward strand.
CTTTTCCATTGGTTCTAAATTTAGGGGATCAAGCCCAGGATTTTGAGGTGGGAGGATTAGGATGTACAAAAAACACTTTGGGGAATGCTTGTGGTTTCCACCAAAGATGAGAGCTCCCTTTTATTTGATCTTCCCCAATTTGTCATGCTTTATAGGGAACCTCGAGACTAGACAATATTATTTTCTTCAGCATTCATAATTCTGAGAGTTTGGTATACTCACATATAAAAAAAGCATCAAATTGTACTCTCTATATGTTGTGTTTATAAAAAATTAAAAATGGTATCTGGGATTGCCCTTGGACTTGCCAATGTTGTGCTTGAAATGCTTAGTGAGATTTTAGCAGAAGCAGCTTGGAGTGAGGCAGCTCTATTTCTCAACTTCAAGAGTGATTTCAAGTGGTTAGAGAAGAAGTTCAAAAATATTTGTGCTTCTCTACATGTTGTAGATGAGAAGATTGGGCACAATCAAGATGTGAAAAGAATGGCGAGTAGAAGTGAGAAACTAATGTAAATCATCTAGGGAACATAGCCATGCATTGGAGAAATGGTCTTGATGCTTGAAAAAATGGAATCATGGGAGTCACTTTGAGATTTAATACCAAAAGGAGAGTATTTTGATACAATGAAATTCTTCCAAGCTAGATGGTGAATGAAGAAGCCCACAAATGCTAGTAGAAAAGAGAATGAGTTTTACAAACTCTTCAAATTTGGTGATCATGTGATCATTGTGAGTGGGCACATGGTTTGGAGAATCCCATGGCAAAAAAGACCAAGGATCATTGTACCAATGTGAATCTGAGGTGTTTGGAGCTCCCTCAGATGCTCCCAAACATAGCAGTGTTTATCCAAAAAATAATGTTTTCATGTTTTGAAAACTATTGCTCTTTAACACAGGAATTGGTGAAGGGATTTTCATCCCACATTCATGGTGACCTGACTTTTTCATTTGTTTATAAGTATGAATGTACAATAATATGTTGTCTTCAGAATATAAGGCTTCTACAAGCCATAATTTTCTCATGTGGGGGCCTGCATGTGAATGGCCAACTAGAAGAGACTAACAAATTTTGATAGGTTGTGTAGGCACCCAAACTAGAGGCAAAGATTGATGATGTCATTGTAGATATGTGGCATCAAATTGCAAGATCATAGGACAAACTATAGGATTAGGAGATAATTGTGCGATGGTGTGAAAATGTCAACTAACTATTAGATACACAGTCACACTGAAAAAATGCTAAGGTCAAGTTTGAGCTCCCAACCATGCAAAAATGCTATTTCATAGCTTCACTCCAGTTAACTATGATTAAGGTAGATGAGTTCTAATGTTGCAAAATGAACTTAGGCATGGGGTTGCTCAAGTTCAGGTGGATTTGAGGTTAAGGGCTATGATGGTGCATAATTGTGACATGTGGCAGATCTTGTTGACAAGGAAGTGGTGATTGTGTAGAGGTTGACCAATGAGGAGCTAACACATGGCACCTAGTTGGCGGTCAATAGGAGGGTTGACCTAGATTGAAATAGAGGAAAAAATATGAAGTGATAGAAAATTAATTTTTTATTGATTTTTCTTTCAATTTTTCATGTGCAATCTATGATATGAAAAATTTAAATGATTTGAAAAGTTTCTATAGTCAAAACTATAGGGTATTTTTATTTTTTTATTTTAATGCTCTATTCAATGAGTTGGGGCCTGATACTTCAAACACGTTCTAGAGGGGCATTTTTTATAAGAAATACATAATGCAGTATGCTGTTGTAACTGGGAAAAGATGAGCTACCCAGCTATGGAGTCCAAAAATGCATAGGTATTTAGTGGTCAGAGCTATAAGAAAATTTGTAAAATGGGGGCTATTCTCAGTAGAATGAGCACTTTTCATGATTAAGCTCCAAATTTAGTTAGAAGAGTAGACCTGAAGTTTGTTGACTCCATATTGGAGGAAAATGTTTCTCAGAATTGCATTTTGTCTGTAGAGGTCATTTTGGCAGGTGTTTTCCCCCTTGTCTTAAAATCAGATTTGGTATCTTTTTAGTTACATGTTTCTATCAGTCTGGGGATATTTTCAAATTTTTCTTCAGCAGCAAAAAAAGATCTAATTTTTAGTTATACAAAGAAGGTAGAGAGAAGTTTTGCATCAACAAATGGAAGCTTTTCAAGTGGACAAATGGCAATATTTGATCTAATCCAATATTGTTTCTTGTTTATATATTCTCTTCTCTTCTATTTCTTTAGGGCTGCCTATAATTCTTGGACATTTTCTCACTATTGTGATACCACAAGGATGGTTCTAGGTTGGTTGAAATCTCTTTCATGACTATGATTCCACCATTCTTCAAAATTTCTTTCATGTAATGAACAATAAGTTAACGAGAATACATATAGTTCTAGTCTATTAAGTAGTTTTATGATTTAATTTCATACATCTCTTATTGTATTTGTTTTAAGGAAATGAATAAAAATTTAATAGCAAGTTAATCTTCAATATAAATCTTGTCTCATGTTCATGGAGTTCATAATCTTTTGTGTTTTGTGACCAAAGAGCATAAAACTTAGTTGCATCTTATTTTGGGTTGTATGTGTTGATTTATTTTGCTTTTGATTCAAGGAGTCATGTAAATTCTTAGTTTATCATCATAGGGTTGCAGATTTCATGAAGGGATAAGTTGAGTATGAGACTCATAAATGATGTAGATGTCTAATTCAAAAGGTGAATGGATAGATCACAAAGTCTTGATACATGGAATGTCTCAATGATTTCCAAGGATGTATGTCAATGATTTTTGGAATTGCCCAATGGATATGGCACTAATCAGCTATAGGATTGATGTGTTTTTTTGTTCATGTCTTGGTTATGTTGAAATCAAATTTATAATCAAAATCCTTTTCCCTTCTTGTTGAAGAGTTGAAAAGAGTTGCCCTCACTTAGCTTATCTAGTTCATATGTCATGATTCTAGGTATTTCATTTCTCTATTGTTTGCATAATCATAGAATATTCAAGGCTATTATCTTCTATATAGATTTAGTTATATGCTTTGACACTAGTACCATATGAAGAATCTGAGGCTCACCTGCCTAGGTCTTGTAGAGATTGAAGAAGAAGCAAGAGTATAGCCTTATAGTTGGCCCTAGTATCTAAATGGGTATGTTGAAATAGCTACCCCTATATGTATTATGGTCTCATCATTTGGTTTTTGAAACACAATGGTTTAAACACCAACATTAGGTATGACCAAGGAAGAGTTTAATGAGGTCAAAGGTATTACATTGGAAATAAAAGTCAGTGGGTAGTTTGAGGTGATAGTAGCAACACCAATTGTTGTTGCAACACCATCTAAAGGTATAATAGTTATAGAAATTTATGCATAGGTACCCATTGTACCCTTGCAACAATTGCACAAGTGCAACTAGTAAAAGCTCATTAAACTAAGAAACATCCAGAGGTTGAATCATCAGTTGCATAGAGAAAGTATGAGAGATTGGTGAAAGTAAAGAAGGAATCTACACTATCCTCCAAGAAAAGGGTCAAGAAAACCACAAGTGGACCAAGAAAGAGGAGAAAGACACTTCAAATTAGTGATTTAGAGGAATAAAAGGAAGGAACTATAGAAAAGATAGTTGAGCAAGCAGTTGAAGAAGAAAGAACACCTACAGGAAAGAAAGCATGGAAACCTAAGGTAGAGAATCTAAACATGTAGATTATAAATAATGACAACTTTTTATAGTTAAATAAATATTATAGATTGTGTAGAAATATGGATAGGAGACAACTAGAAAATTCCATAGTTAGGAATATAATTTTGAGAAATATAAGATTTGATAGCAAACAAGGAAAGATCCCAGAAGATCTATACAATATATTGATAAAATGAAAGAGGAGAGTAGTGGAAGAAGACTCTAAGCTGAGAGAGAACATGATTAATAAATTGTGTGAGTTTAGCACAAAGGATGATTTAGATAGAATTTTGAAGGGTGTTGAACCCTTGATGAGGAACATAGAAAGAGCTATTCTTCAAATGAGAGGAAATTATGAAGAAGTTAGAAAGGAAATTGAGGAAACAATAGTCAAATTCATGACTTCCATGCCTAAAGAGTGCACAACAATAATCAGTAAGTCTAGTGTATGTAGAAGCCAATACACCATCTGATGGTGAACAAGATGTTGAGGAGACACAACAAGCACACTCACATCCTCACATAGTTATGGGTACTAGATCCATGCAAGTGGATAGTACACACATAACAATGGATACTAAAAGGAACCCTTTTACAATACATGGAACACCCATTGTTGGAAATATTACTACATATACCAAATCTGATGAAGAAGATGAAGAAGAAGAAAGAAAAGAGGATGAAGAAAAGAAAAAGTTAGAAGAAGAGAAAATGAAGAAACATAGAGAAGAAAAGAAGAGGAAAGAAGAGGAAAGGAAGAAGTAAAGAGAAGAAGAGAAAAGGAAAGAAAAAGAAAGGAAGAAATAGGAAGAGGAAGTAAATAGAGAAAAAGAGGAAAGAAAGAAGAAGCAAGAGGAAGAAGAAAGAAAGAAAACATAATAAAATTTTGAGTTGAAGCAAAGATGGAAGATTATAATGCAAGAATTAGCATTCTTGCCTAATATGGAGCATGTGAAAAAGGAATTTAGGAAGGTAGAGTTTCAGCGTAAAGTTGACATATCTTATGTTGCACCAATGGTCACAACTATTGTAGCATTAGTAGCTAGCCCATCATCTGCAGTCAAACTATTGCTAGTATTATCTAATGATAATGATGACCAAAAAGGTTTGGTGGGCTCCTTATGAAAACTTCTGAGAAGAACAAGTCAATTAAAGCTTTGGAGAGAACATTGACAGAAGTCTTGGATATGATGAAAAGGATAGTTCATGCAACTGTTATGAATCTAGACTTGCAGGCTAAGGAAAAAGAGTTCGTGAAATCTTTTGATGAAGAATTCACAATCTTGACAGAAAATGATTTAGTGCAAGCACAAGCCAAGCATGATGAATCATTATTTGATACAATATGCACTAATGTGAGAAATGATATAAAATCACTTGATGTATGCATCGAGGATTTGAGGAAAAACATTGATGAACATAAGAAGTTGTATGGATAGTGTGTACTGTCATACAAGTACATGTCATATTTTGAGGATAAGATCAAAGGTCAAATGAGTGAGCTTCGAACACTCACTACAATGTTGTAGTTACCAGGAAGGTAGCATTGAAGAAAAACAAGGATGAAAAAAGGTAAGAAATCCGATTTCATTTCTAAAGAAGAAATTGATAATGAATCTAAAAGTAATGATGATGAAGTTGTTTGTGTTTCTATGAAAGAAGATTCTGATGAAGATGAGAAAACTACATTGATTTCATATGTAAACAAAAGTGGCTGATGGATAAGTGATAGTGGATGTTCAAATCATATGATTAGCGATCAAGATAAATTTGAGGATATTGGTCCATACAAAGGTGGATGTGTTAAATTTGGTAATGATATTCCATGTATTGTAAAAGGTAAAGGAACTATTCAATTGACTAACAAGATAAAATTTGACAATGTTTACTGGGTCAAAGGACTTAACTATAATCTATTGATTGTTTAATAGTTGAACAAATCAAGTTACAAAGTTGCATTCCACAATATGAAGGCCAAGATACATGATGTTGATGTTAAGCTAGTTGGAAGTGATGATCAGACAAGAGCTAACTTGTTCTATCTAGATTTATCTAATGAGACATATTATTTTGCATAACAAGAAGATGTTTGGTTATGGCACAAAAGGTTATGCCATGTAAATTTTGACAATCTGGTGGATATTAATAAAAAGAAGAAAGTGAGCGGATTTCCTAAATTAAAGAATCCTAAAAATGTTATGTGTAAACAATGTCAATTGGGAAAAATGACCAAGTCTAGTTTTAAGAGAAAAACATACACTTCCAGTGATATTTTGGAATTGGTTCATACTAACCTATGTAGACCCATTGATGTTCAAAGTTACTGTAAATATAAGTATTTCATTATATTTGTTGATGATTAATCTAGAATGATGACTATGATGCTTCTTAAAGCTAAATTTGATTCTTTATAGCTATTCAAGTGGTATTTAGCTAGAGTTGAAAAAGAAACAAGGAAGAGTCTGAAGTGCTTGAGATGTGACAAAGGTGCTTAATTCATTTCAAATGAGCTCAATACATTATGCAATGAAAAAGGAATTAAAAGAAAAATGTCAACACCAAGGACCCCTCTTCAAAATGGGATAGCTAAAAGGAGAAATAGATCAATAATGGATTGTGCAAGAATAGTGATGATAGAAAAGAGTGTATCAAAGAAAAATTGGAGATAAGTTGTTAGTACTATTGTCTATACCCTAAATAGAGTACAAGTCTAGAAAGGTACAATTTCTACACCTTTAGAACTATGGTATGGATATGCTCCTAATGTGAAATATTTCAAAATATTTGGAAGTAGATGCTATATGCTTAAAGATAATAGGAATAGAAAACTTGATGAAAATAGTGAAGAAGGTATATTCCTAGGATACTCCACCAAGAGTAAAGCTTACAAGTGTTTGAAATATAACACTAACAAAGTTGTGGAAAGTGTAAATGTGAAAATTGATGAGTTTATAGAAAGAAGTGACACTGCATGCAAAGAAGAACTTGAAGACTATAGTATATCCATCTATGTGGATGATGATGCTCCAAGAACTCCTAATGAACAAGAAAATCAAGTTCAAGTCTCCTAGTAGATAGGAAATGATGTAGTGCAATAAATTTCCAAGCAACAAAGAGTGGGTGTCGAGCAACAGACTAAAGATGCTGAGTCATAGATAGGAAATGTCAATCATTAGATATCAAATGTCAAGCATGTAGAGCATGAACCAGAACATGAACAAGAAATGGAAAATGTTCCTAAGATTATTTTCCAAGATGAACCTATAGAATAATAGAGAAGAAAACCACCAATGCTAGAAAATTTTGTAAAAAGACATCACAAACCTGAACAAATCATTGGTGATGTTGAATCAAGTGTTATGACAAGAAAGAAGCTCAAAGATTACACATGCTTACTTTGTGAATTTGAACACAAAAAAGTGAAAGATGATCTAGACAATGAAGATTGAATTCATGCAATGAATGAGGAAATTGAACAAATTGAGAAGAAGAATACTTCTACTTTAATGCAAAGACCCAAAGACAAAAATATCATTGGAACAAAGTGGGTTTTTAGAGACAAAACTCAGTGAGAATGGTGAAGTAACAAGAAATAAAGCAATACTGGTATGCAAATGATATGCTCAAGAAGGAGTTGATTATGGAGAAAAAAATTTCTCCTATGCCAAGACTTGAAGGAGTCATAACTATACATGCATGTTCAACATACAAGAATTTCAAGGTATATCAATTGGATGTCAAATTTTTATTTTTGAACAATATACTTGAGGAATAAGTACACATTGAACAAGTTAAATGATTTGTAGATCTAAGCAAGAGGAATATGGTGTGTAAATTGAACAAATCCCTCTATGGATTGAAACAAGCCCCAAGAGCATGGTATGAAAGATTTCTTAATTTTTTGATGAAGATTAGTTTTGAAAAGATGAATGATAACAATAATCTATATTTGAAGAATGGTGAGAACAATGAAGTACTGCTATCTAAAATATTTATTGATGATATTATATTTGGATGAAGAGCATAATTATACAAATCATTTGTTGATGGAATGAAGAAGGAATTTGAAATGTCTATGTTTGGTGAAATCAAATTATTTGTTGGATTACAAGTATGTCAAATGAAGTTTCATATTTTTATTATACAATCCAAATACATCAAGGAGATACTAAAGAATTTTGGTATGGAAGATTCAAGACTAGTGAGTACACCTATGCCAATAGGACATAAGCTACCTAAGATTGATGAATCTATTGATGTGAACTACACCTCATATAGATCCATGATTGGAAAATTGCAAAATGTTGTTCATAGAAGACTTGGTATTTCATTAGCACTTGGGATAGTTGCTAGATTTTCAAAAAATCCTAGGGAAACTTACATATGGTAGTGAAAAGGATAATGAGATATTTGAAGGGTAAAAAAGACTATGGATTGTGTTACAAGAGAAGTAATAGATTTGAACTTAAGGTATTCACTGACTCATATTAGGTTAATAGAAAAAGCACTAGTGGAGGTTCATTCTTTCTAGGAAAGAGATTGGTGTCATGGACAAACAAGAAACATAATTTTATTTCTCAATCAATAGCTAAAGCTAAGTATGTGGCAGCTACAATGAACTATTCAAACATTACGTGGATAAAGAAATTATTGAAAGGTGTGAAAGAGGAAATTATAGATCTAGTAGTCATCTATTGTGATAACACAAGTGTTATTAACATTTCAAAAACTCTAGTGATGCATACTAGGACAAAGCACATTACTACCAACTATCACTACTAAAGGGAACTAGTTCAAGACAAAGAAGTGAAGCTAGAATGTGTGCAAATAAAAGAACAAATCATTGACATATTCACAAAAGCCTTGCCTAAATATGCTCATGAATATATTAGAGGTAGGTTAGGGGTAATAACCCTAAACAAAGCTACTTAAAGAGACAAGGTGTATTGCATAAAATGTGCTAATCAAAATATCTTACACATTGATGCAACACAACTCTACTTTGGGAAATGCCTAAAGTAGATAGTCCAATACAACATAAAATATTAGTCATAGATAGATGATAGAAATCAGCCAGACATGCAAAAACTACATAATTCAAATGTATGAAGAGATTGAACCTAAGAAAGCTAAGTGTCTCTGGCATTGTTTTCAAAGAGGGAGATATATACTAAAAATAGAGAATATATAGAGAAATATACATAAATCTTATACTCCTTAAGAATTTTATGAGAATATTTTGTTCCTATAATTTTTGCGATGGGAAGAGTCTATTTTTCTTCTTCATGTTCACTATCATCTATTTCTTTTTTAGATTTTGACTTGGCCTTACTTTTTCAAGATTTTTGATTCATGGTGTTTTCTACATTTACTTGCTTATCATGCACAACTTTATCCACTTTGATATATATGCTTTCAATAATTTTAAATTCAAACCTTTGTTAAAAAAAATTTAAGCTTTACATTGAGAAGAATATCTTAAAAATATTCCTTCATCACAATGTGAATCAAAACTTCCAATGTTATCCCTAGAATTCTTAATAGAGTATTTAGTACCAAATATTTTAAAATGCTTAATTGAATTAGGATAACTATACCAAAGTCCATATGGTGTATCCTTATTTTTTACCATGAGTTGTGCCATGTTCAATGTGTACACTACTATATGGAAAACTTATTTCCAATACATGTTTCAAATTTTGGATTCATCCAACATAATCATTTTCATCCCTTTCATAGTTCTATTCTTCCTCTCAACAATCCCATTTTGGTTAGGAGTATTGGGTGTTGCATATTTATTTTGATGCCATGTTGTTTGAAATTGTTAATGAATGCTTTAGAAGTACATTCACCACCTTTATTTGATCTTAAATATTTTAGCCTTTTTGTTGTATTCTAAATCTGCATTTGATTGTTTTCTTTGAAATGACACAAATATTCAATTTTTCTTAGTATGGCTATAAATATTATAGTTGGAACATCTTAGACTATTCATCTTTCAAAAAGAATAACCATAGTGAAACTTAGTAAATCTCTTTGACACAAATCTACAATTTCTTAACCTATGTCCATATTGATGGCATACAAAGCAATACCCATCACATAAAAGAGAACATCTAACTTGTGATCATTTATCCATGAATGAAGAACTTGAAAATAATTATTTGTTATCATTAGAGACTTGTTAGAAATCTTCACTTTTCACATAATCTAATTTTGGAGTAGTGGATTACATATCTTAACTCTTATTTTCAGACATGAATATTTCATAAAGAGGTTTATCTTTAGTGTCACTAGAACAAAGCCTACGTTCAAATATGATTTTGATTAGATTATCTTATGTTCTTTTCTTACTTAATGTTTCATCCAAAGTAGTATTTTCATATATTTTTAAAGTTTCTTTAAGAATGTTACTACTTCACCTGCTAACTATGTGCATTCTTCTTCTTTATAATTTAATTCATTATTAGTAATATCAAGAATTCTCTTTTATTCCTCGTCTATTCAATTTATTAATTTAATTAACCTAGATTTATCTATGATATCTCAAGTCCACTAATTATCTCTATTAAGTGATTTACTAAAATTAATTAATTACACATTCACATAAGCAACTAAGTCTTTTAGTCCACCTATCTAGTCCATATCATGTGATACATCATCTTTGCACAAATAATTAATTTTAATTAACTCTATTTATGATCACCCATGTGTCCTATTTTTATTGGGTCAAAATTGGTTATGTGTCCTCAAAGAATGTGCCAGAGGAACACTTTTCCTCATGTGACCTGTCCTTTGAGACACGTCTCTTCGTGAAAAGTCCTCCCCATTTTCCCTATCCTATAGGAGTTAGTCAATCCATCTCATAGGATCAAAGATGACTCAGGAGACACTTGTCTAAATGTCCTCCTTGAGGGAACATTCTTCTCAAGGGTCTTGGTGAGATATGTGCCATGTGTCCCTTATTTTACTATCAAACATCTTTATGTATATGTGAGAAGAATCTCTTTCCTAGTTTTTCTCTCAACATCCTTAACGAAGTCAATCTCATTTTTCCACTTGTCCTACATTTTCTCTTCATCATTGGATTTTGCCACCTAGGATAGGGTCTTTTGTAATACCCCTCTTATCTTAACAAGTATCAGTAGATTTGGAGATAGTATAAATACACTTGGACGATGTTGGGGGTGAGGTTACTTTTGGCACTCCTAAATTTCATAACTTGCCAATCAATCCATATGTAAAACTATAAGATATTTTCAGAAATTCTTAATACAAAAGATTATACCTATCTACTCATAAAATAGCAATCAACTAGGTTCTTATGTTATAATATGTTTAGAAACATTTCTATACTTATCATAAACATATTTGGTTCTTATGATGTTAGATATTGCTTGAATCAGACACTTGATCATGTCTTATATAAATTTATTAAGAGATTAGGTCTAAGGTTTATTTGTATAATGCTTATATACTATTCTAGATTTGTTATTATGATTTCAATACCTTGTTTATAATGTTCTAATCAATATCATATGTTCTTAAAACTAACCCAACTAACCCATGATACCTTATATATATTTACTCTACCTAGTGTGTCTTTAGGATGAGGGGAGATTGTTGTAGTCAATTCTTTGGGAGATAAACATGATGTCATACTCCTCCTTCCTTGTTTGTCACTATTGTGTGTGTGTGTGTGTGTGTGTGTGTGTGTGTGTGTGTGTGTGTGTGTGTGTGTGTGTGTGTGTGTGTGTGTGTGTGTGTGTGTGTGTGTGTGTGTTCTATTTTATCAGTTGGTGGTGCATGTGTGTGTAGGTACTAGGAAATGGCTACACCTAGCTATACAAGTCTGAGCATGCTTCAAAAACCTTGAACCAATTGTTGTTAAATGGGAGATGGAACTATGATCCATATAGGTACCCTAAGCCTAGAAATTATAATTAGAGAATCATCTACCTTTTAGGGAACTTTTGAGAAATTCCCTCTAATTTGATATTGTGACACCTCATTTTCCAATGGTGGTTTTATGTATAAATGTGATCTTAAGTTGATGCAATTATATTATGCATGTGATTTATGTGCTCACGATTTCAAAATGTCTAGTATATTTATCCAATTATATATGGGTACACACATATATACCTGAATAAATATACAATTATAGTTAGCATATGTATGGAATTAGTTAAAATACACTATTTGGTGATTCTTAGTTTAATTAATAGATAAAGAAAAATAAATAGACTGAAAAATAATTGAATAATATACAAATTAAATAAAAGTTAAAAAAGGAACACACCTTAACCCTTTTTTGGAGACTTGAACACTTGACCCCTTAACTACTAAACCCATTATATATCATCTCATTTATTGTACTCTTCAAGGACCATAGTAAAAGGAAAAAGTTATAAGTTGCAGTTGATTTAGAAAGAAGAGAAAATAGAAACATTAAAAGATTATGGGAATCAAGCCCCTGACCTCATGGATGGAGGATGAGTTCCTTAACCATTGTACCACAAGAATCCTTTGATTAAGGACTACATGAAAACCTAGGCAATGAAATGATTAGTTCTAGATTGGAACAAAAATAAATAAATATATTAAAGGCTCAATTTATTTAATAAAAACTTAGGGGATGTCTATTGCAATAGATGCAACCAATGAAACAACATATAGTCACCTATAAATATGGGATTTTACCCAAGAAGAAAAACATTAGAAAGATTGGACAAAAACTATATAAAAATCAAATGCAAAAATATAGTTAAACTATTTAAGAAACCTACAAAAAGAAATCCCAAGAAATATAGGAAGGAGGAAGAAATAAAAATACCATGGAGGCTAAGGAAACTTGAATCTCTCACATAGGGACACAATCCTCAACCTTGCAGAGGAAACCAAGTAGGCTTAATCCTCTTTATCTTTCATGCTAAAAGCTTTCATGAATTAATTTACAAGAAAGAGATTAATGAATATAAGAAATTATTACTTGACTTTGTATCTAGATATCTCAATATTTATTATTATATTCTTTGGGTGTATGTGTTTTCATGTACATGCTTTATCCCTATGTACTTGAGTTTGGGTGGAATGTTAGGAGTTGAATTCCCTTGAGAAGGAATGACCATAAGGTTTTAGCCTAGATTCATCCCAGATGATGTTTGAAAAACCCTTGCATGTTCAAACTAAATTTGAAAATTCAATTCATAACATCTTTTATATTTTTTTGAGTTTTCTAGAATAGATACATTGGAATATTGTACATTCACAATCTTTCAGTTGCCTTGAACAATAGCACAACCTTCGAAAAATAAAAGTACAACATTAGGAAAGAAATGCACAACCATAAGAACTATAAGTGAAATTATAGATTAAAAAAATAAAACTATAATGAACAGATGCACATATATGGTTAATATATGGACAAATTTGATGAAATTGACAAATGTGTGGTTGTGCATAAAAAATGTGTAGGTATATGAGATGAATGCACATGAATAAGAAATGCATGAGAAACAATAGGAAACATTTTCAAATTAGATCTCTAGAGTTAGTTTTTAGCACCAACGTATAACATAAAATTAACATTTAAGTATAAGTGGCATAATTTTCCTTTCAAATACTTTAAATTACATTTTATGTTATATATCTTATACCTTTTGAGATAGGTTTCATCCGCATAGGAGTTAAAATATATTTTTTAGATTTTGAGGTTTTAAGAAATTTCAAACTTAGCCAGATTTCAAAAATTAACATTTTATCTTTTTTTTAAAAAAAATTTTTGATATTGTATCTACTTCTTAAGAATTTAATTTCAAGATATATGATATTCATTCTTGTAAAGTCTTTTATATTTTCTTGTTACATCTTATTTCTTACATAGTGAATCAGAGTTTAGTGGATTAACTTAGGGGTATGAGACCTTAGAAATGTGCCCTAAACTAATTTTCTTGAGAATGGTTGAATTGGATTTTTGATGAGTTCTTTTTGGTCACTAGAGGCTTTTGGATTTTTTGGTTCCTTATAAAATTAATTTCTTTATATCTTTCTCATTATATGAGGATTGTTCATGTGATTATTCTTGATGTATGTGTTAGGGTTTGGGACTAGGGGTATGGGACTCCAAGTGTATTTTTTTTTTCCTAAACTCATCTATTACTTTGGTTTTGGACTTGTGAGTAGGGTAAATATCCAAGGTGAGTGGCTCACCATTGGTGTTGGGGCCAAAAAGTGGCTTCCAAGGGATCCTATGTGTTAGAGACTAGAACCCTGTGTAGGTTGGCTCTACATGTAAGTTGGTTAATAAGTGATAATATTAACTAAAATAATGGGCTATGGGGTTTTTGGGATTCACATCAAATAAGATAAATATGGAGGTTTTGTTAGAGTACTCAGAGTAGGGACATACTACATATCCTATAAGTTTATATCTCAAAGGGTTGATCCCAACGCTATTAGACTGTGTCTATCTTAGTTGGAGTACTTAGAGAAAAGACATTTTGTATGATAGGGAGATCTTAAGCCTATGGGGTGGATCCCAACATATATAAAGGTACAATGATGCTCACCTAGATGTGGTCAAACATCTCACACATGACTTTTTTCTACTTGTACATTTTCTTTATGATTTAATTTTGGGCATTATACTATATGTGGCCTTATGTTACCTTGTACTTAATTTTGGGTATAAGCCTTAGATTACCCTAGAACCTATGTAGATCATGATCTTATCTCCTAGCTCAAGGGATTGGACCATTAATCACTCCATCTGGTTAGGTGGCAAAAAATATTTTTGAGTACTAATTGAGTTTTCATGGATGACTTTATATGGATCCTTGTTGAGTAGTTGGTTAAGATTGATTTTTTAAGTCTATTTATTACATTCCTTGGAACAAATCTATTTAATATTGTAATGTAAACTATTAATGAAAGACCAAGTCATATGTATATGCATCATGAAATGAAAATATGTGTAATAAGGGTAAACAGTAACTCTAGGAGAAATAAAAGGAAATGTGAACATATTATATTATTTCAAAAGATTATTAATGTTATGATGATATCATGATATTGTAAATTTTCTTGTATCTAGATGAATGTATGATGAATAAAATAACCATGTACTCTTCATATAAAACAATATAAGTAATCAGTGAATGAAAAATGATGTGCTTTATATGTATGGTTGATGTTTTAAATACATTTCATGTATCTTTATTGCACATTAAATAGATACATTTGATTATATGGATTAAGACATTAGTTCCTAATTTGGAAATGGTTGTTAAGATGGATAATGCATCAAATCATAAGTAGACATAGAACTACTAGATGGATTAACTTCAATAGAAAGGATGAAATGCTAGAATGGAAATTAAGTAAACTATTGATAAGAAATACTTGTTGATTTGATTCAATAAAAAAATCTAATATATATATATATATACATACATATATATATATGTATATATATATATATATATGTATACACACACACACACACACACACACACACATATATATATATATGTGTGTGTGTGTGTGTGTATATATACATATATATATATAGATATATATATATACATATATATGTATATACATATATATATGTATATATGTATATTATATGTATATATATACACATATATATATATATATATTATATGTATATATATTTATATATGTATATATGCATATATATGTATATATATATTCATATATACATATATATGCATATATAAATATATATATATGCATATATGTATACATATATACATATACATATATGTATACATATATACATATATATATATATACATATATATATATACATATATATACATATATATATATATATATATATATATTTATATTCACCAAAATTTATGTCAAATTGTCTTATCCTTTCATATTCCCTCATGAGACATTACATCTTCTCAAAATCTATAAAAGGAACCCCCATTCCCTCGCGCACAAAAAAAAAGTACTCTTAGTATTCAAGAAATTGGCATTCAAGTATTCTTTAGCAATAACAAATCATCAATCAATTCATAGCATTTTCATAATAATATCATAGCTCCATAGGTTCTTAGTTCATCCATCATCATTCATCATTTCATTTAGTTCATAGAGAATTCTAGGTAGATTTAATTGTATTTGAAATCATAATTCTCCAATGCCTTGAAGCATCTTGAAGGAAGGTTCTAGTTGAAGTCTGAGAGCTCAAAAATACAATAACTCAAAGTTTATGAGGATAATGGAGGCACATTGTAGCTGGCAAGTAAAGGTAAAAGTCACATTCCTAACTTACTTTATTTTGTATTCCTTCATTGGGTATGCATACTTAGATTAGATTAGTTGTCTTATAGTCTTTTCTGTATTGTCACATAATTTTGCATACATCAGAATCACTCTTATCAATAGGTTTGGATTGGTGCTCTTAAAATGACTCACTTGTAATAAATAATGATTAAGCATTGTACAAATTTATGAAAAGGAAGTAAATTCAGTAAGAAAAATATTATGTCTAATTTTTTTTTATACGTTTGCAATAAATATATGTCCTATATCAATATCAAGCATAGGATAAGAAATACAAGCATGCTAATGCTTAAATCTACCAATAAAATCAGTCACTTTCTCCTTAAGACCTTGTGTAAAATGTATCAAATCAATCAAAGAGACAGAAAAACCAATATCATTATGAAATTTTTGTATAAAGGTATTAGAAATTTTATGAAAATAATCAATAGAGTAAGGTGGAAAAGAGAAATACCATATCAAGTATTTGTTATAGAAGGTAAGAGAAAATAACTTAGGTAAAGTCCTATTATCATGAGAATAGTCACTACATAGAACTTGGAAACTCTTAAGATGTTTCACAGTATCACCTTTGTAATTATAAGTGTCAAGGAAAGGCATATCAACTTGTGAAGGAGCAACGATATGAATAATGTCAAAAGAAAAAGGACTACCCATATATCATGTAAGAATGTTAAAGTTAGATTGATTAAAGGAAGAAAGTTATTGTTGCAAAGAAGAAATAGTCTGAGAAAGACCAAAGATAGTAGAATCATTAGATGAAATAGGTGGAACATGTTCATTCAATACACTAGGAAGAGTGAATGAATTATCTGGAATAGAAGGGACAATAGTTGGAACACTATGAACCAAAGTAGACGGATTAGGATAATTTAAAAGGAACACTGTTATATGAAGGTTGTGATGTAAGAAAGGAAACATTCAGAACACTCACAAGAAAAGAAGGAATAGGAAAACTACCAAGAATATTAGACAACTACATAGAAGTAGTCAAAATAGGAGTAACATAAGTGGTAATTTCAGACATAGGAGAAGACATAGGAAACACAACTTCAATAGTAGAAACATGTAGAGCCATTCCTAGTTCAAATGTAGTTTGAGTTAAATGATTAACATGAGTATGGACAAAGTGAGTAAGACCGTGTAACAAATTAACACCATGTTCATTATTACAAATAACTTGTTAAGAGCATCAAAAGAAGTGATAGTTTTAGTATTGTGATTTTATTAAAGAATCCAATCATGCATTTTATCAATCTTGGTAGCAAGTTTATAAACTTGTTTAGGAGTAACCCCCAAAGCCTTATCCTCATCATGGGATGAGTGGGAAGATTCATGCTCCATAGAAGGATTAGGATAATAAGAAACCATAGGGTCACTAAAACTCCTATGGCAATGAGAAGAGGAATCCAAATAAAAAAGAGTGATGAGTCTACAAATTCTCCTAATAGGGATACTATAAGTAGGGATAAAGGTAGGAATGTTCATACACTAAAGAAATCTAACCTTACGATATGAAGTAAAACATAATTTAATGTAAATAATATATAAAACATGCAAAGATAGATCACAAGACAATACAAGAGAATACAAAGATCTAACTTTTAATAAGAAATCTAGCACCAAATAAAAAGTGTAAATGTCATAAGTCAAGTTCACCAATTAATGAAAAGTTACAACTATGAATCAAGGTTATGGGACCTAAGCTCATTAAATAACCCCTATCATTACATAACAAAGAGAGGAAAGTCAAGGAAATAGGTCCTTTCAATCCCAACTCTAAAGAACTAGATCTATAAGGATTAGTGCTAACCAAGGAAGAAAGAATTGCTAAGGAAAACTAGGTTTAGGAAGAGTGAGGGGAAAGATAACTAAATCCTTGAAAAGCTTGGATGATATGATAAGATAGAGCTAGATATAAGTAAGTATATTTAAAAGATAAATAAAGTAGAGAAAAGACCTTTAGAATCTAGTTTTATACTTGTTATAATGGTCAAAATGGATAGAAATGTATAGATCTAGGCCTAAAATTGCACAACAGACAAAACCTAGAAATCATTCGACAATCTATTCAAATTGAACTAGATGATTAGGGGTGACCTAATAATTGTTGATATATTAGGGGCAACCTATTCAACCCTAATAGAATGAGTTTGACATTGATTCTAATTTCAAAAATTTAAAGAAGCTAAGAAGGGTACTCATATCTACAACCTATTTGTTGTTGTGGTATCTACAAATTACAATAAGGAAGGGTTTTTGTTGTTAATGGGGGTTTTGACTTGGCCAAACCACAATTTAGGAATTAAAATTGAAATTAAATAACTAAAATAGCATTAATTTAAAGTAAATATACAAATTCATATTACTATAGTGGGATCTCCCAAATCGAATGTAATGTGCTTACTTCAATTGATTTGGATCAAGAAGATGAAGATGAATGGATGTAGAAGACGCAACAAAAGATCTTGAATGGATTGAAGGAGGTATTGAAGATGACTCCTACAATAGCTTTAATTCTTGAATCCTTGATCTTTAATAGAGGAATTCTTAAAGAATGTTTGAAGGCTTGAAGACTTGAAAATGTGAATGCTTGAGCACTAGAATTCTTGGATCATGGATTTTATATTGTTGTGTAAAATGGAGAAAATGGAAAGGATTAGATAGAGAATGAAATTTACTAAATATCATATATTGGCATGTCTATAACTTAACACCCTAAAGGTATCCAAACAAAGGACCCAAAATAGGGCCAAATCAGGGTTGCATTGTGGCCCTGATTAGCCCATCAAGGGAACACTACATTGGTGATTGATCAAGGGCACACTACACCCTTGATAACCAAGGCCTAGAACCTCCAAGATCCCAAAATAGGTCCTAGATCCTAGAAATTAGGTATAGAGTTTGGCATATAGTTATTTGGGTGTGGAGAGTAGATTTTGAGTGATTAAATTAAGGGAAGAACCTATAAGGATAGATCCTACCTCAATCTTAACACTATGAATATAGGATCTTTAAAGATGATCTATTATGTTTAACACCAATTCCACCTAGGCGAAAGGAAGGAAAATGGAAGAAAGAAGGATAGATGCAAGGAGATTGATGATCTCATATTGTATAGGTGCTAAAATTTTATTAAATTGGAGTGCTTACAATTTAAGATTGCATAGATAATATTTATATTTATTTATTATAATAATAAAATTAATGTATAGCCTAGGTCATCTAAGGTTTTTTGAGATAACCTCACTAATTATTTTGGGTATGTTTGTGTTTTAAATCATTACGCTTCAAATTACCTGATGAGAATAGAATACATCTAGGGGCAGCTAATTCCCATCTACAACATATCCTTTTGGACGATCGAGCAAACTATAAGGCTAGACCTTTCTTCTACTTTAGGCTCTGCAAAACCTAGGTGGGTGGACCTATTATATTCTTCATATGGTACCAGTGTTCCAAAAAGAATACAACTGAATCTAAAAAAAGAAGAGAAAACCCTTAATCTTCTAACACTTATGCAAAGATCCTAGACATGAAATAGCTAATGACATGACCTAAGAACTTGATAAGCCAATCGATGGCAACACTTTTTAGTTCCTTCAACATTAAAGGGAAAAGATATTTGATTAACGATGTTTATTTTAACCAAAACCATGATATGAACAACATAACACTTTGATCTTTTAGCTGATCATTTCCTTATCTATTGGGCAATCCTATAAACCCCTAACACACATCTCTAAAATTCATTGACATATCTTATACATTAGGACCTTCTTAATTTATCTGTTCACCTTGTGAATCAGACATCTGCATCTTTTTGAACCTCATACTTAGCCTATCTTTTCATGAGATTTGCAATCTTATGATGATAAACCAAGAATTTATATGACTCATTAAGTCATAAGAAAAATAAATCAACATATACAACCTAGAACAGATTGAAACTAATTTTCATACTCTTTGTTTACAAAACACAAAAGATAAAAAACAACATGAATGAGACACAAGATATCAAAATGAAGATTAACTTGCTACTGCATTTTATTCATTTCTTTGAAACAAATATAATAAGATGCATGAAATTGAAAAATAGAAATGCCTAACAGATCAGAACTATCTTTATTCTTCTTTCTTCATGTTCATTACAAGAGAAAATTTAGAAGAAAATGCTATCACAACCATGAGTAACTTTCTCCAGAACTAGAACCCTGGTCTCACAATAGTGAGAAAAATCTCAAGATTGGAACCTCTACCATGAATAAGAAAGAGAGAGATATAGGAAAAGAATGAAATCCTAGATCTAATCTAGAAGTGACATGTGTCCACTTGAATCTTCATTCCCTATTGTTGCAAAACTTCTTTCATCTTTCTACAACATAAATCTGGTATGATTCTCATCATTGTTTGTAACCAACTTGCAAATATTTCTTCCTTAGTGATGAAAACACTTTGCCAAAATATCTTAAATGCATCTAAAATTGTAATGCCCCACCAAAGGATCCAAAGAATCAACCTAAAGTTTCACTAAATTTGGTAGCATTTTTTTTTTTTTTAAAACATGAAAGTTAAAACTATTCATAACATAGTAGCGAAAGCAATAACAATATCCAACTGAAAGTAATCATAAACAGACATAATAGGTTAAATTCTTCATGGATCCCTTAACATTGAATCACATCTAATTTATCTAATTATGTTTCCATCTAAATCATCTATTCATCTAACATCACATCCTCATGAAATAATAATGATACATCCAATGTACTTAAACAACATACAAGTGTATATGAAAGGCTTAAAAGAATATACATCTGTGTAAATAAAGTACATCATCATCTAATTCCAATCCATGATGCAATAACATAAATGAAACCACAAATCATACATGATACATCATCATAAAAGATATAAACATCATGATAGATAACCATTTTTTTTACAAACATAATTAACTAAGTGCAGGGTTCCTCCCAACTGTAAATAGCATCATTAGACCATCATGGATCCTAGCCATACCTCTATGCGTAACATTCCAAATCACCGAAGAGATCATCAGTATTAACATAGTAGGAATATCACTCCTAAATCATACTACATCATATGCAAAAAGTAATCTAACATGCAAAGTAAAGCATAAGATAACATCATCTAACATATACAAATCATCAATGTGAGGATACATGTCCATCATCATAATCCATGAAGATAGATGCCAGCAAAGAATGCATCAACCACGGTGTCTCAAATGGATCTCATATGGTAAGATTGAAAAAGCACTACCACCTAACCACGTGGAACTTAAATGGTCCACTCCCATCGCGTTGAGGAGATAATATCAAGTCCCAAATAGGTTATTAATATCACATACCATAATACTCTCTAAGTCCAGGAATCCCAAAAGTATACTAACTCAAAGGTTCCAACACAAAATTGACATCTAATCCCAGAGGCACACAATGACATGTAGGAAACCTACTCTGTAAGTGGGCAAGTGTCATCGCATAAATCATGTAGAAGTTACCCTAGCAGTTAGCTTAGGACTCCAAGGTCCCTACTGATCCTTATGTGGCCACTCATATCCTCTCATAGTGACAAGGCATACTATGGAATGCAAGGTCACAACCAAGCATTCTCTCTACTCCCATCCTAGTTTGTACTAGCACTCGAGGCATGGGCAAGAACATACAATTATCTTATTAGGTTCATTTAATCTCCATTTAGTGTAAATGTTTTCACTTATTAAAAAAACTTACAATGAGTTACCCTAGTAGCCACTTAGGGCCCCAGGCCCCATTGCAAGCCACTTCCTGACACTACAAGTAGATAACCTACCCTAAGCTCATGGAATCATAAATCTCAAAATCACCACAGTCCTATAAAAGCGACTGAAAAAATACCAAAAGATAATCCACAATAAGAACATCAATTATCCATAATAAAAGCATCAAATCTCCATGAGCAACTGAAAAACATCCATAGATAATCATGACCACAACAGTTCTCTATTGGCAATTGAAGGTATCACTGATAATCAAAAGTATCCATTGGTTCTCAATAACCAAAATATATCTCAAAAATCATACCGATCGAAGACTCCAAAATGGTTGAGTCAAAACATGTCACAACATGACATCATCAAGAAATAAATCAACATTTCAGTCCCATCATGGTGATTGGAAAGTAATCCAAGGATAACTGATTGATGACTCAAAAATGGTTAAATCAAATGTCTTAGATACATATAACTCAGCTTCATTCAAGAAGACTGATGAGCAATAACAATCAATAAATACAAACATCTTATAGAGAATACCATCACATTACCATGGTTGGGTTTATAAAGAATCAAGATCTAAACATCATCATGACATCACAATCACATAACCCCTGAGCCTCTGGTAGACATCCTAAGACTGGTCAACACTAGTCAACCCAAAAAACCCAAAACAAGAAGCATAGAGAAAACACAATGCAAGCACATGTTTTGGTTTGCTAAAATTTACATAGCTAAGTGTGGGGTTTTCAATTTTCTGTTTGCAAGTATACTTCAAGTATATAAGATTAATCATTTGACCTACAAGTCAACCCATTTTTTCCCTTGATAACATTATCCTTCCATTATTTAAAATTACATTCTAAGAATAACTGAAGGATAAATATTTACTCATTAAATCATTTGACACTTAATAAAATCATTCGCTTTATTTTGCTAAGATCAATATTACTAATTGAATAACTTTTTCTTATCATTAATTCAGCTTCTCCAAGCAAAACCAAAGAATCATATTCTTTTTGAATTATAAGAAAGCCAGTTATCAATCTTTGAATAAGAAGATTATAACAACAAAATGAACTAGTCCTACTTTAACACCATGCTTTATTAATTAATCTTAATTAAATCATCTAATTAAATTAACTAATAACATACACAATCCATGACTTATATCATTCTAATACATACAGGATCAATTAGGCCAATCTAGAGATCAATTATTATAGGAAGAGGTTTTAAATTATAATATTAGAAAACCCTTTTTGTTCAAAAATTATGTATGCATTCTCTTTAAAAAAATAATAATAATACAAAAATATATGTATATATACATACATATATATTTAAATGTTGAAATATATTTTATTAAAATCCACAAACATATATATGGAATGTATAGAAATTAGAAACGCTAGCTTCCATTCATGAAAAGAAATTACTTGCATAAAATCCATGCATGTACATACAATATATATATATATATATATATATATATATATATATATATATATATGCTAAGCTAAACGGGCAATGGCAAGAATAGGTGCATCATGTAGATCCTGACTAGTAGGTGACTACGACTCCCTTCCTTAACCACATCAGAAATGCCATCCAAGAACAAACACACACACCATACACATGCAAATATGGGGTAACTATCCATCAGAAAACACATGTGATAATAAACCATCTAACTAATCAATAGCTGAAAGTAATGTAATAATCATCATGTATACATGTAATGTAGAGTCTAATTAATCACATCACATATCAACTGAATCCATAGCATAATATCTGATAGTCTCAAAATAATGCTGCTAACTATCAACATAATCTAGTCTAAAAAGAATTCGACAATGATAGCAAAAAAAATGTGACCTAGGGGCAGGCACTATAGAAATGCTGATAATACCTTCATCAAATTGATTTAGAGGTGACAAAAATTGTTCCTAATTGCACTTGTACTACCTCTAGCAGTCATCCAATTCATCATTTCACCATACATCAAATCTAAACTACCCCAACTAAATGAAACTAAAAAATGGGTATCTAAAAAAAAACCTTGCATAACTTGAACATAAGGCTTCCTATGCAAAAAAAAATCTAAAAAATGGAAAATTCACTTTCTCTCAGTTTTGGTGATATATAATAGTCATATATATGCTTATCAAGAATGCCCAGAATATCATTTTGAATTTTAGGTCATTGGACTGGCTTCATAGGTTTGCATATGCCTTTGAAACTTTATGCAAAAATTTGAACATATTCTAAAGTTCAAACTTTAGTATAAAACTCTTTTGATTTAAAAACATCCTCCATGTCAAAATTAGAAAATAAAAAAATCATTATTTTCTTAATTTTGATTTTTTCCTCTACCTATGGATTGAGTCAAACTAGTTTGAATTTCTTGTGACACATGTCACATTGTGATTCACTTGATTTATTCCTTATCACATATTATATTAGTGCATATGTCACTCAAGTGTTATGTGGCACCACTAGATTCATCCTTGTTTTGACACATCTACTTGGGTCATGTGTCACATGGCAGCCTCTGATTGGGTCACCATGTCACTATCCTTGTTAGCATGGTCGCCATGTAATCATGACATAATGACATCATGACACATGACACCTCTATCCACATCACTGTCTAGTTATCCACCTTGTCATCATGCCATGTCACAACTACCACATCACTAGCCCTACCATGTGGCAGCATGTCGCTATGTCACTATGCCATCTTAGCACTGCAATGTCACTAGCGACATAGTAACCTTACACCACGTGTCACTTTCTACTATGTCAACACCTCAAGAATCATGTTAGGCTTAGAAAATTTTTCCATGTGTCCTCCTATAATTCACCTAGCTGGCTTCCACATGTCACATTTTAGTTGACCGCTAGGTCCATGTCATCAGCTGATGTCATCACTTAGTCTACATGTTTGGTCCAAAAGTTTGACTTTCTTTACCCTCTAGCTAGCCATGGGCCCCATGCATGAAGGCTTTGGCTTATAAAAGCCTAGTGTCTTGTTAGACACTTAAGAGCTGAGCATTGAAGTATTTAGAAAACAAAAATCACCCTCACCACATGCATGTGGGATAATACATTATGAATGTTTTCTTCCATTTACCACTAGGGAGATGGTCCAACATGGTGCCCTTGTTTCTCACTCTATCCTTCCACATCGACACAAAAATTTACACATTGCAAAATATTAGGTAGCTAACCCCAAGCTACTTCAACCATAATGTCTTGGGGCATGGGATTGTGGGAGTAGCCGATGGAAGTAGGTCAAGCCACATGAAAATGGATAGTCTTGGATCAGGGACTAAGGGGTTGCCCTTGTGTGGCATAACTACATAAAGCTCTCTCTCTTTGGTCAAGGACTAATGTAGGGAGGGATCAAGAACTAGGGCCAAAGGCACACCCAACAGTCCAAACCACCATGCAAGAGTTAACACAGCGAAAACACAACACAAAGGATAGAAACCAAAGGAGGAATAAGGGTAAACACTTTTATTGATTCATCAATCATTAGAATGCATGCCTAGCTATAAATCCTTCTAGGTTATGGCTAGATACAAAATACATTCAAATCCATGATCCATCTTCAAATTTGGATTTCCAGACACATATGCTTCCAAAATTCACATCTTCTAAGTTTTTCCTAAAACTCAATCCTAGACCTCCTTAAATACTGGTGTGGCTATAGGTCATCCTATCACAAAATTAAACCTTATACTAAATGCATACATAGCCACAAGTTGGCTCACATCAAATATTAATGACTAATATCAAAATTAAGTATGTGCAAGGTCAGCCCAAACTAGAACCAAACATAGGAAACTTGGTAAAAGAAGGACCAAGACAAATATCGGTAGTCAGCACCAACAGGAACACTTGGCATCAATAGTAACACTCGACACCAACAGATTCACTTGGCATATGAACCAACACTTGGTCAACACTAGATTGCTATAGTTACTCGACATCCACTAAAGCTTTAGTAACTCAGAATCCATTAGAGCTATAGTAACTTGACACCAACATGTAGAATTAACAAAAACAAGCAGGATAACAAGACAACCTAGGATGCTCTTACATCAGACAACCAAGGTTGAAAGAAATGGTTCCCCTAAATCATTGAGATATCACAACCTGAGTTGAATTCAACCTAAATCAAGAAATCCATGAAGCATCTTCAATAGGTTTTTTCTTCCACTTCACCAAATATTCATAGTAATCTTGTCCTCTTGTGCTCTTCCCAACTCTTTGATCCAATATATGTTCAACATCTTCAATTTGCTTCTTAGGATAATCTTCTGACACAACAACTTCATCATCTGACTTGTGATACTTATACAAATCAGCAATATTGAATATAGGAGATATATCCATGTCATTAGGTAACTCAACTTCATAAGAATTCCACTCTCAAACTTCTTCAAGATCTTACAAGGTCCAAACTTCTTTATCTTTAGCTTACTATAACATGAAATCTTCCTTTCTTCAAATGAACCATCACCTCATCACCAACTTCAAAATCATGATGTCTTCTAGACTTATCAAAATTCTCCTTATACTTTTGATTACTTTGTTCCATCCTCAACTTCACATCCTTATGCAAATATTCCATAAAATCAAAAAATTCTTCCTCTACAACATTTCTCTTTTCTTCACCAGCAATATATCTCAAATCTGATATACCTCTAGGTTGCATCCCAATAACAATCACAAAAGGTGTTTTCCTTGTACTCCTATTCATAGAATTATTATATGCAAATTCAGCTTGTGCCAACACTACTTCCCAATTACTTGGCTTATCTCCCACTAAACATCTTAGCAAATTACCTAAGCTTCTATTCACAGCCTTTTTCTATCCATCTGTTTATAGATGGAATGTAGAACTAAACTTCAACTTAGTACCCATCTTCTTACACAATGTCTTAAAAAAATAACCAACAAACTTGTTATCTCTATTAGAAATAATGCTTCTTGTTAATCCATGCAATCTCACAATCTCTTTAATGAAAATGTTAACATCTAATGTCTTCTTACATGGTATGAAATGAGCCATCTTAGAAAATCTATCCACATACCCCTTCATTGTCTTAGGTAATCCAAGAACAAAATCCATATTGATGTCACTCCAAGGTTTCTCAAGAACAGTAATAGGTGTATACAAGTTAGTTTTGACTTACTCCTTTTGCAACTTGACAAACTCCACAACTCTTCACAAAGTTCTAAGAATCCTTATACATTTGTGGCCAATAATTCTTGTCCTTTAGCAAGCTCAATGTCTTATCACTTCCAAAGTGTCTAGCCAATCCACCACTATGCTTTTCCTTAATCAAATTCAACCTCATAGAACTTCTAGGAATACACAACTGAATACCTTTGAACAACATACTTTCTTGAATAAGATACTCAACATACTTACTTATGTGATCTATTAAACTTGGTTCTCTACACTCTCTCCATGTCTCAAAAAAATTAGGGTCAATATCATACAACTTTGTCATGTCTTCAAAACCAAGAACTTCAACCTTCATCTTAGATAATAAAGAATGTCTTCTGCACAATGCATCAACAACTCTGTTAGTAACTCCACTCTTATGCTTAATGAAAAATGTGAAATTCTACGAGTACTCAACCCACTTCATATGTCTCCTATTCAATTTATGTTGACTACCCAAGTACTGTAAAGGTTTATGATCAGCGTACAACACAAACTCCTTAGGAATCAAATAATGTCTCCACTTCTTCAATACTTGAACAATATCATAAAACTCTTGATCATACACATAATACTTCATTTTATCATCATTCAACTTTCCACTAAAGAAAGCAACAATTTTACCCTCTCTACTTAATCCAGCTCTTGCACTACCTCTAGCATCACATTCAACTTGAAATACCTTATTGAAATTAGGAAAAGTCAATATAGGTAACTCAAAAACCTTTTGTTTCAAAGTCTCAAAACTCTTATCAGATCCATGTGTCTACTTGAATTCCTTTTTATCTCCTCTCATTGTCTCAGTCATAGCATTACAAATAGAACTAAAATTTCTTATGAACTTTTTGTAGAAACTAGCCAAACCATGAAACAATCTTACCTCACCCACATTCTTGAGTGTAAGAAATTCCAAAATTTGTTTTTACCTTCTTGGGATCCATCTTCAAACCATTAGCTGAAATCACAAATCCCAAATACACAATCTCCTCTTGCATAAAAGAACACTTCTTCAAATTAAATATCAACTTCTCCTCTTTCATTCTCTACAATACTTGTCTAACACACTCAAGATGTTCTTCCTTAGTCTTACTAAATATCTGAATTTTATCCAAATAAACAATCACAACTTACCCAAAAATCTTTTTAGAACTTCATTCATCAATCTCATGAAAGTACCAGGTGCACTATTCAACCCAAAAGGCATAACCAACCATTCATACAAACCAATCTTTTGTCTTAAAAGCAGTCTTCCACTCATCACCTTCTCTGATTCTTATCTAATGATAGCCACTCTTCATATCAATCTTGGTAAAATACTTTGCTCCACTCAAGCAATCTATTATGTCATCCATCCTTGGCATAGGAAACCTATATTTCACTATGATCTTGTTAATAGCTCTTGACTCAATACACATTCTCCATTCTCAATTCTTTTTAGGTGCTAATACAATAGGTACAACACATGGATTCAACCTTTCTTTGATCAAACCTTTCTATAAAAAATCATACACTTGTTTATTAAGTTCTTCATTCTTTGTAGGTGTCAATCTATATGGTGCTTCGTTTGGAAAACTAGCTATAGGAATTAGATCCATACAATGACTTATACTTATCATTGGAGGTAAACCATTAGGTATATCCTCTATAACAATCTCTTTATACTCGTTTAACAATTATACAATTTCTTTTGGTACTCGATCAATACTACCAGTTGTCACTCGATCACCATTGAGTGGTACTTGGTTAACATTGTTTTCTAGCACTCAGTTACTATTGAAAAATTGAGTCTTCTTGGAATTATAGAAAAATAAACTTGATTCTTCTTCATTTCCTTTTCAAATTGCTTTCCATTAACCATTCACATTCTTATAGCAATAAAATTAACCTCATATAGACTTTCAATCAAAGGTAGCAATATTTGTTTCTTCCCATTCATCCAAAGAGTATATTGATTCAATCTTCCATCATGTATAGCATATTTATCTTATTTCCAAGGTCTACCCAACAAAATATGACAACAATCCATAGGCATAATATCACACAAAACTTCATCAATGTAATGTCCAATCTTTAACTTCACAAGGCATTTCTCACTTACCAATATATTATGCTCATCTTTGATCCATGAAACATGATAGGGTTTAGGCTACTTCAGCCTCTACAGTTGAAACTTTGTAACCAGATCTTTTGATGCCAAATTTGTTGAACTTCCATTCTCAATGATCAGTTTGCAACATTTTTCATCCATCTTAGATCTTGTCTTGAAAAGACTTCTACTAAGGATAGGTTCCTCATCACTTCCCTTATTACATAAGGTTCTTCTTAGTATCAAATTTTCTCCAGCCTTAGGTCCACTTGGTGAACCCTCATCAACTCCTTGAATCACAACATTTTTTTTACCTTTCCCTCTTTCAAAGGATTTACATTCAAAAGATATATGTCCCTCTTTACCACATCTAAAACAATTACCATGAAAACCACCTCTAAAATAAGAATTACCTTTTCCTTGGTAATAATTAGTACCTCCTTGGTAATAATTACCAACTTTCCATTTGGTCTTGCCTTTTTCATCATTCTTCCATTCAAATTTTCCCTTATCTCATATAGAATTATCAAATCTACCACCTTTACCATAAGATCTACCTGTGCCTCTCTAAAATCTACCACCTCTACCTCTTTGTCTTTGTTCATGCTTCTTTTTCAAGATCTCCTCAGCTTTCAAGGCATATTGGTATGCTTCTTCCACACTTTCTAATTTCACAAAACTTATTTCATCTTGAATTCCAAATCTCAATCCATTTATGTATCTTGAAATTTTATTAACATCATCATCCACATGTCTAGATTTGATGTCCAACCTATAGAATTCCTCAATATTCTCCTTCATACTCATGTCTCTTTGCCTCAAATGTTGCATCTTTCTCAACAAGCTAACTTGTTAATCAACCAGAAGGAATTTTTTCTTTACTCTGTTTACCATCTTTGGCCAAGTCTTGATCTTTTTCTTTCCTCTCCTTTGTCTATCAATTTGCAAATACTCCCACCACAATGAGGCATGACCCTTTAACCTTGTAAAAAAAAATTTCACAATCCTATTATTAGGAGTATTTTCATACTCAAATAACTTCTCCATATCAGAGATCAAATCCAACATAGCATTGGTATCCAATTTTCTATCACAAGGAACAACTTCTACAATAGGCTTTGAATTTGACTGAGACAATACTCTCAACAACCTTGCTTCATCTTGGTCTTCTTCAAGTTCTAGATTAGGGTTTAGTGCTACTACTTCATCATCACTTACATCATCAAGATGTGCTCCTCTTTTTTAGGCTATATCCATAGCATCCAATCTGGCTGCAATTTGTCTCAATGTATCTAATATTGCATTATCAGTATTTCCTCTACCTTGAACCATCTTTACAAATTAGGTTCCTATAATATTGTGAGCCTCTACAAGTTATAGGTCAAATCCATAGATCTACAACCCTACAACCCAATTCACTTAGGGTTATACATGATCCAATCACCACAATGATGAACCTCAAGCTTTGATACCACCTAACACACGGAGGGATGAAGAACTAGGGTCAAAGGCACACCCAACTATCCAAACCACCATGCAAGAGTTAACATAGTGGAAACACAACACAAAGAACAACAACCAAAGGAGGAAGAAGAGTAAACACTTTTATTGATTCATCAAAATTAGCACACATGCCCAATTCTAAGGCCTTATGGGTTATGGCCAAATACAAAATACATTCAAATCCATGATCCAACTTCAAATTTGGATTTCCAAACACATATTCTTTCAACATTCACATCTTTTAAGTTCTACCTAAAACTCAATCCTAGACCTCCTTAAATACTTATGCGGCCATAGGTTAGTCTATCGCAAATTAAAACTTACATTAAATGCATGCACATCCATAATTTGGATCACATCAAATATTAACTACTAATATCAAAATTAAATACATTCAAGGTTGGCCCAAACTAGAACCAAACACAGATAACTCGGTCAAAGGACTAAGACAAATACTAGCACTTGGCACCATCAAGAACACTTGACATCAATAGAAACACTTAGCACCAATAGATTCACTCACCACATGAAGGAACACTCGATCAACACTAGATTTCTATAGTTACTCGGGATGCACTAGAGCTATAGTAACTCAACATCTACTAGAGCAATGATAACTCAGCATCCACTAGAGCTATAGTAACTTGGAACCAACATGCCAATTGAACAAAGATGAGTAGGATAACAAGACAACCTAGGATGCTCCTACATCGAGGACTAGTAGTGAGCAACAACATCCCATTGTGCAATTTCAAAAACCCAAAATACTTTATCCTTTCCCATAAGAAACATAGGGCACTTGCACCAAAACATTGATTCCTTTCCACCTATCACCATTGATCAAACTGTGGACCCTTACTCATCCTCTTCCCATGACTAGAGTCACTTCACTTAGACTCTAGTTTCCCTGCTAGTTGAGGCCTCCAAGCATTAGCTTCATTCTTCTCTACTAGCATTACCTCCTCTTCTGCTCTCCTGGCATTAACTGCTTCCTCACATCATCCATGCCTTCTCCCTCCAAAATGGCACTTGAATGTGTTCTTAAAAATGAAGATTTTTTTAATGTTCATGCATTGGCTACTTTTGAACATGAATATGGTGATACTTTTAATGCCTCTTGTATTTGTCAGTGAAGAAACAAATTCACTTCCTCACTACCAAATCTCTTCAAACAGTGGCTCCTTGTCCATACTCCTAACACCCATATCACAGTGCTTGTAGGAAGTTATAATAGTAAAAATCCACCATTGGGAACTCATAGTTTTAGAAGTGGCAAAGAATGGAAAGAAAACATCCCCCATAGCTGTAATCCAATGACTCCACTTTCACAAACAACACATAGAGTGTTGCTTCAAACTCATGTAGCACTTCTTGTAAAAAAAGAATGGTGGGATACACATTTTGCAATGTCTTTTTAAACTAAGTGGGTAAATTTTATATTTCAATCCCACATTTGGAGTGAAAAAATAATAGCTATAGTGATAGCAACCTCCTTTGTCTCCACCACCAAAATTAACAAACAAAGCAAGGATTGGCTTTTAGGGGATTACATGTATTCAAAGGCTTCTTAAATTTACCTTTTTGTATTCAAAGGCTTCTTAAATGTACCCTTTTTTCATTTCCCATGACTTCAAATGCATCTTGCAAATTGAAAAGTCATGTTGGCATCTACAACTTCAAGCTTCTTATAGGATCAAGGATAAGATTTATAGTAGTGTTGATCTTCAATGTGATACACCAAAAATCCACACCTTCACACACCATAAGTAATTATAAAGATTGAAAATTGTTATAACATCTCTTCAAGAATAAAATTCAATCCCACTACCTAGTGCTTCCTCAAAAAACATTTGAATCATTACAATCCTCTTATAGTCTTTGGGATTACAAAGTGGAAAATGGTCTTCAAATTGATCCTTAATGCCATTGTCAACCAAAAATCCTATTTGTAATAATTTTAAAACATTATGACTTCTCCCTTTTTAAAACATCTTTTACATCCCAATGCCTTATCAATCAGCAGGATCAGTCGAGCCCCAAAGTGGGTTTGACTAAAAAAAAAAAAAATTGAAACACCTAATTCCCTAAACTAGCCTATTGAAAACCCTATACTAATTGAGAATCAAAACTTGACCAGTGAATAAAAATTTGAAACTTATTTCACCTCTTTTTGTGACTTGCCAATTTTGTGCCAAGGGGTTCTCTGACTGGCCTTGAAAACTAACCAAAACACCTGATCAGGCTTTGAAATCAGACATGCTAATTTTTTGTTCAAAATTCTTACACCCTGCCAAATCTTGTGCCATGATGACTTTGGGGTCAAAAGATATTGACCGTTAAATTTTCCCTCTCAGAACTGCCTATAAGAAAACAAGTAAGAAAACCATAAGATGCATTCAAATTTTTCTTCAAAAAAAGGTCAAAATGACACTTGGGGAAACAAAAATGAGGGCATTAGTTCACTATCATGAGGCAAAAGTTTATTGAGTAGTCAAAGTGGGCTACTTAGATTTACAAAACTGGAATCACTGGCAAAAAAGTGATTTTTACAAAAATGAATGGACCTAGGAAAGTGTGTAGACAAATTCATCAACACTTGCAAACTGGCACACTTAAAGTATTTTTAGATTAGATTACAATGACATAATCCATTTGATCTCACCTATCATATATTCAAAGTTATGACATCCCGAATAGGGGTCCCAACCAATATGCACTTTGTGACACCAATAAAACTTTATAGATTGCATTTGAAATTGCATTCAAAAACTAATCAAACGAATTCATCATAAGCTCAAATAAAAAACATAACAAGTATCAGACCTCTAGAATGCAATCCAAAAGGAATTATCTCATTTTGGTCAACTAGGTCAAATTTATAACTGGTCAAATAGGGCCTTCCAGAATTCTAAATAATTTACATCAACATGACAATAGTAAGCAACCCACTTTGAGGGATTCAAAACCTAATCAAAACATATCAAAATGACTTGAAATATAAAAATTAGGTTCTCTCATATACATATTAAATATTAACAAAGTGGTGAGTCATGAAACATTACTAGGTGCGAGATACTCAAATGCAAACAAGGCCTCTTGTCGATGTTTGACATAGGCAACAATGCAGATTTGAACATTGCTCAAAATAGAACTTCACAAAATGACTCAAAATAAAAATTATCTTCATGGGATGAGTGGACATACTAAATTCAAGGTGTTATAAATTTATAAAAACTCTTAGGCCTCAAACTAATAGTCAGGTACACATGCATTAAAAGTTCTTTAAAGGGAACAAAATCTTAGAACAATACTCAAATCGAGAAGGCGATTTTGAGTCTCAATAGGGTAGAACCTTGGATCATTGTCCAAAACTTCCCCCATAGAAACTTTAATGGGTGCTCACCTTCTCTCATTATGCCTAGATTTTATACTATACCAAATTATTTAGGACATTAGAGTCAAGTCTCATAGCTTGATAAACCTAAACCCAAGAGTGGAATACATACCCCTCTTGCCTTAGGGATCAACCCTACCCTCTTACCTACCTAGTCATTCCTCTAACTATGATGAAGTGCATAAATAATTTATTATTAGTTTCAATTTTTTCTTAAGATGATAATTATAAAATTCATCAAACTTATTTACATTAATCATTCACATGTCTATCTTTTATTGATATGTTTATTCAAAAAATGCATGGATACAAAAGTTAGCTTAGTAAATAATGTGTAGATGTTCCTTGATCCTTTACCTTATTTTCATATTCACATTTAATTCAAATTTTTTAATTTCTACTTTATCATTACCCTATAGGGTGGTAAGATTATGCTCTAATACCAGTGTGATATGCCTTTAATATCATTTATCATGGTTTGATGTTATAATTATGTATTGGTTGATTTTAAGAATATATGCATTTTGTATAGTCTTAGTATATTGTGTTTTTCCACCTATATAATTGAAATATCCAATGTCCTTTGCATATTTAGGAGGAGTTGTGACCCTTTGTAATTGACAATATTTCCAAAATTCACAACCCTTCATAATTAGAACCCACTTAAAAAGTCTCAACACTTCATACTCATAATACTTCAGAAAAGTCATAACAGTTAATAATTACAACTTTTTGAAGAGTTACAACCATTCATTATTACAAAATGTTTGACGACTCATGTCCTTTCACCATTGACACCTTTTTAAAAATTCACTTCCTTATTTTCTTCACATTTCTTTCCTCTTCAATTATTCCTTCTTTATCTCCTCTCGTCTTCTCTTCCTCCCCTTCTTTTCTTTTTGAAATCAACTCTCCTCCCCTTTATATCTTATTTTGAAGGAGTCATGTCTCTTTATTACATATCTCTTGACTCTACATTAGATTTAATTATAGACACCTAAATCTGATTACATCATTTAAGTAATCCTATTTAGTCATCTCCTAAGGAATTATTGATTAAATATTTAATTTTTAATTTTTAATTAATTTAATATCATACTCTGGTTAATTCATTCATTTAACTAACTCTAGTCCAATTGATAAAATTAAATGACAATCAAAAGTCTAAATTATCATTTAAATCCCTGTTCTCCTATTAAATTAAATAATTGCATTGTGCCTATTTTATTTTATTCCACATCCCTTTTTATTAAATAAATCATTTGATAAATTAATCCCAAACCTCTAACTATTCCTAAACCCCTATCACTAACTAAATCCAACCCATTCACCCATGCTAACTAATTAAACCCACTTAAGTGGATAGGCCACTTGCCATCTAATTTCCCTACCTAATCCAAACCTAATCCTCACCCTAATCATGTGCACAAATTTAATCCCAAATTAAGAATTCCTAAGCCAAACCAAAGTGATATCCCCTCTTACACCCTCACCCACATGCATTAAATGTTCTTACATAGACTTAATGGCTTCTTACACATCCCTTACATGCTCTTACATTCCTTTTACACACACCATCCTCCTAATAACTCCTTTTTCCCCCCATTTCCCCTCCATTTTCCCCATCCTCTCACATCCTCTCTCCTTGTGATACTTGTCACAAGGCTATGGATTTGAGAAAGAACAATCCATGTACTTTCCTCTCCTTGCATCCTAACCATCCATTAGCATTCCTCCACTTTGCATATTGGCCATCAATCGTCACCTCCTTTGTCCTATAAGTTGAACCTCTCTCCTCTCACAAATCATCCACCTTCATATGTGTCCACTATTGAATCTCTCATTCATTGAAAGCTTGAGAACCATTTGAGCATACATCTCTATCTTTGGACACATCTACACAATCAAGAAGGATTGTTAGGCTCCCTTCCTTTGGTTTGCAGTCTCTTTTGCACCTTCTTTGTCTGATATATTGTTGGAAATATTATTAAAGGCTAAGTTACCAAGAGGGGATGGGTGAATTAGTAACTTCTAAATTTTATTAAATTTTAATCCATCTAACACCTAATCCAATATGAAAATTCTAATCTAATTGCATGCATGAGAAGCTGGAAACATGAAAGCATACATTACACTTTGATACATAGATTTGGTGACCCAAAACCTTCCAAATATAAAGTAAAAGTGTGGTGGGGATGATACCCACAAGCTTTAGTACTGTAGTATAAAGTTGGCATGTTAAGGCTTACATTGATCAGTTCTGATGATCTGCCTTGTTAGGAGCAATAAGGACTACTAGGTCCACCTTGTTAAAGGATTTACAAACATACAATAAAAGTATGAACTTGGTAAAGAGATTTGCATAAGATTGTTAGGTCTACCTTGTTAAAGGATTTGACTGATCTACTCTTTAGGATGAAGCAGTAGCTAATCTCTGATTTGCAACTTGATTTTCTGAATGAGATTTCTCTGAGAGTACAAATCACCTTGCTATGATAAATGAATCTTTTCTGCTCCTTATACTGATATAGTCTTTGTAATTTTCTCTTTCTACTCTTCTCTAATGATTACATTACTTCCTTATTTATTCCATACATAAATTGGATGTGATACAATACATTACGTATATATTAATTCAATTATACAATCACAAAGTTGGCCACAATACAAGTTTACCAAAATATTACAAAGTTAGCTCAAATGTAGACACTTGAGTTCTAAATATTGACTCAGTGAGGTTTTGATACTTGGCATCCACTGTCAATCCTTGGCATGGTCATGCACTTGGCAGACACAGAAGCTCAGTCCATATTGATCACTTCCAAGTAGTCTTGAACTCAGTTTGCACTGGTGACTCGGTGAATACTGTGAAACTTTTCACATAAATTGAATCACTTGTTTACCACTGCATAGCTTGATAAACACTATCACCTTGAGCTCAATATAAACTGAGTCACTTGGTTAACACTAGACTCACACCACATCAACTATGAACTCCATAAACACTGCACAACTTGAGTTGCATTGGTAAACTCGACATACACTGAGATGCTTAGTTTACATAGCTAATCTTCATAATAACTATAACTACTCAATATACACTGGAATTTGTACAAATGATTTGGTAGCAACTTTTGAACTCAATGACAACTGAAATGCTTGGTTAACACTATTAACTTTACAATCAACTCAGTAGAAACTTGCAATCTGAATAAGTGTATATCACTAATAACAAACTTGACTGATATAGCAATAATCTCCTCCTTTGGCATTAGTGATAAACACACTTATTAGCCAAGACTAAATTCAAAAAGTTTTTGGATATCTTTATCCATCACCTTGTGATTCTAGCTTGGTAGAGTATACTATTTTTGAGATTTTTCAAAATTAGTTTTGTAAGATATATCTATATACATGGCAAGGCTCCTATATAATATATGTACATCTGAATACATCTCCTTTATATATACAATATACACTTTCTATACATTCTTCTTTGAATCATTATTTACATTTATCTCACATCTATCTCCTCCATTTCATTTTCAGCTTATGTATCAATTCTTATAATTTTCTCCCCCATAACTCATCATTCCCATATCTTCTCCCCCATATTCTCCCCCTTTTTGACAATAATTCCAAATATTTATTCTATATATTTACATATTAATGCCAAAATGAGAAAAAAAGTCTAAATGTACCTTGAGTATGATAGTGAAATTTTTGTCCCAATTTCAGATCACTATATCCTCATCAAGATCTATTTCCTCCTCCTTTTCTTTTTCTTGGCCCAAAAATTTTGTGCTCAATTGAGGCTTAGTCTCAACTATCCTTACACTTATTTCTTGCCTACTAGGAATGGAAACAATAGTAGACATAATAGGACTAGCCACAAAAATTGATACTGCAGTTATTGTAGAAATACCTATAGTAGCCAATATTGATGTATCCAAAATAGATGTGTCCAAAACTATTATATCCAACATGGTAGAAGAGGGAAGAGTCTACAACTTGGTAGATGAAGTGGAGGTCACTTTATTCAATGATGTGTTGAGCTGAGCTAGTGTAAAGATTGATTGGATGTTAGTGTTGTCATTGGTAGTCACAATCAATCCTTCTAAGGTTGTCTTCATGCTTGATGTTGTCACTAGTTTACTTGGAGAGTGAGGGAGTGACGCAATAACTATTGCAGCAATCTTAATTGGTTCGATTTCCTCATTATCATGTGTGTCTTCCTCGGTAGCCTCTTGCTCATGTTCCTCTTCATTATCAATGTTATCAAAATGTGTTGTTGCTTCATCATTTCTTTCTTCATCTTTCTCTTCTTCTTCTTCATCATCATCATCTTTCACATCAACAGAAAAATCATTCAGTTTATGAAGATGATATACATTTTTCCATGTATTTTTTGCATTCATTACAACATGCTTAATATCTTTCATCAGAACCAGGCAAGTGTTGAATTTTAGAGTTCATTTCTACTCATTTTTCTTTAGAGATTCCTTAACCTCCTTTTCTGTTAAGCTCAAAATAAGCTACCTTAGGGTTTTCTCATAGATGTCTTTTATAGTTTTCATGGAAAATTCTCATCTTGGCTTAATCTTATCCATCAAAATATTAGGAATCTGAGAAGTAAGCTGGTCAGGTAAGTATTTCCACTTATCTATTTTGTCCATCACCAAATCTTCAATTTACTTTTGTTCTACTTCAGTCCTGATTTCATACTTTAATGTTTTAACAAATTTTATATTGGCCCCTTCTTATAGTTCTTTTAGTCTATTTTGGAAGGTGGGTGGAGGTTTTCTAAATATTATATCTCCTCCTTCCTTATCAGCTTTCTTCTTTGAGGATCTTCTAGTAAACACAGTAGTAAATATCTTGGTAGGCTTGGTAATGAATACCTTGCCCTTCTTCTTCAATGGCTCCTCTTCCTTTGATTCTTCCTGATCATCTGCCTCTTCATCCTCACCTTTTCCTTTGGTCAACAAAAGAGTAGAACTAGTTTTCAACTTGACAATTCTTTTCTTGCCTTTGTTTACCACCTGAGGGAGTTTGATCTCCAGTTCTA
Source organism: Cupressus sempervirens (assembly GCA_028749045.1). Taxonomy (NCBI): domain Eukaryota; kingdom Viridiplantae; phylum Streptophyta; class Pinopsida; order Cupressales; family Cupressaceae; genus Cupressus; species Cupressus sempervirens. The sequence continues at coordinate 220,236,318 of CM053791.1, forward strand.
TCTTGGATTTGGCCTCATCATATGTACCAAAATATGCAGCCTTTGGATCAATTGGTTCATTTACAAGTTCCTCAATTATATCCTTAGTTGTATCTATATTAATCTTATATCCAAGAGGTTTCACCCATGCAATTCTAGGCCTAACTGCTTGAAAGTATACCTTATCACTATCTACCATGAAACACACATCATCCTTGTAATCTTCAACTAATTTCCTTGGAATCCTAAATCTATTATTTATTTTCTCTTTAAATGCATCAAAATAGTTATCCATGATACTATTATAATTCTCTCCCATCTTAGCAATGTACTCGTTAATTTGGTAGAATACTGGCACATCTTTTATCCATACAACTAAATCTTTTAAAGGGAAGAATTTTTGAACATAAAAGAATAAACATGTCAATAGAGAGCCAAACTTACATGGTTTTTTCTTTGATGTTCTAATGCTCTCCATGTTCTTGTTGAATTGTTTCAACAATAGCTTGGAAAGGTCAAGAGAAAGATTATTCTTCACTAACTTCTATGCTAGGTCAATTGCTTCACACGACACACTATTTAACCTACTTCAAGTATAGATCTTGTGTGCAATGATATGAATACCAAAATTTAATTCCATGTCAGTGACACTACTTATCTTCATGCCTCTACCATCCCATTCTACTAGGGTTTTCTTTTCTAGTTCAACCCAACCTAGGGTTTTGGTCATTTTAGCTTAAGCCAACATTAGGAGACCAGTGATTCTATGAATCATCTTGCTCATGACTAAAATTGGTTGTTCCAAACATAATTATCCATTGTGCACCCAACTAAGAATAAACCTAATTCATTTCACTTGGAATTCACAGGGCATGTGAGGAATATGGGTTAATCCTTTTTCCTCGAGGTGTTGATGCTTGGGTTTCAAAACACCATTTACACAAAAAATTTATAGGGCTTTTTCCATTTCCAAAGTACCAATATCTTTAATTTTTCATTTAAAATGAGAATGAATATCATTAATCATGTGATTGCACTCTACTCAGATCTAGGGTTTCAATGATTGCAAGAGTGAGCTTGAAGTTTGGAGCTTTCCATTCTACACCATGAACCAACATGTCTGATCCTTGTTTTTCCTTGTCTCTGTTGGATGTCATCTTTGCTTGATAGGGCTTGAGAGAATTCAAAATCTTATGGTAAAAATTCACTCAAATCTCTTTGATGCTCTTGAAGATCACTCTACACAATTTTTCTCTTCAAAAATTCACGGTAAAAATGACTTTGATTTTATTCCTTTTATCAAAATTTTCAATAAATGCTTGGTATGAGTGGTAGATCAAATTTATAGATTATCATCCACTTCCTTTTATTGATTACTTGGTAGAGTCTTCCATAATTTGATAACCATATGAAATTTAGTTACTCCCAACCTCACTTGGTGGAGTTTGTCACCTGACCTCGCTCGGTAAGGAAAGTAACTCAGTAGTAACTAGTACCCTTTACTCGGTGATCCCTTTGTATCTTGAATACAAATATTGATCTTTTGTCTTTTCAATAGGAACCTATTTGGATGTCTTCTTTGGTAGCCTAGTTCAAGTTCTCCTTTGAGAAATCAAGTAGAAATTGTGGAGCCACCCAATTCTTGAGTGACTTGTTCATCATTGTTTGGACTTGCATTCTTCGTAGACTTTGGAACCCATTGTTCTCTCATCTATTTTTTGATGTTATCAACCTTTGCCTTCTTTTCATCTTCAATTCTACCAATATTCATATAGTTATTGGCAAGATGACCAAGTTTAGTACAAATGAAACATCTCTTAGTAGTATCTCTAGTATCTCTTTTCCTCAAATGATGCTTTACACAATTCATTCCAATGTGTCCAAATTTTCCACACTAATGACATCTGCACCAGGTGTTATAATCTCAACCAAATATAGCTTTCACAATTTGTTCTACTAGATTTAATATCTTGGTTTTGCATTCTGATAATTTGTATCCATGCTTCTTACATTTGTGGCATTTGCCTTGAAGTCTTGGTTTCTCATTGCATTCATTTGCTCTATGACCATGTTAATTACAATTGTAACTATTTTCATTGAATTTTTCTTTTCCGTTTGTAGTGCCTGCCCCTAGGTCACATTTTTACTATCATTTTCGAGCTCTTGTAGGGCTAGTTTTATGTTGATGGTTAGTAACATTGTTATGAGATTATTAGATATTGTTTCAAATTTAGTTTATTATATGATGATATTACTTGGTACTTTATATTTCATGGTTGCGTGATGATTATTTAATGATTTCAATTATTAAAGATGATTAGTTAGATGGTTTATTATCACATGTGTTTTCTTATGGATACTTACCCCATACTTGCATGTGTATGGTGTGCGTGTTTGCTCTTATGTTTGGCGTGTCTGATGTGGTTAAGGAAGGGAGTCGTAGTCACCTGCTAGTCAGGATCTACATGATGCACCACTTATTGCCATTGCCTATTTAGTTTAGTATATATCATGCTTGTACATGTGTAGATTTTATGTAGGTTGCAAGTACTGGGTATCGACTTCCCTGAATTGCCAGGATGAGCATACCCTATCACATCATCCCAATGATAAGAGAGGGGAGATAAATTCTCAAGTCCAAATCCCAACCATTTAAGCCATTTGTCCTAATTGGAAATTAGGACAAGTATCTGAGTTGAGCACCCTACGAATACATTGGATAACATAATTTGTGATATAAACCCTTGGTTTGATTTTGTATGTATTTTGGCTATGATGGATTTTTGTATTTTACCTTTGTGAGTCTTTATTGTATTTTCTATTAATTAAGCCTAATTAAAAGATTTAATTAATGGTTCAATTTAATGGAAAATTAATATGATATTTTAATATTTATTTAATTTAATTAATTGAGAAATTAGTTAAATAAAATAATTAAATTTGAAGATAAAAGTTATAATTTTAAAAGTTGGAATGTGATAATATTTATTTAAATAAATAAATATTTATCAATTAAGTTTTGAAAATGAAATTAGAAGTGGAAAATATATTAAAATTATTAAAAGATTCTAGATTTCATGTGATTAAAATATAAATATATTAAGATAAGAATAAGTGGAGTTATTAAAGTTAGTGCATGAAATTTAATAAATAAATAAATCAAATTGAAAAGAGTAAAGTATATATTATATTAATGATTGTGCATTATTTTAATATTTTCTCACATAGGAGTTGGCAAATTCTTGGGAGTTGTCATGTAGACAACACAGGAGTTTGCACTCTAAGTATGCACAAGTTCTCTACACTTAGGAGTTAGCATTTTATTTGAGCAGATGGTGTCTACAACCTTATGACTCATCTAGAAGGTTGGAGAAGACTCATGCTTAGTTTTCATGCTTATCTTCTAGTTGTTTCTAGAGACATTCTAGATGCATCTTAGAGGCCTTTAAATAGAGGCTCTCCTAGTGTGTTTGGACAAGCTTCAAAGCTTACATGCATTTGAGAAGCTCATATGCTTCTACATGCTCATATGTTTCTACATGCTCCTATGCTTCTTCAAGCACTTTAGTCACGTGGAAATTTTGGTTGGCTTGGATCATGGAGGAATTGTGAATGTTGGAGAAGGAAGGGATTTTTCTATGGACTTCTGAGGCATGGAAAATTAGCATCAGTGTCCAGGTGCACTCATGATAATCACATAATTTATTTGCCCTCTTTCTCTTCCTATCTTCATTGTGTCTGTTATATGTGTTTGAATCTTCTCTATATGATTGAATCTATAAATTGGAATCTAGATATTTTAATTGGTTGAGAAGAAAATAATAGAAAACCCTAGCTTCCATTCATGAAAGAAATTAGATCTTAATCGGGTTTGGGTTCAAAATTATATTCTGAATAGTTAGATGTAATATTTCTATCAAATTATATTTTCAGATGCGTATGAACAAACCTATTAGATGGATGAATGGGTAAATTTAGAGAACAATTACCTTTTAGGAAAAATTCTTAATTCATCACAAAATTGCCCTGTCGCTGTCCCTTGGATAGACCCGAACTCAATCATTCATAACTTTTTATCGTGATCAAATTTATTCGATTTCTCTAGTCAAAATTGGTGCAACTTGGCCCTCTCCAACATATTTCAATTTCAGCCTGATCCAACAGTTCATTAGGGAGATATGGCCCTTGTACTGGGACTGTTTTATTCAAGGACAGATATTTCTCCATTTCCCATAACCAAGAGTTCTTTATGCTTAAACTTCACAAAAATAATCTATCAAAGCATGGAATGAATTAAAAATATTATTTCAATCTTCCCTTAGTAGAATCTTATTTTTATGCATTAGTTTTATATGATTTATTAACTAATCTAATTTAATTAAGATTAGTTAATAGTAGAAGAAGTATAATTAATCTATTTATCAACCAACATAGGAGGTATTTAGTTGAGATATTAATATTGGGGATTTATTATAATTTTTTATTAGTAAAGTAATAATTTGAACATTGATGGAATGATACATAGTTGACTCTTAATGAACGAAACTATTATTAGCTAATAATCATGTAGTTATTGACATAGCTACTAGTTAATTTAATTGTAGAATTAATTAGATTTAATTGATAATAGAGTTTTAATTGTTTTATCAAAGGAATATTAGTATTCATTGAAAGAATGACAAATGTGGTCATTATAGATTTATTAATAAGATTTCCAATATAGTTTGTTATTAAATATTAACAAGTTATTATTATTGAACTATGAATATGAATATTTGTGTACTAGATTATAGTTGACTTTTAACTTACAAAATCATAGTTAGTTATTAGCCAACTGATATTAATTGGAACGTTGCCATGGACATGTAATTATTAATTAAATTAATTAGAGTAATTAGATTTAATTAATAATTAAGTTATGTAATAAAGTTTTAATTGATATGCTAACATTGATTCCTCTAGCAAAGTTGTGAAGTATGTATATCGAAGTTGACAAGTCGTACTCTCATGACTTGAATAATGACCTTAGATATTTTAATAGTGAGACTTAGTAATATTTAATTGAGAACTATTAGAATGTTAATAGGTCATGGATGGTGTACCTATGTTAATTGATTGATTAAATTAATCATTTTAATAAAGTTATAATCTTCTTATTCGAAGACTAGTAATTGGCTCTCTTATAATTTAGACGAATAATGATCCTTGATTTATGTTAAAAGTTGAAGTAACATTAAGAAGAGTCATTCAATTTGTAACATTGATCTTAGAAAAATAAAGTGAATGATTTTATTAAGTGTCAAATGATTTAATATTTATCCTTCAGCTATTCTTAGAATATTATTTTAATGATGGAAAGAATAATGCTATCGGGGAATAAACGGGTTGACTTGTAGGTCAAATGATTAATCTTATACTCTTGAAAGTATACTTGCAAAAAAAAACTAAAAACTCCACACATTATTCAAGTATGTGATTCTAGCAAAACCAAAACATGTGTTTGCATTGTGTATTCTCTATGCTTCTTGTTTTGGGTTTTTGGGTTGACTAATGTTGACTAGTCTTAGTTTGTTACCAGAGGCTCAGAGGTTATGAGATGTGATGGCATGTTGATTATGTTTGGTCTCCATCTTTATAAACCCAACCATGGTTATGTGATTGTATGCTCTATGTAATGTTTGTAATTACTGATTGTTATAGTTGAGATTCTTATTTATGAGACACTTGACCCAATCATTTTTGAGTCATCGATTAGTTATCCTTGGATTATTTTCTAGTTTCCATGATGGGACTAAAGTGTTGATTTATTTCTTGATGATGTCATGTTGTGACGTGTTTGACTCAACCATTTTGGAGTCTTTGATCAGTATGATTTTGAGATATATTTTGGTTATTGAGAACCAATGGATCAATATCAGTATCAGTATTAGGATCAGTATGGACCCGTGGAGTTTAGCTAGTTGCCAGGGTAACTTGTACATGATATATGCGATGACACTTTCTCGCTTGCAGAGTAGGTTTCCTACATGTCATTGTGTGCCTCTAGGAACTAGATGTCAATTTTGTGATTGGAACCTTTGAGTTAGTATACTTTTAGGAATTCTTGGACTTATAGAGATTTATGCTTAGTGTTTTGGATAGCCTATTTGGGACTTGAGATTATCTCCTCAACATGGTGGGAGTGGACCACTTAGGTTCCACGCGGTCGGGTGGTAGTGTTCTTTTCACTCTTATCATTTGAGATCTGTCTGAGACACTATGGCTGGAGCATTCTTGGTTGGTATTTATCTTCATTATGTTCTTGGATCATTATGATTGATGATATACTTTATGATGGATTTATTTACTGATATGTTTCTTATATTGATGATTTGCATATGTTAGATGATGTTATCTTATGCTTATATTTGCATGTTAGAGTACTTTATGTAAATGATGTAGTATGTTTAGGTGTGACATTCCTACTATATTAATATCGATGATCTCTTTGATGCTTTGGGATGTTACACACGGAGGGATGGCTAGGACCCATGATGGTCTAATGATGCTATTTATGGTTGGGAGAAACTGTGCACTTAGTTATTTATGTTTGTGATATATGATTATCTTTTATGATGGATGTTTATATCTTCTACGATGATGTATCATGTATGGATTATGGTTTCATTTATGTTACTGCATCATGGATTAGAGTTATTATGATGATGTAGTTTATTTACATGGATGTTTATTTTTTTTAAGCCTCTTTATACCCTGTGACATGTACAATGGATGATTGAGCAATCTAAAATGGGATTACTAAAAGGACACTTGTATATGGTTTAAGAATGTCAGATGTATCATTGTTATTTTATAAGGATGTGATGTAGATGAATAGACAATTTAGATTTGATTCAACATTAAGGGATCATTAAAGAATGTATCTTGTTATGTTTACTTTTATTCGAATTGTTTCTATTTCTTTCATTACTATATATGTGTTGTGAATGGTTTTACTTTCATGTTTTTAAAAAAAAAATTGTTTGGCAAACTTAGTGAAATTTTAGATTAATTCTTTGGATCCCTTGGTAGGGCATTACACCATTACTCCAAATTTTGTTTGAAGTATGACCTATCTTACCATAGTGATATAGTGATTACAAGTAGGTCTTTGATTCTTTTGAGCTCCTTGCTTGGATGATTCTCCTTCTTTTGTATATCCAATTATTGCTTTTCCTTTTTGTCTATAGAGATTTTTCTCATTCAACTGATTCATGTCTTCTTAGATTTCATCATTCTTTCTTTGATTTTTCTTTCAAAATTCAGGTCATTCTCTGATCTTAGGTTCATGATTTGTTCATTTGCATTGGTGAGATGATTAGTGAAGTTAGTTTTCTGGAGGGATAGATGTTGAATCTCATTATCATTTCCTTCTATTTCTTCTTTTATCTTTTTTTCTCTTCCATGGCTTCACATGGCCTTGCTGACTGAATTTCTTGCTCTCTTCTTAGTTTTCTTTCTTCTTCTTGTAGTGAACCATTCTTTTCTAGGAGTTCTTTGATTGCTTCATTGGCTTCATCTAGATTGCTTGAATGAAGGTCTTCAATTCTTTCTTCAATGTAGAGATGATCATTCATTTGAATTGCAAGATCTTTTCTTCTTTTTAGGGATTGAGAGAGTTTCTCATTTTCTATCTTGAGTTGGGTAATAGCCATTTCCAAATCTAGCATCTCATTGTCAATAGCCTTGTCAAGTCTAAATATCTCCATGGCCTTTGATCTTTTCTCAAGTTGTTAAACTTTTCTCCAAGAACCACAAAGCTCTAATACCAATTGTTAGAAATATTCTTAAAGGATAAGTTACTAAGAGGGTAGGGGTGAATTAGTAACTTCTAAAACTTATAAAACTTTAATCAAATTAACACTTAATCCAATATGAAAATTCTAATCTAACTGCATGCATGAGAAATTGAAAACATTAGAGCATACATTACACTTTGACACATGGATTTGGTGACCCAAAAACCTTCCAAATAGAAAGTAAAATTGGGGTGGGAATGATACCCACAAGCTTTAATACTGAAATATAAAGTTGGCCTATTAAGGCATACATTAATCATTTTTTATTATCTGCCCTTTTAGGAGCAATAAGGACAACTAGGTCCACCTTGTTAAAGGATTTACAAACATACAATGAAGTACACACTTGGTAAAGAGATTAGCATAAGATTGTTAGGCCTACCTTGTTCAAGGATTTGATTGATCCACCTATTAGGATGAAGTAGTAGCTGATATCTAATCTGCAACTTGGTTTGCTAAATGAGATTTCTCCGAGTTTACAAATCACCTTGTTGTGATAGATGAATCTATTCTAGTCCTTATATTGTTGTAGCCTTTGTAATTCACTCTTTCTGCTCTTCTCTAATGATCACATTACTTCCTTATTTATACCATACATACATTAGATGTGATACAATAAATTACATATATACCAATCCAATTATACAATTAAAAAGTTGGCCACAATACAAGTTTACAAAAATATTACAAATTTGGTTCAAATGTAGACATTCAGGTTCTGAAGACTAACTTAGTGAGGTTTTGATACTCAGCATCCACTATCAATGCTTGGAAACATCATGCACTCAGTAGACATAGAAGCTCAGTCCATACTGATCACTTCCAAGTATTCTTGAGCTTAGTCTGCACTGGTGACTCGGTGAATAATGTGAAACTTGTCATATAAATGGAATCACTTGTTTACCACTGCATAGCTTGATAAACACTATCACCGTGAGCTCAATATAAACTAGATCACTTGGTTAACACTAAGTAGCTTGGTTAACACTAGACTTGCATCACATCAACTATGAACTCAATAAGCACTACACAAGTTAGTTTGCATTGGTAAACTCAGCATACATTGAGATGCTCAATTTATACTATTGATCTTCACAATAACTATAACTACTTGATATACACTAGAATTTTTCTGAAGGATTTAGTAGCAACTGCAGAACTTGATGATAATTGAAATGCTTGGTTAACACTATTAACTATACAATAAGCTTGGTAGATACTTACAATCTAAATAAGTGTATGTCACTTATAACAAAATTGATTGATATGTCAACAATCTATATGCAAGAATTCTTTTGGTTTGTTAATGTTACAATCTTTGTTAATTTTTTTTGCATCCTAACTTTCATAGCTCTACATTTTTGGAATGCATAGTCAAAGCCAACAATGGGTCATTCTCTCATCTTTCTCATCTATTTTTCATTCTTACTAACGAACTAATGTGTTTTGTCATTTGAATGCATTGCAAGGTGATTTGGTTTTTTGTGTGCAAGTTAGTAGAAGTGTTTGGGTAGAAGACACATTAAGTTAAAACATTAAAATGTCCTCAAAATCCTTCTAACGCTTTGGAGAGCATATTCTAGGCCATTCCTGTACTTTTGTCCCCTAATTCTATGCATTCATCACTTCTTGTTGTGCACCTATACATTCTATCAACACATCCATCCTACATTCGACCCTGAGATCTCATTCTATCTCAATCATTTTCTTTCCTTGTCTTCCTACTTATTTATCCCTTGTACATACACATTCATCTTCTATACTAGTCATATAGTCCCTATTCTTGTGCATCCATCTCGCGCTTTCGCAATTCTATTCTAGATTTGGCACATTCATCTCCATAGCTTGTGTATCCATTTCATTATCTATCACATCCATCTCCTATAGCTATGTATTTAACCATTGTACCTATGTATTCATTTATTCTAGTCATGCATCTTACCCATAAACTTGCGCATCCATCTCCTATAGTTGCAAATTTATGTATAGATATTGTGCATTCATTTACTTTCTCTAGTAAAGACCTATGCATTTATTTCCTATCTTGGTGCTTTGAATTTCTTTTTGTGTGCATCTGATTGTTGTTCTAGTGCATTTTTCTTGGCAAACCATGCATCTAATCTTTATTGTTGTGCATTTGTTCTATTTTGTTGTGCTTTTGTCCTCTATTGTTGCACATACATTTCATAGTCCTATACATTTATTCTCTCTATTAGCACATGTGTTTCATCAGCTAACCAAGGGTTGTCTCACATTTCAATTTGGATATAAAACTTGATCAAATTCAATCTTGAGTCTATAAAAGAAATCAAAAAATACAATTTTCAATAGAATGAATGACTAGATAGAAAACACAATCTCGAATGCAATAAGGATCAAAGAACAATGCTATGAATCACAATTCAATTTGGATCTAAAAAAACTTCACCAAATATCAAATGCTTAAGGATCAAAGAACATTGAAAATCAACACACTTCAATTTAGGGCTTAAAAAGAACTCACAAAATCTTGAATGCTTTAAAGGTAAAATGCTCTTATTCCCAACCTTTTCAAAGATTTCACACGCGATTTATTTTTTTGACTTGATTTCTTTTGCTGACCATTACTATCAAGTTGGAACAAACATATTATGCCAATCATGAGTGTCTTCAATTTTAGATAGAAAATCTAAAAGATTCAAACTTGTAATGAATAAAGTATTTTGCATGTGTTTCTTTGAGCTATCTTTTATTTCTTGCAAAGTAGAACCATTAAATTACATGGTGCATGTACTGAAATTTGTTAGCAAGATCATTTACAACAACCTAGGAGTACTTCTAGTGAGTTCATCATCCTTTGGGAAGCATCTTCCCCTTAGATAGAAGCTTAAACTAGTAAACCCCTCTAGCTAGTATATAAATGAGAGAAAAGGTAAACATTTTTCTCTATCCAGACAAGTTTGAGTGACGCATTTTTTATGATAACCTGAGGTGCAAAAAAATCCCATGATTTTAGCATGGTTAGAATATATCCTTAAGTAAATCATGTGTATAACAACCATTTGACCTGACTTCAGATATCTAATTACAAACCAATTTAGTAGCTACTCTTTTATCCTTGGTGTTTTACTAATGGTTCAAGAGAATATGAGGCTTCTCTAAAGTTACTTGACATATGTGTTTTCCCTAGTAGAGGAACAAAGCTACTTGGACTTTATCCCCAAGAGAAATTGTCCTTGTAGAAAGGGGACTTCTATTTGTCATACCTCGAAGGATCATTAACGTGTAAGTTTGTCGATTGACTCTTGTATCAACTTACCTCTTTGATTAGAGGAAAATATCACATTAGATCTAGAAAACATCAAGATGGGCTCCTCCCAATAGACCTAATGAGTAACATGTTGAAACCAAATTGACCATAGGGATAAAGTGTGCTTGGATTGTCTTATTTTTTAAATGACCTCATGGTAAAAATTTGTAAAACGTTCACATTGGTTACCATCAAAATCCTTTTTCTAAAGAGATCATTTGTTTGCCTCTCTCAAAGTTGTTTTGTCCTTTGAGAGATTGTTTTCTCATAATATGCTATATCTCCTATAAAAATAGTTTTATCCTTGTATTTAAAAAAAAACCATTGTTGAAAAGTCCATTTACAACAACCCTAAGTCTAGTTTGCTCCATTTTACCTCTTATATCATCCATTGATAGAAATCATTTTTTGTCCACCTAGACTTATTCTCTATCCAAAGATTCATTTTTTCCAACCTAAGTCAAAGGTATACTTAGTGTAGTCACTACCTTGGAAAATTTTATAGATAAAACTAGGGAAAATTAGTGGAAACCTCATGTCAAAGCAACCAAAATGCAAGTTTTAAAAGGTCAAACTTAAACCACCACCAGTTTATAGATAGATTGAAGCTAAACAGAAGAAACATACTCCCAATCTAAGACTTTCTAAACTACATAAATTTTAGAAAGAAGGTATTGAGGTTTCCCTACAATTAGAGTGGGATCAAAAGATTCAAAACATGACCTTAAGACATGGATTCAATCAAAGCCTCATCAACTACACTAGTGACACCTAGTTTTATTAGGTCCATTTTCTTCCACACACACTTTTCACTTTTTATATCATATATTTGTCCCTTAGGCTTATCATATAGGTCATTATCCCCTTAGGTATTTTTAGAGCCATCATCCTTAGATCGTGCTTTAGAAATCCATCCCCTTCCAAATCATATCATAGATCAAAATCCTCCATCATCTTCATCATCCTTAAGCATTTGGTGTCACTTTGTTAGAATTGTCTATCCTACATTCTACATCCATCATACTATCATGATTATCCCTTTTACTAAGCATTGTATATGGTAGTCTATATTTATCATTTGTAAACCTTATCACCTTTACCTAAAATGTGGGCTCCACATTTGATCATCACTTATATTTTGAAGGGTCATAAGTCTATCCTAGAATTGGTATTTTCATCATATCTTGACCTTATACATAGGAAAAACATCTCTTTTACTTTAACATCATATCCCTAATCCTTTAGGTCCCCTAGATGTCATATCATTAGAAGTAAGATTTTCCATCATCATCCTTTGCATCTATCATACATCTCTTCATCCTAGAATATCCTTGCATCATAGTTGTGACATCCTTAGGAAGCTTAGAAAATGCCCCCTTTCATAGTTCCACCCATTGTCATACCATCTTGCATCTCACCATTAAGAACATCATCATTTCATACCACCTATCACACATTTTGGGAAGAACAAAAGGAAGAAGAAGGACATTGACCATAGTCATAGTGGTGGCTTGGCTAGCACATAGTCAGACCCAATGGTATCCATGATCACACATGGCCCACCACTATAGAATCCATAAAATTTGGGTCCCTCACTATCAGACATAGATGCCTTCGTGAATCAACCTCGGAATGTAACCCTTACTAATGCTATCATAGACAAAAATAGAGAAACCATCAAGGGAAATTTTTAGAGAGATGATGTTGGTGCCTTTGGCTTTTGGAGGCCACCACCTCTAGACATATCAAATCTTGCAAATTTGTTTTTTAGAAAACTTCCACCACCCATTGGTCCCTCTAATCCCAATGACCCCTTTTTAATACCTTGAAGGGGATATAAATTAATGATACCATGAATCATGGACCTAAATATATCCTCCACCCAACTTGGTGCTTACATCCCACAAAGTAACCTACCTACCATTACACCTAGTCATTGTTCCACACAACACCTCAACAACCTATCATCATACAACCCACATTTGAAACCACTTCCATCACAACTACTTCTACCACTTCACAACTTGCATCCATTCCATTTAACATTGTAGGACATTCCACCTCCCAAGTTGCTACTTCCACCTCATACCTACATGTTAGCAGTGGACCCAACACATTCCTATAGAGAACCCAATCCACAATGCAATTCACTACAGGGTGATAGGCCAACACTAGGGTGAATAATAGAAAGGAATTAACAATTGGTGATGAATTTTGGCTGGTCTATACATGTCAATCTGAGAGCATAAGCTTGCAAAAGATGTCTGAGAAATATTCCATCAGATGATGATAGTTGTGAAATAAGGGATTATGAATGCAGCTATAGCACACAAAATTGAATCTATGAAAAACTCAAGAAATCCTAGCAATAGGAACTATCACTTCCTGGTGACAGGATTGTTAGAAATAGAAATAAACATAAAAATAATGATAATAACAAATGTACAAATTTACAAATCGAATGAACATTGATCTAGAAGAAACAAACAAACATCATGCATAAGAAAATAAAATAACATAATAGTTTTCTAAATAGAAATCTGACTTGAATTTCTAAAAATATGATAGGAAGATCTTTTTAATCCACATATTGATAATAATAATTTTATGTATGGGTTTAAGAGAAAAAATTCAAAATATCATTTAATTCAAATGAATGAATACTTGATAAACTATTCCACTATCTTGCTTAGTTAGTATATTAATCTATCTACATAACTATTTATGCAAACTAACTATTGAATTGAAGGAAAACCTTATTGTATTAAAGAACTCAAACAAACCAAATGTAAGCTAATGAAATCACTAGCATTTTGCAGAGTGGGCCCTTCTTCCCAATTTTCTAAGTGATAAAATTCAAAACATCTCTTCCTTAAGTAATTTTGATCATGTAAGGTTTTATATTTATTGGTCAAAAATTTTCCATACATATTCTCTGTTCGAGCTAGTATATATAGCTTTAAGATCATAATAGGTGTTATTTAATGTTGCCTAAAAATAAGAAAACTTGGTTTTGGACCATAACCAATAAACAAAAATATGTATCAACTTCTACAAATTGAAACAAATGTTGTTATAATAGTGTACACAAGATTTATATAAATCATAGGTTTCTAGCATCCCTATTGTTCATGCTTCCACATGATTTTCTATAGAAATGGTATAGGTAAATATGTGGCATAGGATAGAAATCTAGCTCATGCCAGGAATAGGCAATTATTTGTATCATTCCAGCAAAATAGTACTTTCTATAGTTATCGATTCATGGTTTGAAATGATTGAGGTGTAGTAGAATCTGGTCCATGCAAAATGATTAGCAATTGTTAATGTTGGTAGATTCTGCTTGAAATGGTTTAGTCATAATAGATTGTATTTCCACACAGGTAGGGTAACTGATATATAAGCCCTTTATAACCTGACGATTTCCTTGAAGATGGACACACCACAAGCCATGACATGGCATGATTTAAATTAATAACTTAAGAATAATATAGCACCTTTTGTGACAACAAATCTACACTTAACTTGCTTCAAATAACATTCTAATCACAACCAATTATTATAGAAAAATGCATAGAAGGTAATAGGAAGATCTATAGGAAAAACAAAGAGTCATAGCTCATAATAAAAAATGTTAGATAAATACAATCACATCTTATTTATTTACATATTTTATCTAATAACTAGATTAAATATTACTCATAAATATTAAATCATATGCAACATATAAGGAGAAAATGGAATATACAATAGGGATTGAAATGAGTGTGAAGGCTTGTACAAAGGCTAAAATATGGTATAATTTGGAAAATAAAATGCTCTCATCACAAGGATTTTTCCAATAGGGCCTACCAACCAACTTCTCATCACCCCTATTCCATTTACATCTATGCCAAACACCACCACTTCATTCCCACTTGGTCCTTGGAATTTTGGACAATCACAAGGGCAAGCCACAAGCCTCCTAATTAGTACCTCATTCATGCCAACCTTCCAAGCATAGAAACCACCACCTCCTCTAACCAATCCTCTACCACCCATCACCAATTAGTTCTCTATGCCACCCCTAGGGAGCAGCCAAATGATACCACATCAACAATAACCAGTAATGGGGATAGTTCTGTACACTAACTATTTAACACCCCTCAAGATCTAATTGCCCTCTCAAGAAGGAGAAAAATCAACTTACATTGGGAGAAATGTGCAACCCCAAAGCATAGCACCAACATATCCATCACCACCTCTCTAGTAGTAACCACTACAACAATAATATGTGTAAACATCTACATCAAATCATCCATCTAGGAAAAAATCCTACACCTATCCACCCTAGCAGCAATTGTAGTACCAAAAATTAACCCAACAAGTGTAGCAGTACACCCAACCACCACCCCAATAACTGATAAATTGCATCTTATCAATAGTTCAATACACATTCCACCCACCATAATACACCCATAAAAATCATCTGTACTCACCTGCCCCATCTAATACATTCCTTAAAATAGGAGCACCGAGAATGGGGGCACCAACAATAACACCTGTCAATCTTGAGTGGGAAGAAATGAAGAATCCTCTAAAGGAACTCAAAGATGGAACCAAATCCAAGACCTTCAAATTTGAAGAGGTTTTTCCATACCCATTCGATAGAGCTATCACAATGATACCCTTATCCAAGCACTTTAAGAAGCCCCAATTTAATAAGTTCAAGGGGAAAGGAGATCCAATAATGCATGTCAAAGAATTTTACATGAGTTTCCAAGAAGTGGTCTATAATGACATATTCCTTATTCACCTCCTTCCTAAAATTCTAGGAGGTCCTGCTCTTGAATGGTTTTGTCAAATACCCTAGGGCACAATTAACACCTTTGTTGATCTTTCAGAATCCTTTGTGGCATAATATGCATGTCTTGTTGAAACAAAGTCATCTATGGTCAATTTAGTCCACACCAAATAAAAAGAGGGTGAAAGCCTTGTTGTTTAATAATAAAGATGGAAAACTCTCACAATATGAATCTCTTACAACATATCAGAGCACCACCCTATCAAAATGTTCACTAATAATGCACATTCTAGACTCTCTCATCACATGGTCATGAACTACCTACAAACATAAAAAGAGATCAAGGAGAAAGGAATGGGCCTTAAGTGAGGGATTATTAATTATGGAATCATAAAGCTCCATAAAGAAAATCACCAAGAGCAAGGGCAATCTAATGATAAACCACATGATTGGAACAAGAACAAGAACACAGCAACAGATGGTGTCACTGATAGCTGATATGTCCATGTGGTTGGTATTGCACCCAATACATCAAACACCCCTCATGAACATACATTCTAAAAAAAACCATCATATCAACCAAATATAAGAGCTATCAACAAAAATATCGAAAGCCTTCACAACATCAATATAAACACAACACATCAGCACCTACTTATCAAGGACCAACAAATCAGACCAATGCTATCACCATCGCAACTAGACAAAAACTAAGGGTCCAAAAATTACCTTGTGTGTATGCTTTTCTGGGGGAACTATTTGATGTCATTTTGACAAATTGGCCCATGATAATCTCATCCACTACGCACAAACACAACCATTGGACCTGAACACAGCCAAAGCACTTTGGTATAAAGAGAATGAGTTCTACAAATTTTATCATGTCAAAGAGCATCCCACCCTCAGATGAATGCAGCTCAAAGATTATGTGAAAGACCTAATTGATTGTAATTAAATCATGGAGGGAGAACAATCCTCTCCAAATGTAGGTCTATTGATCTATCAAAATGCATTCCAACCACACAATAAGAAAAAAGTGGGAAAGACACTCATGCATCACAACAATACCAACAACAAAATTAGAACAAATAATGTCATACCCAAATAAGGTGAAAATCATGAAAAATCACAAGACTACACTTTAGCATAACCTTGACTATGGTAATTTGATTGGATGTATATCCCAAGATGAACCTTTTTTTAATGTGCTAAATATCAAGAGCCAACGAATCAATGTACAGTCACAACATGATAGACCTGACTCAATATTGCAGGGCCACTACCACATGCACTTGCTCCTTTGTCAACACAATATAATATTCTAGAACATCTTGGAAACATGCTTGCCCAAATCTCCATCTTGAATTTACTCTACACTAGCCCACTTTATAGATAAATCCATAACAATTCCCTCCATGAATCTCATGTCCCCATTGATATCAATGCCAAAGAGTTTAAAAACCTAGTGAGACATCTCTCTACCTCATGTTCACTATCCTTCAAACCATACAATGTCCTATAAATTGAGCTAGTTCACATCCTCCCACTCTACATAGCCATCATGATCTCTAACTTCACCTTAAAGGTTCATGATAGATAATGGGTTTTCCTTGAACCTATGTACTTTGAGGTTCATTAAACAAGAATGATACATTGAGGCATACATTATGAATGAGGTCATCATTATAAAGGCCTATGACAACTTGGAAAGAACTATAGAGGGAACTATCTTGTTGCCCATCAAGGTTGGGCCTACTACTCAAGAAACAATGTGCCAAATAGTTAATCTTGACCTACGTTTCAACATCCTCCTTGTCTAACCATGGATTCATGCCATGAAATTCATTCCATCCACTTATTATCAGTGCATCAAATTTTTGCATCATGGCACTAAGATAACCATCTATGTTGATCTAAAACCCTTTGCCTATTGTAATATGCTAGAAACATCCTATGATAATTCCTAGGTATTGAGATCAACACCACCATTGCTAGCTCTTCTGGTACTTACAATAACTGCAACACCATCTTATCCTCCACTCTCTCCACCATTAAGATCAACTACTAGAGTTATGACAAATATAGTCTCTCAGATGCATTTTCTATTGGCACCTTGCCTCTTCACCCATACACTCAAGGGTGCCCAACCTATCAAGGACCAAAGAAAGACACAAATCCTCAAATCAAAAAATTTGGGCCCACCACATTTGTTGAAAATGGGATCCTCAATTGGGAAGAAATGGCTCCTGACATCAGCACATGGGTCTACAAGAATCTGCCTCTGAAAGAAAAAAATCTCCTTGATTATTTCAAATAGAAATATCCCCACTCACATCAACTTGCCATTGAACAATGGGATTATCAAGGAGGTTCCCTAAGAAAAGAGGATCCAGGCCTTAGGAAACCTATTTAGGCATACAAACAAGAGAAGAAGAAAGGCCTAGGATTTGGACACCCAACAACTAGGGGCACTAGTAAAGATGGTCATGCCTTCTTAAACATCCAAGGTGAACTCGTAGAGGTCGAAGACATAACTGAGGAAGTAGAAAAGAGAGCCTACGATGATAGCCATGATAGCAACATCTCCCTAGGAGACACTATGCTCTGTGAATTATCCATCAACCTCATAGACCTCCCCATCACCAATCATGAAATCATTCATTGGGACCAACAAAGTCTACTCCACATTGATGAGTTCCCTAGTGAGGAAGAACTCCTAAGATTCATGGGGTAGAGACACTACACAAGAAACCAAAGCCTACATAAGAAACCAAAGCCTCCATAATCATATGTCTACAAATTGGACCTGAAAGGCTACTTCAAGGAGGAAGAAATATCTAGTCACAAAAATGATGAGAAAAAAGGAAATAAAAATTAAAAAAGAAACAAAAAATGTATTCGCTAGTGGAAATTCCTTTGGAGCACCATCAGATCAATCAAAAAATAAAAGAGATATAAAAGGTGCATCAGATGGTGAAAACCTCTTTGAGGCACCTAAAGATGGAGATTTCTTCCTTCCCCCACAAGATCATAGGCCAAGAGTATCATCTATCCTAATTGAAGAGACAATACCCATCAACATTAGTCTACTAAAGAAACCTAGGATTACATACATTGCAACATCTTTGCCACTAGACCAAGAAGAACTTCTCATTGAGGTACTCCAAGAAAATATTGGTTGATTTACATGGTGATATAAGGACATGCTAGGATTAGATCCTAATTTGTTTGTACAACATTTAGCAATAGATACAAAAGTCAAGCTAGTCAAGCAGAAACTCTCAAAAATGCATCCCAAGGTTATCTTACTGGTAAAAGAGGAATTAGAAAAGATGCTTGAAGAAAAGCTCATCCATCCAATAAACTACTTAGAGTGGATTTCCAACACGGAGTAGTCATAAAGCCCTCTAGTGATATTAGGATCTCTAAAGATTGTAGGAACCTCAATAAAGCTTGTCCCAAAGATAATTTCCCTTTGCCAACTATCGACATGATTGTGGATCTCACAGATGGAAATCAAATAATATCCCTCATGGATGGATTATCCAATTATGATCAAATATAGATAGCATGATGATCAATAAAAGACCACATTCACCACTCCTTGGGGAACCTTTTGCTACAACATGATG
The DNA here is from genome assembly GCA_028749045.1 of Cupressus sempervirens. Classification (NCBI taxonomy): domain Eukaryota; kingdom Viridiplantae; phylum Streptophyta; class Pinopsida; order Cupressales; family Cupressaceae; genus Cupressus; species Cupressus sempervirens. The sequence continues at coordinate 220,255,839 of CM053791.1, forward strand.
CCATTTGGGTTAAAGAATGCAAGAGCAACCTATCAATAAGCTATGACACTCATCTTCCATGACCTCATCTACCAAATGCTTAAAGAGTATGTAGAAAACATCGTGGTCAAATATGTTGATGCCATGGATCACTTGACTCACCTTGAAGAAGTGTTTGATTGGTTAGAAAATTACAGCCTCATACATAACTCCAAGAAATGCATTTTTGGTGTCACATCTAGGAAGATCCTAGGATTTATTGTATTGTGACATGGCATTGAAATTGACCCACAAAAGCTCTAGTCCATCATGGACATGCCTCCACCCAAGTCATTGTGACAACTTTGTTCTCTTCATGGTAAATTCCAATTGGTAAGATGTTTCATCTGACAACTAGCAGATAAATGTCATTCATTAACACATCTGCTCAAGAAGGACCAAAATTGCAAATGAGACCCTATATGTCAAGGAAGCTTCAAAAATATAAATAAATACTTGGATAATCCACCCGTCTTAGTCTCACCAGTTATTAGGAGACCATTGTTCTCATACATATTAGCTACACCAATTGCACTAGGGGAACTCTTGGCCCAGGTTGATGACAATGTAAAAGAAAGGGCCATCTACTACATCAATCATACACTTGTTAGCTACAAGCTTAATTACACTCCTATGGAAAAAGTATGTTTATCAGTGATTTTTTCCACTTAGAAACTTTTCCAATAAATTCTCAATCAAACTGTAAAGCTCATATGAAAGATTGATCCTTTAAAATACATGTTATTAAGAACAATGCTCATAGGCTGACTCACAGAATGGGTAATGTTTCTTAGTGAATTTGACATCTAAAATGTTGATAAATAGGCAATAAAGGGATAGGCTATAGCACATCACTTAGATGATGCACCTTTGGTTGATGCAAATCTGCTGGTCATGGAATTTCCAGATGAATACCTCTGCTTAATAGAAGAAAAATCTTTGTGGAAGCTATATAGTGATGGATGTTACACCTCCCATGGGTCAAGAGTTGGGATATTTTTGGTCACCCCTCAAGGTGACTACATTCCCAAAGCATTCAAGCTACAATTCCAATGCACCAATAACATCTCAAAGTATGAAGCCCTAATTGTAGGGCTCAAGACAATAGTTGAATGGAACATAATAGAGCTATAGGTCTTTGGAGACTCAAACTTATTATCAAATAGGTGCTTGATGAATACCAAATAAAGGATGAAACATTTCTTCCCTACAAAGAATTAGCTAATCAATTAAAGAAACATTTCACCAAGATCCAATTCACATTGGTACCAAGGTTGCAAAATAAAGATATAGATACAATGACCAACATCAATTCACTCTTGGAAATTCCTCAAGAAGCTACATAGTATGAATTCTTAGTTGAGCAGCTACATGAACCCACATACAAGAATGATGAATCAACATGAGTATATGTCATGGTTGATCTCCAATCCCTATGGTACCATCAAATTCATGCTTGTTAAAAAATGGCATCATATTCCCTCACCTCTCATGAAACCAATGCCAAAAACTCATTCATAGAGCATCCTTCTACAATATCATAGCCAACAGCCTATATTATTGAGGTTATCATGATACTCTCTCTAGGATTTTAGACCAAAGTGAGGCTGCCATGGCATTAAAAGAGGTACATTTTGGACTTTTTGGTGCTCACATGAGTAGTATAGTCCTAGAGTGACAAATCCTAAGAGCGGGCTACTATTGGCCTACTATCAAACATGATGCTTATGAATTTGTCAAAAGGTGTCTACTTTTTCAGGAACATGTAAATTTGATATGAATTCCAACTCAAGATCTTCAACCTATCACACCACCATGACCATTTGCATGATGGGGGTTTGACCTTGTATGTGTCCTTACACCCCTATCTTTAGAAGGCGACAAAGGGATCATCATGGGTACAAATTATTTCAACAAGTGGGTTGAGGTAGTCCCACTTGTCACCACCATAGGAGTTCAAGTTTCAAAATTCATCTTCTATCATATTATATGTTTCTTTGGTATTCTTTCTACTAGTTGTACAAACCATGAAGGTAACTTTGTAAACCTCAATATGGAAGAGTTGTGCACCTCTCTTCACATTGATCATCATTTCTCTATCCCATAATTTCCACAATATAATGGTTAGGCTAAGGCAACTAAAAAACCCCTACTCAAAATCCTCAAGAAATTTGTTAATGATTCTAGTCATGATTGGCATCTGAAAATCAACCTAGCCTTATTTACTTGTTGCGCCTCATTTCACACATCACCAGGTACAACTCAATCCTCCTTGGTATATGGTGTTGAAGAAGCCTTTCCTATCAAGGTTGAACTCTCATCATTGTGCATATATTTACAAGGAAAAATATCAGATGAGGACTATAGAGTCTCTAGACTCACACAGTTGGATCTACTAGATGAAACAAGGCAACAGGCCAATGACCACCTCACATTTTATCAAAATTGACTCAAGCACAACTTCAACAAAAAAATTTCACATGGAAAAATTTCAAGTAGGTGACATGGTCCTCAAAGAAAACATGAAAGTCTAGGCAAATTAAGAGAAGAAAGGAAAGTTTGAGCCCACATTTCTTGGTCCATAAGTTGTCACAACATCTTTTGGCTAAAGAGAATATTAACTATCAACACTAAAAGGTAAAACTCTTAATGATCCCACCAATATCATTCACCTCAAGAAGTTCTACACTTGAGTCTCTTAGTGTATCCTACTAATCATGGACAAAAGAATCTTAAAAAGTTTTGAAAAAAGACCAAAATATCAAAATATCCAAAAAAAAAAGAGAAAACAGTAAAGAAAAATAAGCATCCAATAGTGAAAACTTGGCAATTGAAGTGCATTGGATAGGTAACTTGGTGAAAACCTAGCAATATGTGCCATGTATACTTGGACTTCCCATTATCTATCAGCACCCATCCCTCCCACCCCCATCACATCCACTCATCCACTACCCCATGTTCCCATGGTGTTCCAACATCAAGTGACAAAAGCACACATACTCACTATCCCAATTCCTATCCCAGTTCCTAAGCTTGGAATCTAAATCAAACCAATGTATTATATCTTGGGAGTTTTACATTGTATCATAAACACTCAACACATGTATCATATCTATGGATCATCTCCTTGTATCATATCTATTTATCATACCCATGTATCATACCCCTATACTATAATATGTGTATTATACCCCTCACGTTATCTTCTCAGACTAATCTTTTCATTATGTTATCTTCAAATCTTGAGGTTTTCATCCACTATCCCCAAATAATGAGCTTTTCATTTTCTATCTACTCATCCTAAGATTTTTCACATTATACTCTATCAGATCCATTTTTCTATCCTATCACATAGAGATTTTGTATAGTGATCCTTGTAAATACCTTGTTCAATTAGTTATACATCCTCCAGAGTTAGTCCTTAGCTTGATCCAATTGTATTTATCCCATTCTTGTGTGTCAACTCATATCTGGTTAAAAATTGTAGTTCTCTTGGTTAGGTATTGTAGACACCTAAAAACCTTTAGAAAATAAAGTATTTTTATTTTCTGAAAATTTTTTGATAACATCATCATTTATTAATTAATTAATTATTTAATTAATTTATTTATTTTTATGCCATTAAATCCCTTTATCTTAATTAAAAATATTTAATTGAGGAATCCCTCCCAAAAATGTTTAAATCTTATTTAAACATTATTTCCTTATTTATTAATTATTTAATTAATAAATTGACCAAAAAACCCAAAATAAATAAAAAATTTATTTTTTGCCCAAAACTTGGCCAATTTCCTTAAGACCACTAACCTCTTCCAAAATCTTCTAATCCTTCTTTAATTTTGATTAAAGGCTAATCCCATCATTTCCTACCCATAATCCCAGCTCAAAATATTTAATTAAGATTAAATATTAATCCTCATGTTTATTAAAAAAAAATTAATAAATATCTCCTCAACCCAAACCCTTGAAATAAATAAAACTTATTTATTTCCTAAAAATCTAATTTATCCTCATCCTAAGAAGTTCTAGACTCTTCTAGAAAGTCTTCATCCTCATCTTAGGAAATTCTAGACTATTCTATAAAGTCTTTATCCTCATCCAAAGTCTAGACTCTTCTAGAAGATGTCTTTAAACCTAATCCTAATCCCCTCCTAACCTTGTCACATTCTCTAAACATGGGTTAAGACTTACTAACCCAAGCCAAAGTTAACAAATATCTCCTCCTTCACCCACCCTCATTAAATGCCATCCACTTGCCTATCCCTAAGCTAATCCTAAACCATCCTAATCCATCCTCTAATCATTTTCACAAGCCTAAGCAAGCTTAAAACCCTCCTAATCAAGCCCAAGTCGAAATTGCTCTCATCTCTCTCAAAATATCTCAACCATAAACCTTTATGAAGCCCACTAGGCCATAAATGACTCTTCCAAGCTCTTTTATTGCTCTTACAAGCCATTATGAGGGTCTTTATGAAGATTTTATCCCTTGAGCCTCCTTTGTTGACTCGTCCTTCCCCTTTCCTCCATCCTCTTACCCTGTGACATGTGTCACTCCCTGATTGGCTGTAAGGAAGCATAATCCATGTGCTCTCCCCTCATGCAATCTGAGCCCTCCATGAGCTTTTTCCCATCCTTGCATCTTAGCCCTCAATCCCTCAATGCTCTTGCCTATAAATTGGATCCTTCCCCTTTGCAAAATAACACAATCCATGAAGTAAAGTCATAATGCCATTTTAAGAAGCCATTTTACATCAAAACCATACACTCACACCCAAATTCCAATTCCATTTGAAGCCCTTTTTGAAGCATAAAGCTTGAGCATACATCCTATCTATTTAGACAAAGCTACTCAACAAGAGAGCTTCTTATTGAGAGAGTCCATTAATGGCTCATATTCTCAATTGAGAGCTCATCTTAGTCTATCTTGAAGTTTATGAATTTTGTTTAGTTTGTAGAAGCTTTATTTAAATTTAGTTTCTATTAGCATACTAACATTGCTCATATACAAATATTTTAGCAAATCCTTAGGTGATATCCCTTGTCATCAAAGTATTATCCTAAAGGTTATGATTGCCATCACATGTCATCATAGTCCCAAATACTACTGGCAGGGTCTTGCAAGATCCATCCTTCCTCTCACCAAATCTTGGTCCATTAGTATCTAATCCCATTGATCTCTTTGGAAAAAGGTTCCCTTTATGGATTTGCATTTTCTTTTGATTTATTTTATTTTTAGGATTTCAAGTTTGGTTCTTAAAGTATCTTTTCCAAATGATTTGGTTTATTCCCTCCTCAAAATCACTAGGATCTTTTATATCATGGTGTGTTGTAAATGGAGCAATTTGAGAGAAAGGTCTTGATCAAGTCCTTTTCTTTTTCTTTTATGCTTTAAATTTAGTCAGATGCAAACCTTGCATATTCCAAAAATATGACCACTTGTGGTTGTAGACACCTAAAAACCTTTAGAAAATAAAGTATTTTTATTTTTTGAAAAAGTCCCTGATGACATCATCATTTATTAATTAATTAATTATTTAATTAATTTATTTATTTTTATGCCATTAAATCCCTTTATCTTAATTAAAAATATTTAATTAAGGAATCCCTCCCAAAAATGTTTAAATCTTATTTAAACATTATTTCCTTATTTATTAATTATTTAATTAATAAATTGATCAAAAAACCCAAAATAAATAAAAAATTTATTTTTTGCCCAAAACTTGGCCAATTTCCTTATGACCAATAACCTCTTCCAAAATCTTCTAATCCTTCTTTAATTTCGATTAAAGGCTAATCCCATCATTTCCTACCCCTAATCCCAACTCAAAATATTTAATTAAGATTAAATATTAATCCTCATGTTTATTAAAAAAAAGTTTTAATAAATATCTCCTCAACCCAAACCCTTGAAATAAATAAAACTTTATTTATTTCCTAAAAATCTAATTTATCCTCATCCTAAGAAGTTCTAGACTCTTCTAGAAAGTCTTCATCCTCATCCTAGGAAATTCTAGACTATTCTAGAAAGTCTTTATCCTCATCCAAAGTCTAGACTCTTCTAGAAGATGTCTTTAAACCTAATCCTAATCCCCTCCTAACCTTGTCACATTCCTTAAACATGAGTTAAAACTTACTAACCCAAGCCAAAGTTAACAAATATCTCCTCCTTCACCCACCCTCATTAAATGTCATCCACTTGCCTATCCCTAAGCTAATCCTAAACCATCCTAATCCATCCTCTAATCATTTTCACAAGCCTAAGCAAGCTTAAAACCCTCCTAATCAAGTCCAAGTCAAAATTGCTCTCATCACCCTCAAAATATCTCAACCATAAAACTTTATGAAGTCCACTAGGTCATAAATGACTCTTACAAGCCCTTTTATTGCTCTTACAAGTCATTATGAGGGTCTTTATGAAGATTTTATCTCTTGAGCCTCCTTTGTTGACTCATCCTTCCCCTTTCCTCCATCCTCTCACCATGTGACATGTGTCACTCCTTGATTGGTTGTAAGGAAGCACAATCCATGTGCTCTCCTCTCATGCAATCTAAGCCCTCCATGAGCTTTTTCCCATCCTTGCATCTTAGCCCTCAATCCCTCAAGCCTCTTGCCTATAAATTGGATCCTTCCCCTTTGCAAAATAACACAATCCATGAAGTAAAATTATAATGCTATTTTGAGAGCCAAATCCATACTAAAGCCATCTATCCACACCAAAAATCCACAATCATCCATTGAAGCCTTTGGAAGCATATTGAGCATACATCCTATCCATTTAGATAAAGCCACTCAACAAGAGAGCTTCTCATTGAGAGAGCCCATTAATGGCTCATATTTTCAATTGAGAGCTCATCTTAGTCTATCTTGAAGTTTATGAATTTTTTTTAGTTTGTAGAAGCTTTATTTAAATTTGGTTTCTATTAGCATACTAACATTGCTCATATACATTTTGGCACGCCCGGTGGGACCCCGCATGGGTCATCTTCATTAGCTTTTTTAGTCAAAGTTTTGTATGTTATTTTCTGATTTTGGCTAATTTTTCTTGTTTTTGTGATTGGTAGGATTGTATAAATTGGTTTTGTAGGTCCACATGAGCATGAAGAAGACAAAGGAACTCATAATCTATCTCATAGTGTTTGCAGATTTTTCAAGCTTATAGGTGGACAAAGAACTTGAAATTCTTCTTCCTCTTCTTGTCTATATTCTTCTTATTCCATCTACTTCTTCTTCTTATTCTTGTGGGAGATCTTGGCCATTTTTTTTTAAGGAAGAAAAATCATACACACTTCTTTTTAGTGCTTAAAATGAACCCCCAAATCATACTTAAATCCATTGAAAAATTAAAAATTTGCAAGAAAGAAAAAATCTTTTAACAAGTGAAACTAAACCAATCTAATCATTTGCATCCTTGCAACATCAAGGTTTTAGATGCATTCATGCAAAATTAGGAACACTTCATTTTTGGGAATTTAAAAAGAACTTCAAGTTTCTATTTCAAAAGGTTCAAAATCAACACTAAGTGCACACTAAAGTTCTTTTAAAAAATCTCATGAAAACTAAGAGTCCTAAATGGTTGCCAAAAATTGTCCTAAAAGCTTTGTTATTTGTTCCAAACAAATGTCTTATTGCAAAATCTTGAATGTTTCTTAGAATTTTCATGCATCAAAACAATCTAGGAATATCATTTTTGGGCTTAAAATATGCAAACTAGAACACAAAATCTTGAATGAAAATCAAAGTCCAAAGAGTCATTTTCACTTTTGAGACCAAAACAATCTTGAATGATCTAAGGTTAAAACAAAGAACTTCAAATTTCTTAAAACAACACACAAAATCTCAATCTTGAATGCTCAAAAGAAAACACTTGAATGTTTAACCACTTTTCTTTGAATGCATGTTGCTAAAATCACTCTTGAATGCCATGGATTAAAATCAAATTTTCCTTGAATGCATGATTAAAACAAAAAGTCCAATCTTGAATTCTAAGGATCAATTAACCATTGCAATATCAAACACTTCATTTGGAGCTTCTAAAAATTGAACAAAACAAATCTCTTTTCCACATGCAATCTAGGTAAAGTTTGATTTTTGGACATTTAAGAAACCTTGTTAAGTTAAAAATAAAAATTTGCAAAAATCAATTTGAGTAGTTCCTTGGACTCACCTCTTTTCTAATCACCCATCAAATATTAACCATTGGTTGCAATCTCAGCGCCATTTATGGGGATGGGTCTACTTGAAAAAGGTGTTAAATGTTCCACAATCTAACTCACTCACTTGGTCTTTGAATGTTTGCTATAACTTTATCAAAATTCTTAAATGATCAAAACTCTAGATTAAATCGATCACACTTCAAGTTTGGGCACTAAAATTGAACAACAACTGATGTGGAGAGCCTCCGAGCGCGCACTTGAAATCGAATTTCACACACTTTTGTTTTGGGCTTAAAACAAACTCACATTCAATCTTGAATGCCTTAAAGAAAATTAATCGATACTTGACGTGGAGGGCCTCTGGGCGCGCGAGTTTTCTTTTGTTGACCCTAACTCTTCTTATTGTTTGCATTCTTCGATCGATTTAATTTTGTTGGCCCTTCAAGTTGGAATTGAACATTATCTCTTAAACATGAGTGCTTGCAAAGTCTAGATTAGCACACATAAGAGTCAGTTGGTAAAAGAACAAGCGTGTTTTTTAGCCCAAGGTCATCCAAGTCTTCTCTCCCCTTGTCATCTTTTGAGGCCATCTTGGGTGCATAAGATTAGGATCCAAAACCTTGTTTCTTTTTAGGAGGCCTGCTTGGGGATTTCATCACCCCTTGGACGACCTCAACTCCAGCGTTCTAGCGAAGTATAAGAATTGGGAGGTGAATCGAAAGACACCTCTCTTGGGATCAAGATTTTGTCACTCAGGCTAAGCCTCAAGGAACTTTATACCCTTGAGAAGTGAAAGAGGAGAAGTGGGTTACCGCTCCTCTCGGCTGTGTGACATCTTTTTGGTCTCATCTACACATTTGGTCCTCACGTACCTTGGGTATATTGAGGACTCCTTAGCTAAACCAATTGTCAACCTTGTAGACAACCATCTAGGATGTTAATGTGCTTGAGGTGACTGATCGAAACATTCGTAGAACATACACACTCCTTGGCACAAGTATCACTTTCTAAGAATCAAAAACTTCTATCTGGTTGTTTCTATCTATTGCTTGATCTTTTATTTGTTGAATGAATGTTTGCCAAACATGGTCAATCCTAGCTTAGGGCATACTTAGTGTAGTCACTGCCTATTCCAGAAGTTGAACGAGTTGAAGCAAAACAACCAAGATCTCTCAAAGCCAAGCAGATTCAGAAATTGATGTCAGAGCAACCCAAACCCAAACAGAAGTTCCACAAAGTTAAACTCAAACCATCTCTAGCATACCAAGAACTTTCAGCCAAGAGAAAAGAAATAACACCAAGCCCACGAATTGCCAAACTCCACAAAGCAGAGGACAAAGCTACCGACGAAGCACTTCAAGAGGCCTGGTTAGAGCGCACCATCAAATTTAGCCAACATCCAGGAGTTAATCCTGCTTATGCCTTACCAACTAGGCATGATTTCTATGATTAGACACCCTTGTTTCTCCACATCTTCTTGGATGAGCTTCACTTTAGAGTCATCTTTGTAGAAAAGCCAGCCATCTTAGGTTATCCCCTTAAGCATTATTAGCTCATCCATCTCATTTAGAATCAAACCATCTAGCCAGCAAACAAAACCTCACATCCAAGCCTTCAAAATTGTTGTCACTTTTGCCAAAAGTTTGCCACTCCTAAAATCTTCCAAATCCATCAATCTCACCAAGGTTATCCCTTTGATAGAGCATTGTCTAGGGTAATCTAGCCTTGTCACTTGCATCCCTCATCACCTTGAGCTAAAGGTTGGGATCCACAAGTGGTCAATCTCGTGTCATGCCCATAGGATCATTAGTCTATCCTCAAGTTGACACAGCCACCACCAAATCGAGCACATAGGAAAGCAAAACTCTCACATTTTGACAGCATACCCTTGAAGTCTTCCACCCACAAGACAGCCAAAAATCTCTAGCCAATCCTCCTTAGGTCTATCATGTAGCTTTGACTCTCCCTAGGAAATCTTTCATCAGCCAATTCAAAATCTAGGCTTAATCCAAATCCAACCATGAGCTTCCGTGTTCATCTATATGCAAGACCCCATCCCCATCAAACTCATCATCAAAGCATGAAGTACCAATCCTATCATGATGTGTTTGGTTGCATTGTCCTTGCTCCCGCCACCTCCTATTCCAATGATGATGAAAATCTTGTTGACTATGACGGGTGTATTGAAAGCCTTAGAAACATTCCCCCAAGCATCCCCCAAAATCCAAGAGTTATTCCAAACTATCTAGTCATGCCATCTGATATTCCAGCTTCCCCTCCATCACCCCATCAACCAAGCTTCCAATCTTCCACCCCCATCACACTAGCTATTCCTGTCAATCCACCTCCACCTTCGACACATGAGTCTCCAAGAAATCTCCTAGAGGAAATACAAGAAAAGTTGCCTCCAACAGTCGATAAGCCATGTCATCTAATCCAACCATGTGAAGTAGTCAGTGATGAAGCTTCCCCATCTATAATATCACCTCCATCTCCCATAGCTATCATCCCCATACCATCCATCAAATTTCTTAAAATCCTTCCACTTCCCGCAAGCATCAAAATCCCACCACCTGTCAAATCCCTCCAAATCCTATCCACATCGCCTCCAAGCATTTCCCAAATCTCTCATAATGACCCTTATGCATCCATCTTCTACTCACCCATCTCCACTACTGAATCTCCCATCTATCCATCCGTTGCCTTTGAAGAATCCATCCCTTCACCTCCTATCGCACCATCCACTCCAAACCAATCCTATCAAGATCCTGCCCAAAAGCATGTTGACATCCCCCAAAGCATAAATGAAGATATCATCGTACCATGTCTTCCATCCATAGTGCAGTCACCATCTCCTCCATCTCCAAAACCTCGAGCCATATCTCCTCCACTACAAGATATCTTGTCATCCCACCAGCTACATCAAGATCCTATCCTTCCATCTCCCCCGCTCCATGCTTCCATCTTACCACCTATTCAAGCTATTCCACCATCTATAATCTACCCTCTTGGTTCACTTAGATTCATCCATGGTGGCCCTCTCTCAGCAGAAGAATTAAGAATAGTATCTCCCCATTGCAATACACCTAATAAATCACTTCTACCATTTTCTGCAAGCAAAAAGTTTCCTCAGCTTGTTCAAATGCTCAATCGATGGCATTATCAAGGTCAAGGTTTAGGACCACAAGAGCAAGGAATCAGAGAGCCTATTATTGCACAAAAAAATATAGGATTTCATGGTCTTGGATATGTATCCAAAGGCTCACCATCTAAAGGTGTTGGTACACCACACCCCCAAACCAAGCCTATCTCCAAGCCCACCATGCCAGCCTCTCATCACTCCTTCAAGAAATCTTATGTCATCCCCCCTCCACCATCTTTGCAACCCAAAACAACCTACCATATCCCCCCTTCATCCGCTAAATCCATTTTGGGTCCCTATGTCCCAAAATCTACCATCCTCCATCCTCCTATCAGCCATCATAAAAATCCTATTCCATCCATTTCTATGCAAGATCAACAAAGGCACATATCAGGGCACATCATCCATCATCATCCCCCTACATGCTCTTTCATATCCTCTCCATCTCACAAAGCTTCTCCTAACCATCTTCCCAAAGCTTACCACAACAATGTGAATGCCAACTTCAAAATGCATAAAGCTAAAAATCCACATCCTAGGCAATCATATGTCTATTCTAAAAGACATACTCCAAAAAGGAAAAATCCAATCAAAGAATGCAAAACAATGCAAAAGCCTATGAAAAGAAAATCCAAAACCATGTGGATCCCCAAGAAAAAAGTTGAAACCCAATGCATAATGGCATCCACCATTGCTAATCCTCCATCTAGTGACTCATGTCCCCCATCTCCTAACTCCATCTTGGGTGCCTATATCCTCAAGCATGCTTCCACAAATCCTCCATCACGCCTGCATCTACCATCTATCCCCCATATGCTCTTTTCACACCCGTTCCAACATGTGCCAATGTTGCTCTTGCAAGCATCCCCATCTCATGCTCCTTTCCAGCATTTTCATCCTTCCATCTCCTACCATCAATCCCATCTAATCCGATCTATTGCATAAATCACACATCTAGTGTACCAACAGCTAGCAACAAAATTGAACATTCCAATAGCCAGTGAAAAATCCCAAAAAAGCCAAAATAGCTGAAGAAAGCCAAAATCATTCCAGCTAAGTCCAAAGTCAAAAAGTCAAAAAAGAAAAGAAAAATAAAGCGTCCACTGGTGAAAACTTTGCAATTCAAGTGCCTTGGACAAGTACCATGATGAAAACTTGGCAAACAAGCATCTTGTGTAATCCCGCCATCCCCAGCTTAGCCTATCACCCTCATGCTTTTGGTCATCTCTTGACATCCAACTCCATCTTCCAATCTATCCACCTATCCTCCATCCTCCAGCTTCCATCTCACACCATCCACTAATCTTATGCAGCTTCAGCCAATCATCTTAGCTATCATCCATGTCCCTAGCCCCTTCAGCTTTTTCCATCCTAGCTTCAATCCTATCACATCCATCATAAGACCTCCTTCCACATGTTATCTTCTGATTGGGGGCACTATATTCCTTGGGGATCTTGTCTTGTCCATCCTCCCTTGTCATTGGTATCTAGCTCTAGGCTATCCTCATGCAAACCCAATGTCATCTCTTTATATCCATCATAATCCTAGCTATCTACCATCCTATCCAGCCATCTCATCCTGCTCCTCTAGCTATCCTTGGTCACAAAATATCTCATCATCATTGGATGCATCCTGCCACATCCATATCTTTTGCTATCACCCCACCCTTAGCTTTTGCATCTTGCACAACATCGAACCATCCCGCTATCCTATCATCCTGAGCTTTTGCCTACTTGTAACTATCTTGGTCAGCTTCAGCTTGTAAATATCTTGGTCCATCAGTTTGTACATCCTCTTTAGCTTAGTACCATTGTATCTATCCAACTTTCGTGTTCGTTCCTCCTTGATTAGGATCTTGCACACATCGCACAACCCTTGGTTAGCTATTCCAATGCATCCTTTAGCTAGATCTCCTATCACCAAAGTGCTATCCTTCTTAGTTCAACTTGCTAGACGCATCACCCATCCAGATCCATCAGCTTAGGTGCTCTCCGATAGATCCTTGTAGGATATAGCTTTCCTCATGTCTGATCTTGGTCCGTTAGTACCTCGTCCTACCCATCTCGTTGGCAAACGGTTCTCTTTTGGATTTTCGCTTTCTTTTGATTTGGAATCTTCCCTTTTGGGTCTTGAAAAATCTTTTCCAAGCAATCTTTTTGTTTCCTCCTCAAGGTTGCCACGATCTTCCATATCATGGTATGCTACGAATGGGGCAATCTGAGCGTAAGGTCTTGATCAAGTCTTTTGTTTATTTTTCTTTTTTGCTTGTGGGTTACCCAGTGTCGGTTCCACACGGCTTCCTCTTGGACTCATGTGTGATGCTGGGGCAATCCTTGTGTGTTTGTTTTGAGTCAGTTCGTCAGTCCTCTGGACAGTTGGTGAAAAGGCCTTGATGTTCTTGGTAACCTTGGCAATTAACCAATAGTCTTATAGCAAATCTAGTGCTCAACTACATGGTGGTACTTCTCTTTGAAGTATCCCCTCGCTCAAAAAGCTTCAATGGTATTCCTTCATCTCCATTATCCCCCATCCATATCCAACATCTGTCTCTCCTACCCCACCTTATGCATCAGTATCTCTTTGAATCACTCCTCACCTTTAGCTTTAGGGATCCACAATCCTAGTCTTAGGGATCCACCAATCCAAATCAATCCACCAAGCCTCATCTTTCGAGATCCACAATCCTAGTCCTAGGGATCTCCGAAACCCATCTTCTGCCAATCTGACTCTTTGAAATCCTGTTGCATCAGCTTTTTAATCCCCTCATCCATCTCCCCATCTTAGATTCCTTTTATAGTGCTCTGCTCCTTCATCCTCTGCAATCCTTGAGATCTTAAGCTTGTTTCCTCTTGTGCCTCTAATTCTCCCTTTATCATTCTCCCATAATGAGAGTTTGAGCTAATTTAGCCCCTTATCTTTGCCAATCTGAGTTTCCTTGCTCATCCGAGATTCTTGTACTTTTCAAGAAGCCATAGAGCCTTGCTTTCTCTCCCCGCCGCCTTCTTGAGGGGGCATCTCACAGTCCATTCTCTCCTCTTCCGTTCTAGCCTTGGGCATCTTATTTTCTTATCTTTGATGCCATGCCACTTGCGGCATCACATCAAAGAGGGGTAAAATGTAGACACCTAAAAACCTTTAGAAAATAAAGTATTTTTATTTTCTGAAAAAGTCCCTGATGACATCATCATTTATTAATTAATTAATTATTTAATTAATTAATTTATTTTTATGCCATTAAATCCCTTTATCTTAATTAAAAATATTTAATTAAGGAATCCCTCCCAAAAATGTTTAAATCTTATTTAAACATTATTTCCTTATTTATTAATTATTTAATTAATAAATTGATCAAAAAACCCAAAATAAATAAAAAAATTATTTTTTGCCCAAAACTTGGCCAATTTCCTTATGACCAATAACCTCTTCCAAAATCTTCTAATCCTTCTTTAATTTCGATTAAAGGCTAATCCCATCATTTCCTATCCCTAATCCCAACTCAAAATATTTAATTAAGATTAAATATTAATCCTCATGTTTATTAAAAAAAAGTTTTAATAAATATCTCCTCAACCCAAACCCTTGAAATAAATAAAACTTTATTTATTTCCTAAAAATCTAATTTATCGTCATCCTAAGAAGTTCTAGACTCTTCTAGAAAGTCTTCATCCTCATCCTAGGAAATTCTAGACTATTCTAGAAAGTCTTTATCCTCATCCAAAGTCTAGACTCTTCTAGAAGATGTCTTTAAACCTAATCCTAATCCCCTCCTAACCTTGTCACATTCCCTAAACATGGGTTAAAACTTACTAACCCAAGCCAAAGTTAACAAATATCTCCTCCTTCACCCACCCTCATTAAATGTCATCCACTTGCCTATCCCTAAGCTAATCCTAAACCATCCTAATCCATCCTCTAATCATTTGCACAAGCCTAAGCAAGCTTAAAACCCTCCTAATCAAGTCCAAGTCGAAATTGCTCTCATCACCCTCAAAATATCTCAATCATAAAACTTTATGAAGTCCACTAGGTCATAAATGACTCTTACAAGCCCTTTTATTGCTCTTACAAGTCATTATGAGGGTCTTTATGAAGATTTTATCTCTTGAGCCTCCTTCGTTGACTCATCCTTCCCCTTTCCTCCATCCTCTCACCATGTGACATGTGTCACTCCTTGATTGGTTGTAAGGAAGCACAATCCATGTGCTCTCCTCTCATGCAATCTAAGCCCTCCATGAGCTTTTTCCCATCCTTGAATCTTAGCCCTCAATCCCTCAAGCCTCTTGCCTATAAATTGGATCCTTCCCCTTTGTAAAATAACACAATCCATGAAGTAAAGTTATAATGCTATTTTGAGAGCCAAATCCATACTAAAGCCATCTATCCACACCAAAAATCCACAATCATCCATTGAAGCCTTTGGAAGCATATTGAGCATACATCCTATCCATTTAGATAAAGCCACTCAACAAGAGAGCTTCTCATTGAGAGAGCCCATTAATGGCTCATATTTTCAATTGAGAGCTCATCTTAGTCTATCTTGAAGTTTATGAATTTTGTTTAGTTTGTAGAAGCTTTATTTAAATTTGGTTTCTATTAGCATACTAACATTGCTCATATACAGTGGTTACATGGTACACTTTGGAAATATCATTTTCATGTGGGTTATCTAGTGTTGTTTCCACTTTCCTTCCTTTGAGATTCACGAGTGATGCTCGAGAAATCCTTGTGTGTTTTTTTTGAGTCAATCATATGTAATATTACCGAAAAGGCCTTCATGTTCTTTGTAACCTTGGCATGTCTCCAATATTCCTATATCATACTCAGTGCTTAAATACATGGCGGTGATCTCCTTTGAAGTACCCCATACTCAAGCTTCAATGGATTCCATCTCCCCTCCACTCCACTGAAACATAAGACACTTTTCAAATCCCAAAATATCTAACTAAAAATCCTATCCAAGCATCCAATCCAATCATTCCTACAATCATAATTGAGCCCATCCCTAAAGTATCCAAAGTTTCCACACTCCCTTCATCCCGCCATCCCTCCCACCCACCCCCTAGGTTTAGTTTAAACAACCAATCCCCCTACCAATCCCCAACCTAAGTCCTTAAACTATGGTTATTCTTGGTCACATGGTTCTCCTTTGTCTCATTCTCTCATATTGAGAGTCTGAATCCTTGTTAATCCTCTCCTAACCAATCTGAGTCCTCCTACTTAGACCAGTTTCTCTTATTTTTCAATAAGTTATCAACCCTCATATTCTCTCCTTGCCACCTCCTTGAGGGGGCATCACACAATCTAGTCTCTTCTCTTTCTTTTTGAGACTAGGGAAACTTTTTTGCCTTAAAAATATTATTTGCATCATCTATCTTCATACTTCTTTGAAATAGTATTGTTCTAAGACTATGTCAGAAAGGGGCAAAATGTAGACACTTAAATCTAATTTCATCATTTAAGTAATCCTATTTAGTTATCTCCTAAGAAATTATTGATTTAATATTTAATATTTAATTAATTCAATGTCATCCCCTAGTTAATTAATTTGTTTAATTAATTGTAGTCCAATTAATAAAATTAAATGATAATCAAAAGTCTAAGTTATCAATTAAATCCATATTCTCCTATGAAATTAAATAGTTCCACTATGTCTCTTTTATTTAATTCTACATCCCCTTTTATTAAATAAATCATTTAATAAATCAATCCCCAACCTCTAACTATTCCAAAATCCCCATCACTAGCTAAATCCAACCCATTCACCCATGTTTACTAATTAAACCCACTTAAGTGGCTAGGCCACTTTCCTTCTAATTTTCCTCCTACTCCAAGCCTAATCCTCACCCTAATCATGTACACAATTTTAATCCTAGATCAAGAATTCCTAAGACAAACCAAAGTCAAATCCCCTCTTACACCCCCACCCACATGCATTAAATCCTCTTAGATAGACTTCATGGCTTCTTACACATCCCTTGCATGCTCTTACATTTCTCTTACACACACCATCCCCCTAATAATTCCTTCATCCCACCACATTCCCTCCATTTTTCTCATCCTCTCACATCCTCTCTCCTTGTAACACTTGTCACAAGGCTATGGATTTGAGAAAGAACAATCCATGTGCTTGCCTCTCCTTACACCCTAGCCATCCCTCATAATTCCTCCACTTTTCATCTTGTCCCTCCATTCTCACCTTCTTTGGCCTAAATTAAACCCCTCTCCTCTCAAAAATCATCCACCTTCATATGCAAACTTATAATCATATTTTGAGAGCCCAAGAACTATCAAAATACCATTATAATGGAAAAATCAATCCACACTTCCACTATTGAATCTCTCATCCATTGAAAGCTTGAGCACCATTTGAACATACATCTCCATATTTGGACACATCTACATAATCAAGAAGGCTTTTTTGGTACTCTTCCTTTGATTTGCACTCTCTTTTGCACCTTCTTTGTCTAATATATATGAGCATTGTTTTGGTTTGTGAATGTTACAATATTTGTTAGTGTTCTTTGCATGCTAACTTTCATAGCTTTGTATCAATCAAATTATGTTATTCTATATTATATTATTTATTTACTTATTTACTTTCTACAATATTCTCTATTGTAGTCGATTTAATTTATTTATTTATGCATTGTAATTTTATTACTATGTAATCTTTTTTTGTTAACAATAAGATTATATTATTATTTATTTTTATATGTGGTTCCACAATACATGTACCATTTTCAATCTCAATAATGGGGACCCCTTCTTTTTTCCAGTCCTTCATCCTTTGGCACCTTGAGCTATTAGATCATAATATGTTCTAAGAGACCTTGATGGTCAAGAGGCTCTAGGTTATGTCGGAAAGGTTTTTGGGTCGATGTTGTTAATTCTATTTTGTGTTGAGTTCCCTATTTTTTGTCTAAGTATTTGTTTTGCATCTTTCATTTTTTTCAATCCTAGAGCATGTTGCTGACTCTTGTGATTTACAAGACCTAACATTGATTCATGATTTAGATCATAACTAGGTCAATTTGCTTTGATTAGTTTGTTGTTTTCAATAAAATATTGTTGATAATTGTGTTGCATAGACAAATTCAACACATGCATCTTTAGAAGTTGAGATTATATAAGTAGGATTTCAAGACCATGTGAATATTGGACTATAAGGAGGGAAGTAATCATCAAAAGATCATAAATAAGTACACAAGAGTTCTCCAAAACCTTGTTTGAGAAAAATCTAGAAATCATTATCAAATCTAGGAAATTTCATTTTTTTGGTGAAGTTTTACACCTTGCATAGGTCCCAAGGGTGTAGAGGTCCCCAAGGTATGGAGGTGCACAAGGTGCATAGGTTCAGAAGGTGTGTAGGTACATAGATGCACAATTTTGAATTCTCAAATATGCATAAGTTTAAGGTCTCTGAGGTGTGCAAGTTTACAAGATGCACAGGTGCAAAAATGATCCCAAATCATCACAAAGATAAGATATAAATACAAAACACTAGTTTAGGAGTCCATTTGAGCAAAACCCAAAAACATTTTCAAATCTAGGAACTTTGACTTTTTGGCAACATTGCATAAGTGTTCACGTGCACAATTTTGAATTCTTAAAAGATGCACATGTGTAAGGTCCCTAAGGTGCACAAGTGCACAACTTTCCAAGGTGCATAACTTCCCAAGGGTGCTGATGAAATGATTTCTAAACACTTCCAATTGCACCAAAAATTAATTTTTAGTTCCATTTTTTTGAGTGTTTCATGCACCAAAAACACATTTTTGCAGAAGTTCAATTGATAGAGACACATAAAGAAGACCAAGTTTGCATTTTTGTAATTCTTAGATACTCTTAGATCATATAAAGTCTTCTATCTTCTTATCATCTTCTTCTTTTTGAGTTTTGAAGGCATGTAAAGGTCAATGCACCATGTAAATAATAAAATAAAGAGTGAGACCTTGTTAGCACCTAGTTACCATTCTTTTTCTACATAATTTTCTTAAAACTAGTGATTTTAGCATTTTTTTGCAAGGAAAAATCTTTAGATCCAAAAAATCGCTTTGAGGTTTTCATCCAACAAACATGATTTCCTAGACCTCAACCATTTTTGTAAGCCTCGTAGTGATAAAGGGATTCCCAAGCCTTGTCCATTCACAATATACATTCCATCATCATCATCATCTACCTTACACTCTACTACCTCTCTCCACACCATTTTGTTCAACCCTAACTAATATAAAAGTTAGCTACCACCATCATGCACCATGGTTTTCTTCAAGGCACAAAATTACCATTAAACATTATTGGGAGAAAACATGACTCACCTAAAAATCCTAAAAATATTTTCCCATAGTTCATCTATGGAGAATCATGAACAACATAAGATCATATTAATTTTTTTAAGGAAACCTACAACCAGAAGTAGATTCATCATATGAGCATGGTCTATTGCATGTTCCCTTACACTTTGGGGGAAACAACATTCTATTGGCACCTCAATCTACCACCAACATCAATCACATATTGGAAGTATTTTGAGATAAAGTTTGTGGCATAATTCAAGGTATGGATTGATCTAGCTATCCTACATCATCAATTCATCTCAATTATGAGGGAACCCCACAAGTCTATTTCACATCTTAATCATTGGTTCTATAGGATGTATCAAAGAATTTAGTCTCCTTACACTGTCCCCCAAGAGGTTATCATCTAGATCTATTTTGGATCGATGGATTCATAAAGTTATATTTTTCTAAGAAGGCTCCCTCCCTAGAGACATTGATACCCTTGAGAATGTCTTCAAAGAGGCCATTACATTCATGAAGCAGATATATCCATATATTCGAGGGAACTTTGCAACTCCCCTCACTTTCAATAATGTAGAAACTTTACCACTATTTCCAATAGTACCACCCATTATGACCAATCAAATGCCCCTATTTAATATAGTACATGTATTACAATAGGTTACTATTGCTCTACCACCAACAATCACATATTCAAGGTATGAGCTGCACAAGGTTGCATTCTTTGAGTAGAAGACTTCTCCACTTTTTAAACTTGAGAACAATATAGCTATTGAGTTTGAGGCATGAAGAAGATAATATCTCATTTATCTAATGAACTCATCAAAATAAGGTTGAATTCCTCCCATAATCAAGGAAATCATTTGAGATGATTTTCTACCCAAAACAATTATCCTCAAGATGAGAACAACAATTATGACTCCTACAGTAACACCAACAATGAGAATAATGGTATTGGACCAAATGAAAATGGATATAGGAACAGTAATGTTTCAAATCAGCCTCCCCAAATCATGGAGGAACAACCTTTGCAATTTAGTGCATGTTGTTTGAATTATATGATAAATCTACAAGAGAAAAAAGTGATCAAGATTATCAAGAGGAGTTTGTGTTCCCATTCAATGAAGAGAAAGACCACTGATACTTTGGTATGCACATATATTGAAACAATACTAGGAACACATAAAGGCTGAAAAGTAGACAAGATCCTCTAATGGATGTTGTCTCTCTATGGTTACATCCTAGTCCTCTAGACATTTAAGTCTATAAAAATCCAATGGATTATGAGACTGTAGCCAATGTTACACTAAAATTTTAGAAGGAAATGCATGTAAAAGATGAGGTTTTGAAAGGTTTTATGGATAAAATTTAACAAGAAATTTTAAGTATCTTCGAGAAGGTCAAAATCTAAACATCCTTTTTCTTCCTAACTATTGTCATCTCCATCAAGGGATTCATTTTGAGTTGGAATGTGCTAGTTGTCAAGATGTAATATCTAACGTGTTAGTGCAGATAGATCAACCTGATGACATTGATGGAAACAATGAAATTGTTGCAAGTTTTGATGTTGCAATGAGTGTGGATATCACAAAAAAATTTGAGGAAATTTTTGAGGTTCCAAAAATCTATGGAGTCACAAAAATTCTCCAAGTTGTGAAAAATGAATGGAAAAATAGAAGATCCTGAGGTTGTTGAAATTTTTAAATCAAGAAGTCATCAAGAAGAAGATGCCAAAACTTCCTATTATGATATTGATCCCCATGGGATAAGGATAAGATACCTCCCTCAAAATAAGATATGTTGTTAGATGAGATGGACATAGTTCTTAATTGGGTCTCAAGTTTGATTACTTGGAAATGTCATTATGTGGGTATTCTACACATATATCAGATCATGCAATAATAAAGTAATGTAGAATTGATCCATTTGAGTTCCATTCAAAAATAAGTTGTCCTAATTTCCCTAATTTCTTGTTAGCCTGGGAGATTGCAATGGAAGGTAAGTATATCATGAACATGCTTCCTTGATATATGAGGGAGGAAACACCTTGATTGATGATGTTAATGAACCCTAAAATTTAAAATGAAGACTCATGATTGATTTTTGTAGTCCCAAGGATCCTAGAAGTGGCAACTCATAGTTTAGAGATAATGATGGTGATAATAAGGATCATAAGTGTAATGTTCTATCTTTTAGGTCTTGTTTTGATTTCTATATTGCATCACTGATGTGTATGTTTCTATGTTCATGGAGTTGTGTACCACAAGAAAGACCACTAGAAGGAGAAATTGCAATGTGTGAGTGTACCCCTATGGTGGGAAATTCACTAAATTAGGTGATATCTTTCTATTTTCCATCTTAGTTTGAATATAATGTGGAAGGTAAAAAAAACTTGTTTGTGGATTAATCATGACCATGGAGAGTTACCACAACTCTAATTTTTTGTGATTTGTGCCTAGAATTTGAACCAAGATTATCCAAATTTTATTTTTATAAGTATAATTACAAGTCAACATTTTTAGAGATATATGGGGTGGGCTATTACTACTACACATAATGAGAAATCTACTAAAAAATGACCCATGTTCTTATTGTTTAAGGTTTTTGTATATAATTTTTGCTCTTTTTTTTATTCTATTTAGGTAGGTATTAGTTTTCTTTATTTTGGGTCAGTTTTATTTAGGCTTTTACATATTTTTTCTTCTTTTTCTTTGTAGTCTTTGGGTCAAGGAGTTCTTGTGTTTTTCTAGGAATTTTCCCAACATGTGGTCCATTCCAACTAGTTTTGACTTCTAGAAGAGGTATTTCTTAGTCAAAGAAGTTAAGGGCTTTATCTTACAAGAATCTCTATACATGTCTCATGTAGGAAGCATAGGTCTTTGGTTATCAAGATTAGATCCAAAGTTGATCATCCTGACCACTTCACACAATTAAGAGAGATACAAAGGTCATTGTTAATCCAACTGAGAAGTGATTGAGATTCATCCAAGTTAATTGGCATGAGTGGCAATGGTTTCCAGAGGCTCTCTACATTGCTTCTTGGTATGTGAGTATTCCAAAATTCAAAAAGAGGAACAAAAACAATGAAAGTCAAAGAAAGTAAAGATATCAAGAAAGTTCAAATGCTTTCGTAGCACAATCTAAGGGCTACCTGAGGAGAAGAAGAAGAAGACAATCTGATCAATCTCTTATATACATAAGAGAGTTCAAGGAATAATGAAATATTACTAAAAAGGAAAGATAAAGGATGACCCACTAAAAGAGCCTTCTGAATGGATTATCACATCTAGCCAAGAGCAACAGAAAAGGGTTCCTTGAAGATTATCAAAGCACTTATTGATTGGTGAAGATCAGTCTTGGTTATTTCTCACTTGTGGTTCCCTAAGCACGAGAATTGAAAGGAATTAAGACATTATGCACACACTAAATGTGAAAACTAAATTTTTGGATTGATGCTTGAGATACTTTGTAACCTCTTCTAGAATCAATGTTAAGTTTATTGCTTGATTGAGTCTGAGGGTGTTGGTTGATAAGGAAATGCCTTTGTCATGTCTTCCTTTTGTTGGGGCTATTTTTTGTGGCTCAATAACACATGCCCCATTTTTTATCTTGAAAATGAGGACCCCCTTCTATTTTTTCCTTGCATCCTTTGGATCCTTGAGTTGTCAAAGCATAGTCTCTTCATAATTTTATTTTGTGTTGAGTTCCTAGTTTTTTGTCTATTTTTTTTTTCTTTATTAAATTTCTTTTCATTCCTAGAGGTTGATTGTGACTCTTGGAATCTACTAGACCTAACATGGATTCATGATTTAGTTCATAACTAGGTTAATTTTCTTTGCTAATTTTTTTTTCTACAATAAACATTGTTGATAATTACATGTGTAGATTCAACACACACATCTTTGAAATTCAATGTCAAACAAGAAGGAGTTCAAGTCCATGCCAATGTTGGACACAAGACTTATCCTAGAACCCATTTGATAAAAACCTAGCAACTATTTTTAAATCTAGGAACATTGATTTTTCTGATGAAGTTGTGCACCTTGTTTAAGTACACAAGTGTGCAATTTTCAATTCTTAAAGATGCACAAGTGCAAGGTCTCCAACGTGCAGAGGTGTGCAATGTGTGTAAGTGCCCAAGGTGCATAGGTGCACAAATGGGCCTAAATCATCACAAAGATAAAATATAAATACACAAGAGTGGTCTAATACTCCACTTGAGAAAAATTTTGAAATCATTTTCAAATTCGGGAATTTTGATTTTTTGGTGAAGTTGTGCACCTTCCACAAGTGCACAATTTTCAAATCTTAAAATATGCACAAGTGCAAGGTTCCCAATGTGCATAGGTGCACAATTTGAATGTGCAGTAAAGAAATTATCTCTAATGGTGTGCAACTTCCGAAGGTGCACATGGTGCGTAGGTGCAATGATTTTTGAACACTTCCAGTTGCATTGACAAATTCTATTTTTTTGAGCATTTCATGCACTAAAAATCTATTTTTATGATAGTTTAACTAATAGAGACACACAAAGAAGGTTGAGTTCACATTTTTGGAAGTCTCAAAGACTCCAAAATCATCTAAGATTTTCTCTCTTATTATCTTCTTCTTGTTTTTGAGTTTTAAAGTCATGTAAAGGTCCATGCACCATGTAATTAAAAATAAAGAGTGTAGGCCTACTTATAACCTATTTAGGAGTCTATTTGTACATAATTTGCTATGCTTTTTGCAAGGAAAAAGCTCTAGATCTGAAAATTACATTAAGGATGAGGTTTCCTATAAAAAAAATCTAATATGTATTCATGGCCAGCATTTTGATGCAATAAAGTATGGCGTTTATGCTCTCCTTCTATGTGTAGTATTTCTTGTTAAAATGTGTGTATCCTTTATGAATTTTATGTTCATGAATATAAATGTAGCCAATGGTTTTATTTTGTTTTAATACATGTTTGATCAATTAGTTATGGTGTTTGTAATTTTCTAGAACATTCCTTTTTTGTGATGATTTCAACAAAGGATCACCTTTGAGTTCTTGCATAGAAATTTGTCTTGAGTACACACACTTTCTGTGGCTATATAATTTCATGAATTTTGAAACATTTGTTGGTCTCTATTAATTTCCTTTGGTGATTTCATCAGTGGATTTGAGGACATGTCGCTCCTAATTTCATTGGTTTCTTACTCAATCCTTTTGAAGATTCATAGATGCATTGTTAGTATGGCTTATGTCCATTAGGAATTTCATTTTTAGTGCTTTCTTTTAATTTATTATTGCCGTAGCTTTTTAAGTTTCTTTTAAACATGTGGTTAGAATAGAAATTCATATAGATGCATTGTTAGAACTTGCATTCATCATTAAAATCAGAAAAACACAAAAATATATTGGTTTGTGGTTGCATTTCTTTAGAGTTTTTCTACAGATTTAGAGATACAGCAAAGGCCTCCTTGTGAGCATTCACATTGTATCTTCAATTGAGCTACCTAATGGATTGAAAAACACCATATAGAACCTTGGAGTTGATTGATTTAATCATCTTTTCAAGAGAGAAATTCATAAGGATTTCTATCATTGGCATCATGGAAATGACCACTCAATAATATATTGTGATAATATTTAATTAATAAATACTATTTTGTATAATTTGATATTATTATTAGTATATGGTTTTACTATCATTAGTTATTTAATAAAATTCCATTATTTAATTATTATTAATATTATATCTTAAAATGGGGTATGACATGTTAGGATGCATTCTAACCCTTTGGGACCCCTTACCACACATTACTGTATTGACTAAATGTAGATGCAACACCATGTTCATAAAGAATATACATAGTACCATAGAGTTATATATGATGCAACTCATTGATAGTTTCATTATGAACAAAATTCATAACTAGATTCTCCATGTAGTCATTATAAGAGTTTATGACAATGTGCTAATAGATTCTAAGGTTTCTACCTCAACACCCTTCTTTACAATAGAATATATAGTGACATGTTTAGACTATAGTATCACTAGATGCCTAGTGTGATGTAGGTGGTCCTAGGACCTATTAGGTGCTACTTAAAACCCATTAGGACACATTAAGACACCTTAGGACCCATTCTGAAACTTTAGAACACCTTAGGACCCTTTACATTAGATAAGTATATTGAATAAATGTAGTTGAAATCCCATTTTCATTAAGAATATATCTTGTGCCATGATTTACTATATCATAAATTCATTAATATTTTTGTAGTCAGTATAAGGGTTTGAGTCAACAAGACAATAGATTCGAAAGTCTCCACCTCAAAAACCTCCTTCACAACATAACATATAGAGACATGTTAAGACTTTGGTATAATTAGAGGCCTAGCATGATGTATATGGTCTTAACACCCCTTAGATACTATTAGAACCCATTAGAACACCTTAAGACCCATTCTAACCCTTTAGAACACCTTAGGACCCCAACTATGTTCATCAAGAATATACCTTGCACCATGGAGTATTGTATCATGCAATTTCTTAATAGTTCAATTCTTAAAAAACCATAACTAGATTCTCTATGTATTCAGTATAAGGGTTTGAGCCAACAATAAAATAGATCCTAAGGTCTCCACCTCAACACCCTCCTTCACAATAGAAGAGACAATGATATGTACAAAATCTTGTCTAACTAGATGCTTAGTGTGATATAGGTGGTCCTAGGATACCTTAGATCATATTGCAAAGAATCAACATGCATTGGGATATATGTGGAATCATTCTGACCCTTTAGACCACCTTAGGACCCCTCACCACACATTATTAAATTGAATAGATGTAGCTTCAATCCCATGATCATGAAGAATATACCTTGCACCATGGAGTACTATATCACATAATTCCTTAGTAGTTTCATTCTCAATAGAATTCACATCTAAATTCTCCATTCAGTTAGTATAAGGGTTTAATTCAATGAGCTCATAGATTCTAAGGTCTCCAATGCCATCCCTTCCTTCACAACAAAAGAGATAGGGATATATGCAAACTCTAGAATAGATAGAGGCCTAGTGTGATGTCAGTGGTCCTAGGAACCTTTAAGTCCTATTACAACCCATTAGGACACATTATGACACCTTAGGATCCATTCTAACTCTTTAGAACAAACTAGGACCCCTTAACCATACATTAGTATATTGATAGATGTAGTTGCAATACCATGTTCACTAAGAATATACCTTGTTCCATTCAATACTATATCATGTGATTCCCTAATAATTTCATTCTTAACATAATTTATAACTAGATTATCCATGTAGTCATTATAAGGGTTTGAGTACATGCTTAATAGATTATAAGGTTTCCACCTCAACACCCTCCTTCACAATAGAAGGGATGGTGAAAATGTAGTCTAACTAGAGGTCTGGTGTGATATAGGTGGTCAAAGGACCACTTAGGTCCTATTTAAACCCATTAGGACACATTGGGACCCATTCTAGACCTCCATAAAACCTTTGGACCCCTTACCACAAATTAGTATATTAAATAGATTTAGTTACAATTCCATGTTCATCAAGAATCTACCTTGTACCATGGAGTACTACATCATTCAATTCATTAATAGTTTAAATCTTAACAATATTCATAACTATATTCCCCATGTATTTAGCATAATGGTTCAAGTTTGTGTTCCAAGTGCAAGTGTAAAATGAAGATCCTCAATTTCCCTCTTTCCCCAATGTATACCATAATTGGACCTCATATGGTCCTTGTATCCTAGGACATTGTAAGAATATTCAAGACTCTCAAGGTATAGGTCAACCTATTTAACATATACTAGTATAGGCTAGCTAGGTCAACCTGCATTCTAGGGTTTGGAAGCTTTGGGCCCTAGTCCTAATTCAAAATTTCAAGAGTTTCCCACTCACTACAAATGGACCATGTGGGGATAATTTTAAAATTTTAGTACAAAAGGACATTAAATGGACTCATTTGGCATGAATGGAAGAAAGGTACAAACACACATGGACACCCTAATTGGACATAGAGAAATTGCAACGTGGAAGAAAAGTTTTGGATCTCATTCATTCATTCCCAAAGAGAAGTTTTCATCTGCATTCTTCAATTCAAACATTTAAACACAACATGACATCATGGAGATGAAAATGGATCATGAATACGGGTATAGTACTTTGGCCTTGGTGGCTTGGTATGTTTTCTATTCTATGTTTAGATAGTATTTGTCTCTTCATATCTTGCACATATTTACATTTACATGTTAGGGTTCCACATGAATAGTATATTCTTAGCATTTTCTTTGCTCTTACATTCTAGATCTTCACTCTAAGGTTAATGAGCACTATGTACACACAAAAAACTTTCTAATGACAATATACATAGGTGAAAATCACCAAAATGTGGGGTTAACTATGCAATACCATTATATAGAAACCCATATACACAAATTCTATTATAGACTTGCAATTCATTAGAATCGTGACTTCAGATATGAAAACTACTTATTGAAGGAATTTAGAAATAATCTAGGTCAATGTTATTACATTGCCTCAAGAGAATGTTTGTCATCTTTTAAACCTACAATTAGATGTCACCCAAAAATAAACCTGTACTTGGAGATCTAGGACAATTAGGGTTTTTCGAGTTTTTGTTCTAATTCTAGATCTACACACGAGTTCTTAGTCACTATTGTAGAACAAATTTTTTTTAGGCAAATATGTGTCTTTTACTATTACTTTTTTGAGATAAATTATCTTCCTTCTTTTCCTTTCGTATGTCAAATTTGATTTCAAAATTCATTATGATTGTACATGTTCTTAGATCTTCCTTCTTTTCCTTTCATATCTCAAATCTGATTTCAAAATTCATTATGATTGTACATGTTCTTAGATCTAATTGTCATAAGTGAATTAGACACTTCAATTCAATTCAATTTGATCACACTTCAAATCTTAAGGTTAATGAGAATTATATGAAAGAGGCATTTCTTGTATCCTTAATAAGATTTGAGTGTAGTATTGGCATCCCTTGATCCTAGTTAGGTTTTTGCAATCTAACTTGAAAGCCCCTATTATTGTTGTATTAAATGAATTAGGGTTAAACTATTTAACTAATGAACCTATCTCATTTAGTTTACATTCTCATATTCATTGATGTCATTTTTCTCTTAAAATTTTTAATGAACCCTTCTTCTTTTTTATCTTGGTAGTTAGATATTAATTTTTTGTGCATTGTATTTGAGTTTCTATAGTTAGATTTCATAAACATAAAATCACAACAAAAAAATATTGCTTTATTAGATTAGTATTTCATTTTTATTTAAATAAAATACAAAAATAATTGTATTTCATTTCACTATGAGTAGTTTACTCTAGTTTGCAAGACTGATGATTTCTTTCATGATTATTTTTATGATGCATTGATTAGGAGAGCCTAATGGGATGTCTAGTAGTGAAGGTGTTAATGTAACAAATGAGGTCCTAAAATATAGTATTCCTCCATCATATTCCTCTACATTTTTTCAAACCAACCTTTATGATAGAACTTTTTTTAGCCCCGACTGATACTAATGTTAATGTATGTGTAAGAGCCATATTAGTTGTTATTTTTTCATTGATATCAAGCCTTGATTGTTTATACATTATGCTAATTAGTAGAGTGCCATATCATTTGATTGATAAAGAGGATTTGAAGAAAGTATAATGATAAGTGTATGATATTGAATGGGAACTTAAATGAGTTAGACTCTAATAGTATAATGTTGGTTTGATTTACATGATCTTAAATAAGATGTATATGTAAGATAGTTTGATCTATGAATGAATAAATACAATATTAACCAAGCTAAGAAAGAAGTGAAGGAACACAATGTTAATCGAGTAGTCTCAGTGTTAATCAAGTCAAGTATTAACATGGAAAGTTGTAATGTTTATTGAGCATGAAAAAGAAGAAATATTTTATACAAGATTAATTTGAGGCCAACATTTGGTGAAGTTAATAATATTTGAGAAGTGTCAAGGGTAAGAAAGAAGTAAGTTATGATATCAATGACTGAAGTAATTCAAAGAAGATCTAATGGAGTCTTCTAAGCTCGGTTACTACTAGTAGTGCTCGGTTAGAGTGTACCATTTTTGTAACATTAATGACAATATACAATTGGATAATTGTTTTCAAAAATTCACATGTCAAAAGATACTATCAAAGCTTATTATATTGATTCCTACCCTTATTTTGGATACAAATTATATTAAAAGGAAATACACGAAATACTTAAAACATAAAAAGACATATATTATGAAAACTAACAATATCAACATGAACAATCTGATGCATCAAAAATGTAAGTCTAATAATGTCATGCATCAAATATATGTCAAATGTATGTTGAATATGTCCACTAACATAAAATCTAATATATTTGTCCACTAATACCTATACATGTTTTCATCCCTATATCTTCTCCTTCCCACAAGAGGAAGGAAACAAATCCCTAGGGGCCTTTGGTCATCATGTGGAGAGAGATGATGAGGATGCTAAGGTATTCCTCACATGCTTGCTTGTCCTCTTGTTTAGGCTCCTCTCTAACTAGAGCTGATACAAAAAAATTATATAAGAATCAATAATTATTATACATTGAAATCAAATATATATTCACACAAAATTAATTATTTTCTTATTGTTGTCAATAGTCACTTTGAACATCCACCTCAAAGGCTCATGGATGATTGGGAGGAACAAGGCCCTACAAAAATTTAATCAATATAATCACTTGATCATACTTATGACTACCATTTGAAATTTCAATACTAACTATTATAAATAAAAACTAAAACCATGAAAACTCTTTCATACCTTAGTCAATGGCTCTGAACTAGCCATAATAGTAGCAACTCCACAATTGATGGACTGATGAAGATGAGGAGGACTCTTTGCTGCCAACAACTACAAATGATATAATACAATTTACATATTTTTTTTAGAATATAATATAATAAGATGCGTTAAATTAACATGAAACAAATGTACCTCTACAAAGCTCGTATCATGCCTAGGCTTGGAGTCTATTATGAATGTAGATGGTCCAGTAGAGAACTAATGCACATGGATAAAAAAATTCTAATCCTTTATATTATTACTTAATAAATATATGTATTAATTGAAATGATTAAATCAATAGATACCTATCAACTCATCGACAAGACGTAAAATAGGGTCGCAAAATTTGTACTAGGGCCATCAAAAATCTTACCCTAAATTTTAAACAATGTCAAGACATGTTAATTTATTAGTCATTCATTATACATATGATATGTGATAAAATTAGTTTATTATAATTATAAATCTTTACCTATGTGTCAACACCAAATGTCTCACTTAGGAAGTCATTAGTGACTAGTTCATCATCAATAGTGTCTCCAACATGACAACCAAATGTGCATAAGGATCCACATGACCTACACATGTGACTGTGATGTAAAGAAGGCTCCTCCTCAACTAATGGATTGGCATAATGAATGAAGGTCTACGTCAAAGCATTGATAGTCCCTAGAGGATCGGTCTCTACATGTTCCTTCACAACTAAAGGAATAATAACATGCTCACCTTGTGGCTTGAAAATAGGTTCCCTAACTGCATTAGCATCACAATGTGCCCCCAATCTCTCAAATGATGATCCCCCACCTCTACCTTAAATATCTAACATGTCAAAATAATTAGAGATCTCCCCATAGACAAATTCAAAATATAATTTCCTTAAGAAATATATTAGACCTCATGATTATTGCATGGAGGGGCATTAGAGACCATACACCATCTATCCCAAAAGTTATTTCTAATATCATCATGGATGTACTAGTGGATGGGGAACCTTTTAGTTGTAGTTTTAATAGTGTCTTCTTCTCCTAGATTTTTAAACAATACAGATATGTCATCTTTCATTATGTCCTTTTTTTTTTACATATTCATAGGATAATTTGTTTGCATAATAACTTCTTTATTCTTCTCTCTTAACATGCCAAATATAAAACTAACACCAAAAAAAGCTACCTGGCTCACAATGGACTCAAGGGAGGATGCCAATTATGTTCTCATAGGATTAGTTTTCCCATAAGATTTTAACCTACCAATGATTATTTCTAATTAAGTTTTCTCTCTTTCTATTTCATTCATTATATTGCCCTGGGTATTAGGAGGAGGTCTTGCAATTAGTGGAGGTTGTGGAGGTTCTTTCTCTTCCTCATGAGGGTTTTCATTTTGATTTTGTGGAGGATTTTGTTGATTAGACTAGGGATTTGGATCATTTGATGGTGTAGGTTTTGGTAGTTGAATATTCATATTTCCTAATAAGAAACCAATTGCATTTTAAAAAACTAACAAACTTGAAGAAAAATCTAAAAACAACATAGAAAATAATGCAACAACAAGGTTAGAAGACATGCATGATGAACTCAATCTTGATCTCTGGCAATGAGGAGGCATTTTGAGGAGGAGAGAGAGCAAATTTTTCACCTTCTACAAAATGTGTGTGCATTATTAGGGGTAGAGAAGGCAACCGACAAAAGAAACAAGTGAAAATGAAATTGGCCATGGGTTGTCATCATTTTATGTGATTGCACGTAGTGCATATGCACTATAGTGTGTGCACACTCATGGGCTCCACAAGCCTAAGGCTTGTGGAGACTAGGCCATAATGCATGCACGCTATAGGAATTTTTGAATAATAAAATGGGTATCATCTTTTTGCTACCATAACTTGGAGCATTCATCCTCTTCTCTCCTTGGTATTGTTTTCTATTTTTCTTCTTCCATTGTGTTTACGAAGCAAGGTGATTAGATAGTTAGGTGTGCCTTGGACCTAGATTTTCAATCCATGCTTTTGTCAAGTTACCTTTGGAATTGCTAGAAAAAGGGGAGTGAATCTGTATAGACATAATTCTTATAAGTCAAGGGACAAGTAGATGTGTGAGTATAGTCACAAGAGAAGTTCTACAAGTTATTGATATGGAGTTGATGCTACTGAACAAAGAAGTATAGCCAATGGGGAGTGTTTGTCAAAGTGGACCAAGATAAAGAACTTACTACTAAACTTGTTGTAGAGAAATTGAATGAAGTCAAAGAGCTAAATGTGTACTGGCATTTGATGTTTATTGTTTCATAATGTTATGTTATGTCTTTTGCATTTCAATTAATGCCAAAGGGGGAGATTTTTAGCCCCAACTAGTAATATTGTTAATGTATGTGAAAGATTCATATCAATTATTATGTGGTCATTGATGTCAAGCCTTAATTGGTTAGACTTTATGCTAATTTAGTAGAGTACCATATCATTTGACTAATGAAGAGGATTTCAAGAAAGTATGATGACGATGTAAGAGTGATAAGTGTATGGTATTCAATGGGTACTTGAATGAGTTAGACTTTGACAATACAATGTTGGTTTTATTTTCTTACATGATTTTCTCAAGTGTTGAGATCATGTATAAGAAAGACATTTTGGTTGATGAATGAAGAACCTATTGAAATCTGATTGAAAAGATCATTATTGAAGAAGGGTGATTGTTGCAAAGAAGGGAGATTGTTGATAAAGAATGTCTTCAATCATTTTTTTGTCACTGATGTCAAACCTACTATTTTCTAGAATGACAATTTCTTATAAGATCTAAGTACTATCGCTTAGTTGATTGATGAAGAGGATTTAATCAATAAGATGTAACAAAAGCACCTAAGGGAAAGGTTGAGTTATGGTTTTGTAATGAAGTGCAAGGATTAGTTAAGACAATGATAAAATGATGTATTGATAATACACTTGAAGATACAGAGGTTGGCTACACTTAGAAACTCTAGAAGAATAAGTTGTATCAAAGTTGTTTGCAAAGCTTAACTAAGTTTACCAATAAGTGTTGAGCAAATGCAAAATCTAGTGTGTGCTGAGTGAAACAAAAGGTGCACAGTAAGTTCAGGTGTCAAGCATTAGTAAAATTTAGTTAATGCCACGTGAATTCATAGTAGGTGCCAAGCATAAGAAAAAATTAGTTGATGCCAAGTAAAACAGTATGTGTTGAGCATCTGAAAGTCAATAGTGTCAAGCTACTGCATTATTTGAAAAGTCTAAGATTTGTTAAATCTAAGTTGACAAGTTTGTTACCTTGAATTTTGTGAACTAGATGGAAGATAAGGATGATGATCTAGTGGCACAAAATTTTAGGTAAACCATTTTTAGCCAAATATAGGAGGATTCTTCATGATGTTTCTAAAAGGAAACAAGATAAGGGGTAGATTCATTGAATCTTACGTACCCATTCAAACCAAAATTAAGAGCAGAAAAATTAGAGTGGTAAAAGTATTCTAAACTTCTATGTAAGGAGTTATAGGTCAAGAAGCAAGAGAGGTTGGTTGAAGAGAGTATTTAGTGTCAAGGTGAAGGCATCAAGAGGGAGGAATAGAGTACTAAGAATCTACTTCGATAGGTGACCACAGAGGTGATTGCATTGGTAAATCAAACATGGAGAGTCAAGGAGACAAAGCTTGAAAGAAGGACATGTTGTCAGAGGTGCAGAGATTGAAGGCCGAGAAAATTTGTGAGTTGAATTGAGATCTAAAATCAGAAAGTTATGTTGTGAGTTGTATCAAATCAAAAGCCCTTATTGTTACTCTCTAGAAATTGTATCAATTAGGATAAAACCCTATGGACTTAGGTTGGTTTAACAGCCATTGTATAAATCCTTTAATAGGGTGACATTCCAAGTGAATGTTCTAAAGGCCTTTAACTAGGCCCACTTCTAATAGGGTGGTTGAAATCCTTTAACTAGGTCACATTTAACAGTGTGTTGTAGCCTTTAACAGGGCAGGCCTTTCATAGGGCATCACTTTAGAAGAGTGAGAATTGAATATCATGTTATTGGTGGTTTTTTCCAAATTGGGTTTCCATGTAAATCAATGTGTTATGTGTTGATCTTTCATGTTTTATTCCTACATGTTGATTTTCTAGTAACTTTCTAAGATGTATGTTTAGCTTGGATGCATGGCTAGTTTAATGGGTTCACTATACTTAATGAAAAAGTTTTATTAGGACATTTAGACCTTGAATAATTGATTCACCCCACCCCCCCTCAATTATTCTAAAGCATTTCTAACAATTGGTATCAGATCCATCTACTAATTTGGTTTAAAGGTACTAGAAGTACAAAATATCAAGATGTCCAAGAAAGAAGTTCCCAAGCTCAACAGAGATAACATCACTGCTTGGCAAAGTTTAATGAAGCTACACCTTGATCATGCACAAACCTCAATTGAAGTGGAACATGTTCATCTAGTTGGTGTCCCTACTGCAGAAGATATGAAGAAAAAGAAGGAGCATAATCAGGAAATGTCTGAGATTGCCTCTGCCCTCAACTATGCTAAATTTGATGACATCAAGGGATGTGACTTTGCATTCAAGATGCGGAAAGCCTTGACTGATATTTATGGAGGAGATTAGAATGTCCAAAGAGAAAAAAGAGAAAGCCTTATAGGAAAGTTTGATGACCAAAGAATGGAGGAAGGTGAGAACATTGCTCAATATGCCTCTAGAATAAAGGAAGTAGTGAGTGCAATAAGAAGTTTGGGTGGTCATTTAGATGATGAAACTGTTAATAAAAAATTCTTAAGAACCTTGCTCCCCATCTATGCTATTAGAGTTTTAGCCATCCAAGAGTTAAGATGTGTACTAGGAAACAAGCTAACTCTTGAAAGTATTGTAGGAAGACTTATTCATTTGAGTTACCAAATTTGATAACTACAAACTTGAGACTCTTGAATTTTCCTTCAAGGCCAAGCTATTGTTGAAAGACACTAAAGAGGTGAAACCAAAGAAGAAGAAAAGAAAGAAAAAATATGCATCTAGTGACAGCAACACAGATAAAGAAGATGTGGAACAATTGGAAGCATTGTTGGCCAAAAGATTTCACAAAGGAAAAGGCAAATTCAAAGGTAACTTGCATATCATATGTTTTAATTGTAATGAAGTAGGACATATTACTGCAAGATGCACAGAAAAGAAGAACTACAGAGAAGGCAACAACCAATAGAATAGAAGAGAAGATGATAACAGAGACTACAAAGACAAAGGCAAAAAGTGCTATATTATTGAAGAAGAGGATTCTGATGAAAATGATGATGAGGTAGTCTATGTAGCCATGAAGGATGAGTTAGATGAAGATGAGGCAATAGCACTGGTAACCTGTGTGAACAAGAATGACAAGTGGATCATAGATAGTGGGTGGTCACATCACATGACAAAAGAAAAAATTAAGTTTGTTACATTTGCTCAATATGATGGAAATAGTGTTAGATTTGGAACTGATGCTCCATGTCTAATCAAAGGAAAAGGTTCTATTAAGCTTATAGAGAAAATTTCATGTGATAATGCATATTATGTTGAAGGATTGAACTACAATCTACTAAGTGTGTCATAGTTAGGTAATGTAGGGTGCAAAGTAGAATTTAGAAACAAAACTGCCAAAATCTATGACACTGATGGAAATCTAATAGGAAAAGGAGATCAAAACTAGGAGTAATCTATTTTACCTAGATATGGAAGATGCAACTTGTCTTATTGTAAGATTTGATGATGTATGGCTATGGTATAAAAGGCTATGTCATGTCATCCTTGATAACTTGATTAGCATCAGCAAAATGAAGAAAGTTAGAGGTTTACCTAGACTGAAGAAGCTTGACAATACAATGTGCAAACAATGCCAACTAGGAAAGATGACCAAGTCAAGTTTCAAAAGAAAAACCTATATTTCTAAAGAAGTACTAGAGTTAATTCATACAGATTTATGTAGCCCAATAGAAGTGCAAAGTTATAAAGGAGATAGATATATAATGTTTTTTGTTGATGACTACTCTAGAATTATGACTTTCATATTCTTAAAGCAAAAATCTGATACATTTCAAATGTTTAAGTGGTATTTGACTAGGTTTGAAAAGGAAAAAGGGAAGAATCTGAAGTGCCTAAGATGAGATAGAGGAGGAGAGTTCACATCAAAAGAATTTGTGACATTTTGTAATGATAAAGGAATTAAAAGACAAACATTAGCACCTAGAACTCCCCAACGGAATGGCATTGCAGAAAGAAGGAATAGATCAGTGATAAACTGTGCCAAAACATTAATGATGGAGAAGACTGTTTCTCTAAAGTACTTGAAAGAAGCTGTAAGTATAGCTAACTACACCTTGAATTGATTACAAGTCAAGAAAGGTACAAATGCAACACCTTTTAAATTATCACCTAATGTAAAAAATTTCAAAGTATTTGGTTGTAAGTGTTATATTCTTAAAGATTCTAGAAATGGAAAGTTTGATGCAAAGAGTGATGAAGGCATATTCCTTGAATACTCCACCAGAAGTAAAGCATATAACAAAATTGTGGAGAGTGCAAA
This sequence comes from Cupressus sempervirens, assembly GCA_028749045.1. Lineage (NCBI taxonomy): Eukaryota > Viridiplantae > Streptophyta > Pinopsida > Cupressales > Cupressaceae > Cupressus > Cupressus sempervirens. The sequence continues at coordinate 220,292,866 of CM053791.1, forward strand.
TGTAAATTTTGATGAGCATGCAAAATTTCAAGATGATGAATCTATCAAGAAACCAAAAGAATATAGATCCTTTCTATATTTCTATGGGGGAATGCCTACTAAAGAAGAAGCTGTCAATCAAGTCAGAAATTAGCAACAAGTTTCAGTATCAACCGAGTCATAACTAGTGAATTTCGAGTTACATTTAGAAGCCAAGTTGTAGAATGAAGAAAATGCACATTCTAATTCTAAAATTAGTACACATGAAAGAGATGATGAATTACCTAAAAGAGATGTGCATAGTGGCTCTAAAACTGAAAGACCTAACATGGAAACAAGAACAAAACCAAGGCTATCCAAGTATGTGAGAAGACATCACCCTACAGAACAAATTATTGGTGACAAGGAAGCCATACCAATGACAAGAAATAGACCAAGAAATGAATCATGTCTACTAAGCAAGATTGAACCCCAAATAGTGAAAGATGCGCTACAAGATGATGATTGGTGTAAAGCTATGGAAGAGGAGATTGATCAAATAGAGAAAAAAAAAACCTAGACTTTAGTTCCAAGACTAGCTAATAAGAATCTGATTGATACCAAGTGGGTATTTAGAACAAGCTAGATGAGAGTGGTAAGGTCACAAGAAATAAGGCTGGACTAGTCTATAAAGGTTATGCACAAGAAGAAGGATTGGACTATGGGGAAACATTTGCCTCTATTGCAAGAATGGAAGGAGTAAGAATTCTACTTGCACATGTTGCTTACAAAGGTTTTAAATTCTACCAAACGGATGTAAAATATACTTTTTTGAATGGTATACTAGAAGAGGAATTCTAAATAGAACAACTAGAGGGATTTGTTGATGACAAAAACAAGGATATGGTTTGCAAATTGCATAAAGCACTCTATGGTTTGAAACAAGTGCCTAGAGGATTGTATAAGAGACTTCACAAATATCTTGTGAAGATAGGATTTGAGAGAACAGATGACAACAACAATATGTATATCAACGTAGAAAAAGGTAAAGACATTTTGATATCTAAAATATTTGTTGATGACATAATATTTAGAGGAACATATGCACTATGCAAAGATTTCGTTGATCAGATGAAAAATGAGTTTAAGATGTCAATGTTTGGGGAAATCAACTTCTTTGTTGGATTGCAAGTACATCAACTAAAACATGGCATATTTGTGACTCAATCAAAATATATCAAGGAGATACTCAAAACATTTGGCTTAAAGGATTCAAAACTAGTTAGTACACCTATGGTAACAGGACATAAGATATCCAAGAATGATGAGTCAACTAAAGGAAATCAGACAATGTAAAGATCAATGATTTGAAAGTTATAGTAGGTTGTACACAGTAGACTAGACATTGCATTATCTATTGGAAAAGTGGCAAGATTTTCTACAAACCCAAGAGAAAATCATCTTATGGCTGTAGAAAGAATAATGAAGTACCTAAAAGGAACAGATGACTTTGGCTTATATTACAAGAGGAGTGAAAAGTTTGAGTTGAATGCTTACACTAATGCAGATTAGGGAGGTAATATAGATGATAGAAAAAGCACTAGTGGAGGAGAAATTTTCTTAGGTAAAAAATTAGTCACTTGGACTAGAAAAAAGCAAAGTTGTACTTCATAGTCCACAGTTGAATCTAAGTATGTTGCTACTACTATCAACTACACCAATATTGTATGGATCAAGCATCTGTTAAAAGGTATGAAAGAAGAGATAACTGAACCTGTGATACTCTATTGTGATAATACAAGTGCCATCAACATATCAAAGAATCCTGTGATGCATGCTAAAACAAAGCACATTGCAATTAAGTATCCCTATGTAAGAGAACTGGTGGAAAATAAGCAAGTGAAGATGGAATATGTCAACTAAAAGGAACAAATTGTTGACATATTCACAAAACCATTACCTAAAGATGCATTTGAGTATCTTAGAGGTAAGTTAGGGGTGATAACCCTATCCAAAGTTTTTTAAGCAACAACAAGACTACCCCTGCATCAAATGAGTTGATTGTTGAAATGTTATAAATTGATGCAGAGGATACTTACTTTAGGTTTTTCCTGAAGTAACTAAAGTATTGAAATTCCAAACAAGTCACAAGCAAGGTGACAAAGGGAAAAATTAGAGTTACTATAGTGGCTACACTTGCATGACAAAATGTTGAAATAGTATGTCTTTGGTATTGTTGTCAAAGAGAGAGAAATAGCAGAAACTGATCAAACATGTAGAGGGAGAAATAACAAATCTATAGAGTGTAAGAGAGAGAAGCAGAATCAAAGAAATAAATTAGGATGACAAGATCAGAGAGGGAGTAGAACAAAAAGGAGAAGATAGTGTATTAGCAAAAGAGATATCCCTAATACTTTGAAAGAGGGAGTTACTTATAGAATTTAGATGGAGTCATAAGAAATTCAAAGTTGTTGATAGAATGAATAATTTTGTTATTTGATTTACTATTTTAACCTAGTTAGCATTTTGATAACTTGGTTGATCAGTTTGGTTTTCCATTAATGCCAAAGAGGGAGATTGTTGAAATTTTATTGAAAGATCATTATTGAAGAAGGGTGATTGTTGTAAAGAAGGGAGATTGTTGATAAATAATGTTTTCAATCATTGTTTTGTCACTGATGTCAAACTTGCTATTTGCTGTAATGACAATTTCTTATAAGATCCTAGTACTATCACTTCGTTGATTGATGAAGAGGATTTAATCAATAAGATGTAACAAAAACACCTAAGGGAAAGGTTGAGTTATGGTTTTGTAATGAAGTGTAAGGATCAGTTAAGACAGTGATAAAATGATGTATTGATAATACACTTGAAGATACAAAGGTTGGCTACACTTAGAAACTCTAGAAGAATAAGTTGTATCAAAGCTGTCTGCAAAGCTTAACTAAGTTTATTAGTAAATGCTGAGAAAATGCAAAAATAAATTGTGTACTGAGTGAAATAGAAGGTGTCGAGCAAGTTTAGGTGTCAAGCTATGTAATTGGTGTCGAGCATCAGTAAAATCTAGTTGATGCCGAGTGAATCCATAGTAGGTGTTGAGCATCAAAAAAACATAGTTGATGTCGAGTAACATAGTATGTGCCAAGCATAAAAAATTCAATAGTGTTGAGCTGTTGCATTATTTGAAAAGTTTAAGATTCGCCAGATCTGAGCTAACAAGTTTGTTACCTTGAATTTGTGAACTAGATGGAAGATAAGGATAATGAGCTGGTGTCACAAAATTTTAGGTAAACTATTTTCAGGTGAATACAATAGGATTCTTCATGATGTTTCTAGAAGGAAACAAGATAAGGGGTAGATTCATTGAATCTTACCTAACCATTCAAACCAAAATTAAGAACAAAAATATTAGAGCAAGAAAAGTATTCCAGATTTCTATTTAAGGAGTTATAGATCAAGAAGCAAGAGAGGTTGGTTGAAGAGAGTATGTGGTGTCAAGGTGAAGGCATTGTGAGGGAGGAACATAGTACTGAGACTCTGCTTTGATAGGTGACAATAGAGGTGATTGCATTGGCACATCAAGCATGGAGACTCAAGGAGACATAGCTTGAAAGAAGGAAAAGCTGTCAGAGTTGTAGAGACTAAAGGCCAGGAAAATTCATGAGCTGAATTGAGATCTAAAATCAGCAAGTTATGTTGTGATTTGTATAAGATCAAAAGTCATTATTGTTACTCTCTAGCAATTGTATCAGTTAGGGTAAAATCCTATGGATTTAGGTTGGTTTAATAGCCATTATGTAAATTCTTTAATAGGGTGACATTCCAAGTGAATGTTCTAAAGTCCTTTAACTAGGCCCACTTCTAACAGGGTGGTTGAAATCCTTTAACCAGGTTAGATTTAATAGTGTGTTGTAGCCTTTAACAGGGTAGGCCTTTCATAGGGCATCACTTTAGAAGAGCGAGAATTGAGTAGTATGTTACTAATGGTTTTTCCCAAATTGGGTTTCCACGTAAATCACTATGTTATGTGTTGATCTTTCATGTTTTATTCCTGCATGTTGATTTTTTAGTAACTTGTTAAGATGTATGTTTAGCGTGGATGCATGGTTAGTTTAATGGGCTCACTATACATAGTGAAAAAGTTTTATTAGGACATTTAGACCTTGAATAATTGATTCACCCCCCCCCCCCCCCCCCCCCCCCCCGCGCCCTCTTAGTTATTCTAAAGCATTTCTAATAGAACCACAATATCAACTGAGCTATTATAGTTGTCATCAAGAACCTAAGGAAGAAGTGAAGAAAGTATAGTGTCAACCGAGAAATTTCAATGTTAACTAAGTCTAGTGTTGATCAAGCAAGATGTAATGTTAACCAAGCATGAAAATGAAGAAAAAATTAGAAAAGATTTTATCTAAAGCTGACATTTGATGAAATTAAAGATTTTTCAAAAAGTTTTGAAGATAAGAATGAAGTTAGTTATGAGATCAATGGTTGGAGAAATTCAAAGAAGAGTTGATGAAGGAGATTTAACAATTTGAATTTGATCACAAAGTTGAAGGTGGAAGTATATTTCTCAGGCATCTAGATTCGATAAATCTGAACTTGATGAAGATCTAATGATTGTGTTTAAGCAAAAAAACCTGGAAGATTATAAATAAATGACTAAATTTTTATATGTAAAGGATGAACATTGTGATTCAATGTTGTTGATATCATTGATGTTTAATGTCATTTGATTTCCACAATCCATTAGTAATATCATGAGAATTTCTAGAGTTTGATTGTGTCGTAATTTTTAAGCATCAATCAAACTCCAGAAATTCTCATGATATCATTGATGTTGTTGATTGTTGTTGATGCTGAAGAAGTTGAAGAAGTAAGTGATAATTGAGTAGAATTTCATTGTGAAGATCAAGTAATGGAAGTCCTAAGTTAATGTGTGGAGTGAGTGAATTTTCCATAAGTTGAAAAAGTAAAGAGATTGAGTGACACAGAGATCTAAACAAGAAAGGTAGTGCTAAAATCTAAGAAATCATTTCAATGTTACTCTCTAACCATTATAGCAGAAAATTTCTTAACCAAGTGGACTCAAAATTCTTTTTAAATCCAATATAGTGACATTTTATTGAATGTTTTATAAGTCCTTTAGAGGCAACCACTCTTTAGAAGTTCCAAGGAGTGAATATGGTATAGATTATCTTTTGTGAAAATTCTCTAATAAGGTGACAATAGCAATGCATATGTAACCTTTAACAAGGTTGGCTCCTAATAGAGCTCACTTTAGAAAAGTGAAATATTTTGGGTTGCCAATTCTCATGTGGTTTTTCCCTTTATAGGGTTTCCATCTAAAATACTTATGTCAAATTTGTGTGGATTCTTATTGTGTTGCAATTTTATTTCACTTTTACTGTTTATTGTTGCAACTCGATATAAGCTAGAAGTTAACTTTGATTCTTTGTATATTAAGTTGAAAGTTTAATGCAAAGTTTATATCAATTTATATTTTGATATTAGATCTAATTATCAATCTTATGATCTAAAGTATGTGTTTGAGTTGGTGAAAAGAGTTATGACTTGTAGGATAACTAGTTGTAACTGATTCAACCACCCCCCCCCCCCCCCCCCCCCCCCCGCCTCCGCCTCAATTATCCAATAGTCATTCTTCAGTTACATGAAATATTTAGTCATATGTTGGGCAGAAAAATATTATTGAGTCATGGGCTTTGTAATAATGTCAATTTTGATACTATGAAACATGTTATCTTGTTTAATATTTAGAATGGTAGATGTTCTACAGAGTTTTCTAATCATATTTTGTCTTAAAAGTGAAATGTTGAAATTATACTCTAACATCATGTTAATGTTTGATCCATCATCTCTTTCTGGTTCTCCTTATTTGGACTCTGATCTTTAATGACAAGGCCATTTACCTCTTCATTCTTCTCATTGTCAGAGTTCACCAAGATCTTAACATCAGTAACTCCTTTTTAGTGGGTGTAGGCCTTTCACTTTGGTTCAAAATATTCTCCTTCTGCCCCAAAGGTTTTGAAATCAATTTTCACTCCAAATTCCCCTCTTTTCTACTTTCCCCATCATTTTCAACCAGAGAGAAACCCTAACTACTAGAATACCCATCTAGATTAGAACTAAGATCCGTAGTTTTCATTAAATTTG